>CM065379.1:17635000-17985000 GCA_033060915.1 Euryodendron excelsum | reverse complement strand
TAAAATATAAAAATTTTAAAAAATTTGAGGTATTAAAAAATTGGAAGCCTAAGAGAAAAAATGAAAAAAAAAAAGGTATAGGATACTACCTCTTACACAAACAAAAAAGTAGTTAGGCTATAAGAGAAGGGCAGATGGATTTAACAATTTTACTACCCAACTGAGATTAGCCCTTATTATACTATATACTATGGACTACGGAATACTGTCAGTGATCAGAGGAAACATCTTTCTCCCTCTCCCAAACAAAGCTACTTAATGGAACTTAAAACCTAGATTTGTTCTAACACACCTTAATAAGCTACAATATAATAGTTTGGAATGATTGCCAGTCTCTCTCTCACACACTCAGTGAAGGCCAATCATACATACAAACACAGACTCTCTCTCACACACACTCAGTGAAGGCCAATCATACATCCATACGCACACTCTCTTTCTCTTATATGCAAGACAGTGACTTGTAGTTGAAATGAGAAACAGTGACAAGAGGACAATGATGGGCAATTTAAGAGTACTTTATGTCGGCATTGGTTTTTAATTCATATATAGTAAGACCTTAATGTGATTAACAAAATACAATAAATTAGAGAGAGAGAGAGAGAGAGAGAGAGAGCAGATTCACTTTATAGCCTGTCATTAATGTTTTTATTTTTTTGTTAACTCTGTTCCCATTCACATCTTGCCAATCGGGGAATAAATTCTGATACGTAACAAAACAGACAACGACTAATGGTGTCAAGCTCATCTCTGATATAGGGTCAGTCGAATCTCCCTTGTGAAGAAAATAGCACAGTCGAGAAGGTACATGTGGCGACAGAGTTGTGAATGGGACAACCAATACGACTCAAAAACTTGAACCTTCTGGTTTCAACTCAATCATAGTATAAGTTAGATTAATTTAAATAGTTTATAATTTTTTTACTATTTTTATTTTTTATTTTCAATAAAAAATCCAAACTATAACCAAAAATTTTTTTTTTTTTTACATAAAACAAATTAATACAAAAAATACTAATTAAATAATAGATAAATAAGTTAACTCAAAACGTCAGATGACCGAAGATGACCGAAGAAGTGACTGCCTCTATTCTCTTCCTGGAAGAGAAAGAGAGAGAGAGAGAGAGAGAGAGAGAGAGCACAAAAAAGCAAACGAAGCATTGGCTCGTCTCTGATCTCCTTCCCTTATAAATCTTTTCCATGGGAATATTCTATAGAATTTCTTTATTTTCATGATCTCAACTTGTGAAGGCCAGACGTCGGTGAATAAATTGGGGTTGTGTAATTTTTCTGTAGTTGTTCATTATAATGATAATTAATTAATATTATTTATTTAAATAGTTTATAATTTTTTTGCTACTTTATTTTATATTTTCAATAAAAATCAAAATTATAACCAAAAAGTCTATAAAAAACAGGAAAAAAATTAAAATTTGCTCAAATCAAATTAACACAAAGAAGAAAAGTTAATTAAATAAATTGTTAAATAAGTTTATTTAAATGAAAATCTTGTCTGCTGGCCACAGAATCGGGAACAAAGATTTGTAAATCCATGTCTTTAATTGAGAATCATTGAGTCACTAAACGTAGCGAAGGCTTCAACTGTCTTTTCTTATAACACTTGTTAAGGTTAAACCTCGTCAAAAAGCACGGGGCCATGGCCCCATTCCGGCTCTGGCCTGACTCAAGCTTGTAATAGTATGAGCTAGGCTCGGGTTTGATTTTTAAGTCTAACCGACGGCCCGATCCAAAAGTCTGACCCAAAAGCCCAACTCATGGCTTTGCTCGAAAGCCTGGCTCTCTCTCTTTCTGTCTCTCTCTCTCTCTCTCTCTCAAAGCTTATTATCTCAATATTCCATTCCGTATTTATTTTTGCAGATCATAAAAAACAAGAATAAAAGTGTGTGGCAAAATTTGAAGCATAAATAAAAAAACTTATCATTATTAAGATCATCATGAATTGAAAATAGTTCACTTAATGAAGAATGGTGACATATAATTTTTTATTTTATGTATTGCTTTTTGTTATTATCTCATTAAATTAGTAACTATTATTTTTTTTTAGAAAAAAGTGCAAATGATTAATAGATGTGTATGTGCTAACCTAGTTGGGATATACTAATACTTAATGATACATTCCCTCTCTTTAACTTCAATTGTTTACAAATTTTACATGTAAAGAATGAAGATCTATAGATGATTTGATGTAATTATATATTAATTTTTATAAATAAAATTTCTTTTTCTTATCTTTGATACTTTAAATTTAGTAAAAGAGAAAAAGCTCATAAGTTTCAAAGTAGTAAAAAAGTAAAAGCTCATAAGTCCAAGCCTATAGACCCATTTTCCCTAAACCCGTGAGCAGGGCCAGCGCCTCCTTTTTTGGCCGAAGACCAACCTGCCCTGCCTGGCCCATTGATGACCCTTAATTAAGTTTGGATTAATTACATCAAGACCCTTCAATTATTGTCTTTTTTTATTTTATCCTCTTCATCTATAAAATACTACAATTACACTCCTTACTATTGTAATTAATTCCCATGTTATCTTCTATTAGAAAAATAGATAGAATTTTATCATATAATTTGCACCTGAGTACCATAGTTTCATTTATATCTAAAATATCCTTCTATTACAGAAAAAACTAATTTAATAACCAAAATGATAAATTTTATACAGTGGAAGGAATCTAAATAGCAAAATTTGAATTTACCAAAATCACAAATTGACTAGCCAAAATCACAAATTTTGGTCATTAAATTGGTTTTTTCTATAATAAAATAATATTTTAGGTATAAATTAAGTTATGGTACTTATGTGCAAATCACATGAAAAAATTCTACCTATTTTTCTAATAGAAGACAAACAAAAAGATAAGATGAGAATTCATTACAATAGTAATGAGTGTAATTATAATATTTTATAAATAAAAAGGATAAAATAAGAAAAGACAATAGTTGAGGTAGTCTTGAAGTAATTAACCCTTTAAAGTTTACGAAACAGCAATTACTATCGTTACTTTAAATGTAAACATACGTAAACGCGTGGATGGAAACAACAATTGGATAACCTGTGAATGCACGTGATGGATAATCAAGGCTTGGGTAACTGAAAAAAGAGGAGAGAGAATGTGCCGTAAATAGTAATTATTGGAGAGTAAAAATATCGAAGCAGGAAAATCCACCTGAGAAAGAGGACAACATACAGAGTAAAAATTTTACCAACTATCACCGCGGTTGATGGTCAAATACGAGTGGATGACTGATGGAGCTCATTTGAAATGTGAACCATTTATCCGCACTTGATAACTGAACTGTTAGCCATTCATTCGCACTTGACCATCCGGCGGGGTGGTAACTAGCACCCCTCTTCAGAGTAAAGTACAAGCGAAGTGAAAAATAAAAAAGCACACGGAAAGAGAGAGAAAAGAGATCCAGAACACAGAACGTGGGGTCATAATATGCAAAAGTAACAAAGCATAAGTCATGGGCATGCAGGAAAAGGAAAGGTCAGTGCCTTGAGAGAGAGAGAGAGAGAGAGAGAATATGGAATTCAGATCTGCTTTTCTTTTTTTCCATAGGTTGAGTGCGGTCTCGAGTTCTCTGCCCCTTTCTTTGCGTTTGTTTGCATTTCTTCTTCTTTTTTTTTTTTTTGGTGTGACATTGCTAAAGATATTTCTTCTGTCACGGGAGCTCCCCCTGTATGGACCGCTCTCTACAGTGCTAGCCGACAACACTAACACACTCTCTTCTTCTCCTTCTTTTCCTCCTCCTCCTCCTCCTCCTCCTCCTCCTCTCTCTCTCTCTTTTCTCTCTCTCGTGGCTAAGCGCACACACACACGCCGGTGATTCACGCTTGAAGATCATGTGGTCTCTCACTTCTTAACTACAGGAGAGCTTTGACTAGAAGAAGAGCATATCTCAGTCTCTATTGGCATGGAGACCATTTTTGATCTTAGATTGAATGCATTTTGAACACCACCAACCATGGTGGTAGCCGAGGCGCCTTAAGAATTTTGATGAAATTCTTCCTCCCTTTCCTTGCGAGTTTAAACCTATGCGCAGTAATAATTTTTGTGAATTAAATATTATGTGTGTGAAATTATAATCACCGTACACCTTAAATATGATTGAACTAAATATTATGTGCGGAGTCGTAGCCCTCTTACACCTTAAACAGTATTGAAAAGAAAGGAACGCATTTTGTACTTTTCGTGGCCAGTGTTTGTCAGACACTACCTGGGCATTATTTGTGGCTCCCATCTAATTAAAGATCCATTGTGGTCGGGCCAGTATCTGGCCCACCATACTGCCCATATGAATTGATCCCAAGATCAAAGTCTCTATTGAACATTCTTTTATTATTGTTATGAAAGGGGTAAATTTCACTTATCCCCCGAAGTTATAGAAAAAAAAAAGTTTACTTTACTTCCATCTTCTTTCTAAATTACCCATATGCCCCCTAGCTAGCGGCGACACTGAGGCTTCACCGTTTCGGTAAAGATCAAAGAAGAGGAGGGGGAGGAAGACTGCAATTGCATAAATGCTTCTAGCTTTTAGTGATTTCTATGATGCCCTTGATGAACCTTTTCGGTTACAGTTTTGGATTTCATTGATTTTATTTTGTTAGGTTGATGGTTAGGCTAAAAAGTATGGACACTTTGTTAGAAGAGCTATATTTGTATTGGATACCTATTGAATATCAACATGCGTGAGGTACTTGTGAATACGCGTTGGATACTTCATTTTACGTGTTCATTTTTTTATTTTTAAAACGGACATTCCACGGTCATAATTTGAACACGCGTGTGCTATTTTGAACAATTTAAGTACATGATGAGAGTTCAACTATAAATTTTAAAACTAAAAAATAGAGTCCATTTTGTAAATCAAAAAACTTTAAAACCTAAAAATAAAGAAAAATAGACAGATTTTTTGTCAAATGAAATTGAGAGAGAGAGAGAGAGAGAGAGAGAGAGAGAGAGAGAGAGAAACCCAGTCTATTGGATCGAAGAAGAAGAAGAAAAAAAAAAGAATAGATATGGTACTGATATCAGTAGCTAATTTATTTTATGTGTTCTTTATGCATTTAATATTAAATAATGATGAATAGTTGATGAAGTGTAACGACATTTTAATGTTTTGGAGCTTTATGATTTTATAGTCTTATGTGGTTTATGATTTTATAGTCTTCTGACATTTTTTGTTGTTGAGATGTTTGTTTATTTTATCATTTTTGATGGAATGTAATTGATTATTTGTGAATAATTTGTTATCCATTTAGTAGTAAAATATGTTTTTTTAAATTTTAATTGATGTTATCATGTTTATTTTGTACTTTTTTTTTGATAAAATATTTACAAATATGACATAAAAAATATATTCTTTTGTCATGGCCCTACAGTGTTGTGTTTTTATTTTTTTAAAAATTATCGTGTCGGCATATTCGATATGTGTCGTGTCCGTATAAGCACCCCATTTTTGCCCACTCGGCAATCTCCGGCCCGACTGGATTTGGTTTCCAACATCACAACACATGCAGACTCAAGATGAGCCTTTCAATCTCCAATCCAACCAGTTGGTCGCTTTTCGGGTCCACAAGGATCCGCTGAAGCCTTAAGCACCATTATTCCAGGCAGTTTTTCGGACCGGGCGGTCTTGGAAACCAACGCCATCCAGGTAGCTTCCCGGGATCGGGCGATCTCGGGGACTAACACCTCATTAAAGATTCCAGACGGTTCACTTCTGGCGCCTGCTAGCCCGCCAATGTAGAATGTCCGTCATTCGGTAGTTCTCCAGGATCAGGCGTTCTCGGAGACCAACACCACCCTTCCAGGTCGCTTTCTGGGACTAGGCGTTCTCAGGAACCAATACCATCCTACAGGTAGCTCTCTAAGACCAGGCGTTCTTAGAGACCAACACCGAGCAGGTAGTTTTTCAAGACTGGGCGGTCTCGGGAACCAACACCTAGGTCAACACCGGCGCCTGCTAGCTCGACTCGGTGAAAAATGACCAAATCTGCCCCTTGGGCCTCCAGGAGCATTTTGGGAAAGTTCAAAATCCCTCAAAACGATAAGTCCATCCTTCTATAATGTTGTCAAACCATTGGGCGTCCCCCGCACGCCATTTGGTCCAAATCCGGTCCTATTTCGGCTCACTCTGGTCAAAATGACCATTTTGCCCCTGAACGACTCAGCACGGCACGAACCCCGCTGAACGGCGAAAAACTCTCTCAAAACCATCCCTGAACAGCCCTACACGCCTAACACAATATACCAGACCATTTCTGACCATTTCCAGTTAACTCCAGTTAAAATGACCGTTTTGCCCCTGGGAGCCAAAAACGCCTCGAAACAGCACCGGCCTTGGGGTTTCGAACAAAGGATTTCATTGCACGCCTTTGTTTAACCCGAGGAACACCCTACGACACTAAACTCACACGACGCGATAAAAGTTCCCTGGAGCGTCTCGCAGACGCTCGGCCTAAATTGTCTTTTCCCCCGATTCCCTGGTTATAATGCACTGTCAACTGACTTGAGAAATGCGTAAATCAGGGAATTCTCAAACACTCGTCCATAGATCTCTCCATCAATACGGTTCGATCGAATAGATCGCTCCTCGAAGCCTCCATCGTACGGTGTGCAAACCATGACTTTCAGCAACTCCTGGAGCGTCTCGCAGACGCTCCGCCAAGGTTGACTTTTTCTTCAATTCCCTAATCAAAACGCACCATCAAACGAATTGAGAAATGCGTAAATTTGGGAATTCTAGAAAGTATTTCCAGATTACTTCCCATCGGAACGGTCCGATGGAATAAATCGCTTCTCGAAGGCCTCGATCACATCAAATGAAAACAGCTACTTCCGAAAACACACGGAGTGAATCACAGACGCTCCACAAAAGTGTCCTTTTTGGCACTCTTCCCAAGACGATATCCCACGCTTCTGAACATAATTCAAACTCTTCGAAAACATGAATGCTCATCGGAAGCGCTAGGAAAACATCTCCAACGCGACCGATTTTCCCGGAACCTTCCCGATTGACCCAATTATCGAGGCAAAGTTTGGGCGAATCTTCCCGGTGATGGAGCGTATGCTACATGCGCTCAAATTTTGTTCAGATCGACTGACTTTCGATCAACGGTTGAGATTTAACCAGTAAATAGGGTACTGCGTGTTATTTTGGCAATGGAACAGTACCTGCGCATGTTCTACATGCGCACGACCAAAGTTTGGCCATGCGCATGTAGCACATGCGCATGGTCTGTTCCAGATTGCCTATAAATAGAGGCCTCCCCCCTTGCATATTCCAGGTCCAAAATTGATACGAAACTCTGCTGAAATCACTCCAGAAACTCGAATCTCTACATACATTCCTCCCCTCCAACACTTAGGTTAGATTCTACCTCTCCTAAGCCTATACACTCTATACACAAAGCCTCATACACACTTATACACTCCGCTCAAGCCTCTCAAGCCCTCTTGAAGTCACTCAAGCTCCAATCAAGACATCCATTGAAGACTAGAAAATGTGTTGAAGGCAAAAGGCTATATCCCTTTTTACATTTATGCTCTCCCCCACTCTTCTCTTCTCCCTCCTAGCCTACTTAGGCTATTTTCTATTTTAACCCCCATCTTCAACCCCCCCTTTCTTGCATGCTTGAGCCAAGAGGGCTCTTAGATCATGCCTAGAGGAAAGCAAGTGAGAGCCACCGTGTAGGGGGACCTCTCACTAGCCTACTTTAAGATGGTATGGCCTAAGAGCCCCTTGTTTGTATGGTGAAGCCGAAAAGCCTTGTATGTGAATCATGACCCCTTGCATATTATTATTTTGATCATATCTTGTATGCTTGGCTTCATTTTATGTTTATTGCCATATTCCATAATGTTTGCATTGCTCTTAATTTTATGACATTTCCAAGTTCTACATGCCCTTTTAAAAATTGTTTCAAGAGTTGGCCCCTTGAAGTTTAGGATGAGACTTTAGGAGTCATGCATTAGAAAATCCCTCACTACCCCCTAATTCGCACTTTTGCATCATTACATTTCGACTTGCACAAAGGTTGCTTTCAAACTCTCTAATTTTCAAGGTTTCCATCCTCTCAAATTTAGTGGTTAAAATGACCTCATGGAACCCTCTCTTGAGTGGTCTCCTTTTATATTGGCCATAGGACCCCTAAATTGTTAGAATGGTCCCCTTTTCTCCTTACGATCGCCTAAGAATGATATTCAAATCCTTTGATTTTTATGGTTTCCATTCTCTCAAGTTTAGGGGTTGGAATGGCCCCATGGAACCCTCTTTCGAGTGGTCTCTCTTTTTATTGGCCATATGAACCCTCTCTTGATGGAATGGTTCCCTTGAAAAATGGTTTTTAAAATTCTTCCCCAAAGATGATTTCAAAAATGCCATCTCTCCATCTTTGCATAAAAATGATGTTCTAAAAATTACCATCATTATGTTGATTTTTGAACCTTTGTATTCTTGTCAAGATAATGGTTATAATGGCCATGAGGAAACTTTCCTTGGAATGGTCTCCAATCACCAACCATACAAACCCTACTCTTGACTAGAGTCAAAATTTTCATGGAAATGATCTTCAAAGAGATGGTCTATCAAAATCCATTGTATAACATGTTATGTTTTCCAAAACTCTCTCCAAAAATGCATTGAACCAACTTTCAAAACCAACTTCCAACTCAACACTAGGATAACTTGACCCTAGGTTAACTTGACCCTAGGTTAACTTGACCCTAATTACCTAACCCTAGGTTAACTTGACCCTAGTTGCCCAACCCTAGGTTTACTTGACCCTAGTTACCTAACTCTAAGTTAACTTGACCCTAGTTGCCCAACCCTAGGTTTACTTGACCCTAGTTACCTAACTCTAAGTTAACTTGACCCTAGTTGCCTAATCCTACTTAACTCTAGTTAGTTAACCCGTAGTCTTCTTAACCTTAGGTTCCCCCTAACCCTAGTCCAACCCAACCTAGGTTAAGCGAACTTCAAAGTCCCAACTCTTGGACCCTTTTCTAAATGATCATTCAAAATTTCAAATTATTCTCATAGCTTATTTTCAAAAACCTCCTATTCCCTTGATTTCAAAAACCCAACTCCATACACTTTTCTAATGTTCTTACACTTTAAGGCATTTCCAAAAAATACTTTCAAAATGTCACAAACTTAAGGTGTCCTTAACCCTCTCATGGTTAGGGATTCTAAGGACGAGTGACAAAACAAGAACAACCCCTAAGGTTGTCCATATTAGGATTCCAAAAACCACTTTCAAAAACAAATTTATCAAAACATTCCAAAATCATACCTCCAAGGTTTTCAAAACAAGATTTCAAAAACACTCTCAAACTCTCTTGAGTTATCCAAAAACATTTTCCAAAATTCTATCAAATTGATCCAAAAGCATTTTCAAAACACACCATCATCCAATTTTAAGTCAAGACTTTGAAGGCCACAAGGAGTCTTCAACTTCCAAAGACCTCAAAGTGTCTTAAACTTTTTCAAAGACCTCAATGTGTCTTCAAACCTTCCAAAAGCCCTAATGCGCCTATTTTCCATCGAGCTCTAGCTCGAACTACGAATGACCTGATTCTCACCAAATGAGATACGCAGGCAACCTAAAATGGTGTGATCATAACTTTTATTTCAATCCCAATTCCTTTTTCAAAAATTCCAATCAATTCAAAGTTTCTATTCCAAACTCTTTCAAAACCTTCATTATTTTCAAACTTCTTCCAAAACTTGCATCATGCATCATTCATCCAAAAAGTGATGACTAAATCCATTTTTCAAAGTTCTAAAGTGGATATTAAGTAGACAATGGTAACCGGTTATTCTAGTGAGTGAACTAAGGGTGATTAGACATGTAGGTATCAAAAGGGCGGGGTAGGGTGATGATCTTGGGATATCTTTCCTACACGTAACCAACCCTCGAACCTTAGATTTCTATTTTCAAAAGACTAAAATGAAGTTATTTCAAAAAGGGCTTAAACATTTTCAAAGGTTGTCAAATAACCTATTTTCTTAAAAACCATCTCTTGAGGGAGTTTTCAAAAAAACCTTTTCAAAAACTCTAAGTTTAATCTTCGAATTAATGCTTAGTTTTAGGTGCCCTAACTCACCTTTATCAAGTTAGGTGTCGACTCCTATTTTTCTAAAAAGCCCTTGGTCAAATCAATTTTTAAACTTAGTCGCACTTGTCCTTTTAGGAGGACGAGTTCTAGTGACAGAGTTCCGTGCTTTAGGGTCCCCGAACCGAAAGGACATTGGACACCCAAAAACCAGGGCGCGACAGTCTGACACTAATGTTTGTGTCCGTGTCCGCATCTATATCCGTATCCATAATTAGAGTTTTTGTTGTGGAGTTTGATGGTGATGAAATTGAAGAGGGTTTACAATTTGGTTTTGGATATGAATGTTAAGACCTTAAACTAGAGGTTGACAGTGGAAGTAAATTCAATACGGATTCTGTCAGCCCAAGCTAACGACAAGGGAGGTATGTCCGTCATTTTGAAACAAGAAGGGGGATAAGTGACATTTTCAAAAACCTCAAGGGGTAAGTAAAATATGCCCTTATTATAATTGTACCTACTCCAAGCAATTTTAGGAAAGGATGTTAGTGCGGATTTGTCACACATGCACTTAGAAATGTGCCCCATTGTGTTGATGGACAACTCAGAACCGGTTATGTTGTTTGTAAAATTTGAAAATAATTAATATAATATTTTTAAAACTATGGCAATCTCATTTTTTGAAGAACAAGTTCTCTCTCACTTTTTTTTTTCATTTTTTTTTTATCAACGACGGATCCTTGGTGGTAGTAAATAGCATATGATAGATGCTACCTCATAGTAGTAACTCATTTAATTGGAGAAAATGCTAAACTTATAGATTTTTTTTTGTATAGAATTTTCACTTGAATGATGTGGCACTGATTGTTATATAGTTAAAAATAATTTTTGTGAATAGTTTGTTCTAAAATGATATGTACTAATTCACCCAAGTCATTTTATATAATTTTTCTGTTTCTATTGCATTACTCTTCAATTAGATAATGACATTTGCATTTGCATTCTTGTCTAAGATGCAAATTGCATTACTTTTACTCTTTGTTTGGTTCTAGTATTTACCAAGGGAGAGGACAAGGAAAAAGGGAGACAAAGTAAACAGAAAATGAATGAAAAAAAGTTCAATTCTTTACCCATTTGTACCAAAGTATTTCTCATTAAGTAAACCTACAAGAAGTTCCGCCGCTCGGTTCCGCTTTTCGTGGGAATCAGCTTTCCTTCAAAAGCTTAGATAAGAGTGTTAAGACCTTTGCTATATTAAGTTTCAAATATTAACTAATTGAAATTTAAAGACAAGACATTAACCCCAAAGTTGATGTCAAAAAACTTCACACAACATATCTGTCACGATCTATGATTAACATATTACAATATTGTTCGCTTTGAGTCTTAACCTGCATGACTTTAAAATGTGTTGTACCAAGAAGATACGAGTGCCTACATATATAGCACTTTCCATCTCCTTCCTTAGTTGATATGGGATCGCAACACATAACTTTGGAACCAGCTTACCACTGCCGTAACTTGTCAGGATCTTGTCCCCGTCCACATGCAGCTGCCTAAGTCTAACAATCTACCCCCTAATGGGCAACGTGTCCTTTTGTTGGGCTGAATCCCCATACTTTAGACTGGAATTAACTTTGATACCATTCTGTCGTGACCTAAGATCCACATGGTACAATATTGTCTGCTTTGAGTTTTGACCTGCACAGCTTTACAACATGTTGTACCAATGAGATACGAGTACTTACATATATAGCACTTCACCTCTTCTTCCCTAGGCGATGTGGGATGGCAGCATATAACCTTGGAGCCAGCCTGCCACTGCCATAGCTTGCTAGGATCTCATCCCCGCTCATGTGCAGTCGGTAGGGTCTCACAATCTACCCCCCTAACGGCCAATGCATCCTTGCATTAGGCTGGATCCCCACACTTCCGGCTGGGATTGGTTCTGATACCAATCTTTCATAACTTAGGATCCACATGGTATAATATTGTAAGCATCCTATTTTTTTTCGCTCGAAAATCTCCAATTTAAATCAATTCTCCAGTAAAAATGTTACAACACTACCAAACTCCAATTAAGTTAATTAGTTGCTTCTTGGGCCCATCAGGCTCAATTGAAGCCAAATGACCAAAATACCCCTAGGTGTAACACTCCTAAATTTCAAATATGGATTTAAGAAAATCTTATCTTTCAAATTTCATTAGTGAGGGAGATTAGATAAGAATCTCTCCTTAGATAAATTTTTTTTCCTCCTTAGATAAATGATGAGTAGGGGTATATTTGAAAGGAAATATAAGGGTGTATGAGGTTAAAGAATATAAATTTTAGGGTATTTGTGTAGATTAGGAAACATTACAAGATATTGGATTATTTGATTCACAACTCACATTTCATATTTATTTCAAGCTTCACACCACACCCGGAAGCTTCACTTTATCACCCCGGCATACCATATTGGCCTGGTAGCCTGGCTCTCTTATTTGATCCACACCTCACCCCGAAGCTTCATCTTATCACCTCGGCATACCATACTAGCTTGGTAGCCTAGCTGTCTTATTTGATTCAAGTTTCATTTTTTTTGGGAAGATAATTGTATGAAAAATACAATAGGCTTGGTCACAAAATTCTAGTTGAAAATTGCAAAATAAAACATGTAAATACTCCTGAGGAGGTGAGGAACACACTAGAACAAAACCCACTCACCAAATTCTCCCCACCCGCCCTCAGGCGTCACCATACGCCCATGGGGTTGGTCCCTCAAGCATTTTTCATCATCCTTGTTGTCTATCCGAAGCCCAGTTTCGACCTCCTTCGGTTTTTTAAGCTTATCTCACTCGTTTCTTGCCGGATTTTGATGAATCATGTGTCTAAAATTATCTACTCTTCAAGCCCGATCTAACCATGGTCTTAGAATAATTTGTCATGAAGTTTTGAGGTCTCAAAAGGCCTCCGAAAGTGGCTGATTCTGCAGATTTTCGCAGCAAAATTTTCATACAAACTTAAACTGTGTTTTCTCCCTCGTTTCTCAATGGAATGGTGTGAAATTAGAGTCTAAATTAAACATTTTCGAAAGCCCTATCTATTGGTCATCTTAATTTGGTCATTCAATTGCGTTTGAACTGTCAGACTAATGTCTGAACCTGACTGTGCATCACCGACTGGTGCACAATCAGTTGTAAATGGGGTTTTCTTCTTCCCACAACATTACCCTTGGTCTTCTAGTCCATAATACTATGTATTGACCTGATTTTAACCTCTCAAATTAATTCTTGAGCTTAAATCCTATAAAATTCTATTATATCTTGTGCATGCAAGATTTTTTCTTCATTTTAGAGTCTCACCAGAAAACATGATTTTCTGGCCAAATTCCGACAAATTCGTACTCCTAAAATTAGTACAGTGTATAAATAATAATGCATGGTAGAGATATAGGGTTTATACCTTCAGGTTTTGGGTTTCCTAAGCCTTTCCCGAACTTCCCTTCTCTTTTCTTCTCTCCAAAAAAATTCAGGCAAAACTCCGATGAGTCTCTAGTGATCTCACTTTTCTCTGGCGACCTCACCTCTCACACTATTAATCTGTATCCGCCTTGGTGCCCAAGAACTCTCCTTTTATTATGTATGAAATGTAGCCTTTGCTTGACAAATGTAAAGTGAAACTGCCGGGTGTGGTGTGAAGTTCGTTAAATAGAGATGGTTACAGTAAATGGGTTTAACTGAAAGAAAATATATGTATATGTTTACATTTTTATATTGACATTCATATTATAAGCTGAAATTGGATTACTCTATTAGTGGTACAAGATTTTGGAACTGTTACAACTATACTGAATCAATATTACATAATACTTCAATTACCAACTAATTATTATTTATACTCTTAAAACTTGTTGTTTGATTCACATTTATATTGCTATTGAGCTTCATAGGCTCACCCTTTTCATGGGTTGAACAATCATAAAACAAAGACATAGCAAAGCGACTAGTCCGAAAATAAGTCAAGAATCTGCAGTTAACCTAGAGAAGAGAAGAGAAGAGTAGATATTAGCCGAGAGCTCAAAGATGTAGTAGAATATTTATTTTGATTATGGTAAGAGCAATTAGTAAACTCATAAGTTGTGTAATTTTGAAAGCTTTGTTGCGTTAGAATGGTTTGACTGTAGAAGAGATGTTTACAGGTTAGCACTGCAACATCACTCCTCCAGAGGTTCCAAGTTATGGAATTTTTGAGGTGTAACAGTTTAGTATTAGAGCAGAAATATAATTTGAGGTCATTTTAATTTGGTTAATTTATTTATTAATAGTTTGAAAATTCGGGTCGTTACAGTTGGTATCAGAGCTAAGAATAATTCTTATATGGGATGAGTTAGATTGTGGAATTTATACGGTTGAGCAAAATTAAGAATTCTACAAAAGTTGGGTTTTAGCTAGAATTAAGCTTTACTAGCACGAAAATAGTTAGTACATGGGTTAGTTTCGTTGTGTGTACGACACATTATAAATTGCTATAATACAACCTAATTATTCGGGTGCCTACGTGAATTGGGAGATAGAAATTGAATTTATAACTGCTGAGAAAGGGCTCAAGAAAATTCAGAAAGTCTTGGACATCATAGGGATGCCTGTGGAGTTATTAGGTGAAGCTTGTAAGTTAGGGGCTCCAAAGATAAGCTGATTAATTGTAGGGTGTTGGGAAGATTTTATTGCTATTTTTCCTTAATCATTACTTTAGGGATGTGGTCAAGGACTCTAGGATGGAAGAATTTATCTAGTTACAACATAAGAAATGATTGTAGCCTACCCCCAAGTTTATTAAACTATCTCAGTTTGCTCTCGAATTTATCTTTACCAAGGAAAGAAACACTCAGAGTTATTTGAAAGGATTGAGACCTGCTATTTGCTCAAGGATTATAGCTTTTCTAGGATAGTAATTAACTGAAGTGGTTGATAGAGCTATGTTGGTAGAATAGGACTAGATGATCAACACATTTTCCTAAGATAGATCACTAGTTGAAAGTAAAAGAATTTGATGTACCTAAGACAAGACAGCCTTTCAGACTCGATATGAACTTTATAAATTTTTGGTTATGCCTTTTTGGGTTAATAAATGCACCTACAGTATTCATGGATATGATGAATAGAGTGTTTTAAGACTTAATTGGATCATGTTAGACATATTTTTTTTTAAGAGTGAAGAAGCATTTAAAGAACACTTAATGTGTGAAACCCTAATCTCATATTTTTATAATTAGTTGAATTGCATCGTAAACGTAGTTAAATTAGTTTATTTAATTTAATTTACATATATTGCATGGTTAATTATAAATTGTGTGTGCCACTTGTATCATTTTATTAGTGGTAAGTTAAATGGTTAAATGGTGAAACATTGGTGAGTGAGTATAATAAGTAGATGTATAAAATACCTAAAATATAATAAGTGGGTGTATAAAATACCTAAGGGGGGGGTGAGATATATATTATTATGTTATATTGAAGTTAATTGAGAGGAGGGGAGGGTGTCGGTGGAGAGAAAGAGAGGAAGATGACAAAGGGGGACAAGGAGGCAAATGAAGAAAGAAAAGGAAGAAAAAGAAGGAAAAAAAACAAGAATGGTGGGGGGTGAGTGGTTAGCATGATGGGAGGGAGAAGAGAGGAAAGATAGCTGCCATTATAGAGAGAGAGAGAGAGAGAGAGAGATATATAGAGTTATAGAGAGAGAGAGAGAGAGAGAGAGAGAGAGAGAGAGAAGCTTGAAGAGAGAAGGAGCAATCGGTGGAAAAGAGGAAGAAGAAGAAAAGAGGGGAAAAATCTAAGAAAGCTTTCTTACACTTTGTTTTCCTCATCTAAGGTGAGTATCATGCTTGTTTCATTTTATTTTCTCTAATTATTACATGTTGTATGAGTCATGCCATGGAAGGAAGAGGATGGAGGTGAGATCTTCCATGGTAAAAACTTAGAATTACCCATGACAGCCCTAACAGAGTATTCTCTATGAAAATGCTACTGTTTAGAGACATTTCGACCTAGCTAAAAATTTTATTTGTGGCTGAATTTTTGAACACTGTAATTTAGAGTTATGAGGATCATTTGGGCTTTGGATTCACTTAAAAATGTTGTAATTTCGAATTATGGTGGATTTTTGAAATGGGACTGTCCCTGCAGATTTTTGATGCCCAGATCTGTAACCTCTGGTTTAACAGAGAATTCGACCAAGTTAGAGTAGCCCAAAAATTATGAAATTTTTACTGTATCTAGGATAAAGGTTGATGATAATCTTTACCAAATTTCAGATCATTTAGATGTCGTTTACCTATGTTATTAATTTATCAAAGATAGACTATTTACTGCTGAATTCGAGTTTCTGCAGCACTGCCCTGTATTTGCAAATACCAAATAAATACTTAGGCATGTTCAAAAAATGTACAATTTGGTCTGGATACTCTTTGATATGTCTAGTTGGTATTTCTAAAGTTTTAGAATTTTTGGGCATAAGCCCACGAAGTTATGTCCAGATTATAAAGCCTGTGTCAGTTTTGGCAGATTAGAGGACTTGATGTATTTTGGTATTTTTCAACTCTAGCTTTACATTGGGAGTGTGATTGAGATTAGCATATAGTAGTTCTAATGTATAATTTCAGTGTTATAACTTGTTTGTGTAGACATTATAGCTATGATTATCGGAGTATACATTGAGTTTCCTAAACTAATACGGTTGTGGTGATAGGAGCTAACGGAGAGCAAGATCCTTCAACGTCAACCCCGAAGTGATCTTTTGACATAGTGTGTGTGCGGTGACAGGTGGGATCATAGGATAATCTTATTCATATAGAAGTGAATATATATATATTGCTTATGTTATTATCTATCTTGGTATTAATTGTGGAATTGTGAGATTTTGAGATAATCTTATTCATGTTAAATGCATTGTGTATTTTTATATGTATAATGGTGGTGAATGCATATGAGGTGTTGAAGGTGTTTATATATGAGGTGAAATTGGTATTATATGAGAAGTTCTGTGGAGACATTGATGATTTTATATACATGGTGGCATTGCATACCATTCATATTGTATGCCTTGCATTGCACTGGAGAGAGTTAACCACGGTGGGTTAACCAAGGCTTAGTCACGGTGGACTAGCCTAGGGGTGCCACGGTGGGCATTCCTTGATAACGCGCCATCGATATATTGGGCCAACGTTATCTAAAATTGCGCGCACATGTGGGTGATACATGCATTGCATTGAGACATCCATGAGATAGATATATATTAATCATTTCTACCTGTATGCATTTGAGTGCTTATTATCATTCTTTATGAGTTTGATTATCTGTCGTGAGCATGTTGACAATTAGCTCACACCCACACAGACTGTCTTGACAGGTAACTTGGAGATGACGGTTTGGTTCACTGCAGTCTTGGTTCTTGCCGTGGTGGCAATCATGTCGATGTCAGGATGTCTAGTCACGGGGCTTGGGACAGCTCCATTGTCTTACTTTCAGTTTCATGGTTGTAATTTTATATAAACGTTGGGTTTGGTATTATGTTTTAACTTTGTATAATGGTAAAGAATTTTGTGAAAGGATGTTGATTATTTTCCAGTGGTAATGTATTCCTTTGGAGAGTTTATTATATTTTTCTCATTGTATTATTTATTCCGCTGCGTTCTTTTATTTTTTGAGTATGGGTTAAGGTGTCGTTCGCAGGTACGGTGACCTGTGCGATCACGTCTCACCTAATGTGACATAATTAATGTCTAATTGGGTTAGGGGTGTGACATAATGACTATGTTACAAATATTACAAAGGAATCAACTATATATTAAGAAGAGTAAGTGTGATTTCTGGATGAAGTCAGTCATGTTCAGAAGGCATGTTGTGTCAAAAGATGGAATTGCAGTCGACCCATCTAAAAATTGAAGTTGTTTCTAAGTGGGCAATACCTAAATTTGTAATTGAAATTTAAAGTTTTCTTGGGTTAGTTGGCTATTACCGAATATTTAAGCTATTTTCGAAGATTTATAGAAGGGTTTTCAAAGATAGTAGCCCTGCTTATTTAGTTGACTAAGAAATGAGTGAAGTTTGAATGGACTGAGAAGTGTGAACAAGCATTTCAAGAGCTAAATAAGAAGCTAACAACTGCACCTATTTTAACTTCACCAGTAAAGGAAAGCTATATGTAGTATATACCGACGCGTCTCATAAAGGATTAGGTTGTGTACTTATGCAAAATGGAAAGGTAGCAGCGTATGGGTTAAGATAACTAAAGAAGCATGAAGAGAATTACCTATTGCAGGATTTAGAGATGGCAACAGTAATATTTGCATTGAAAAGTTGGAGATGTTATCTGTATAGGGAAAAGTTTGATCTTTTTACCAATCATACAAGTCTAAAATATATCCTTCCCTAGAAGGAATTGAACCTTAGATGAAGAATATGGGTAGAATACATGAAAACCATGATTTTACTTTGCAGTATCAAATAGAGAAAACAAACATTGTAGTAGATGCTTTGAGTAGGAACACCACTCAAAGTTAATTATTCATCCAGGAAATATGAAAATGTATCATAACTTGAAGAGATAGTACGATTGGAGAGGAATGAAAAAGGCCATTGCTAAACTTGTGGCTAAGTATCTCACTGGTCAGCAAGTGAAGCCAAAACATCAGAGTCCAGGAGGATTACTACAATCGCTGACCATAGCGGAATGCAAACATAAACACATAATTATGGATCTTATAATGACAGTGCCTAGAACTCACCATGGTTATGATGTCATATGGGTGATTGTTGATCATCTGACTAAATTATTGCATTTGTTCTTATGAAGACAACATACAATATGAGTACTTTCAGTAAGTTGTATATTAAGGAGATTGTTATATTACGTGGAGTACCTTGATCAATAGTGTTTGCTAGAGACCCACATTTTATGTCTTTATTTTGGCAAAACTTGTAGAAAGCTTTAGGAACCCAAGCGAAATTAAATACCACCTATCATTCTCAAATAGATGGTTAGCAGAAAGAGTAGTAAAAAAATTGGAACATATACTACAACCACGTATCTTGAATTTTCAAGGAAGTTGGAATGAGTACTTAGCTTTAATAGAGTTCGCTTATAATAATAATTATCAGTCAAGTATTGGAATGACCCCATAAAAAAGCATTGTACGATTGACCCTGTCAAGCACCAAACTATTGGTTAGAAGTTGGAGAGAATGAATTTTATGGACCTGTCATTATTCAAGAGACCACTAATAAGATTTGAATAATTCAAGAATGACTGAAAACTGCCCAGAGTATGCAAAAGAGTTATGCAGATCGTAGGAGACACCTTCAGAGTTTAGAAAAGGTGACTAGGTATTCTTGAAGGTCATACCCATAATGTGTTTCATGTCTCAATTTTAAGACAAAAAATGACGGATCATTCGCATGTGACTAAGTGGCCTAAAATTAAACTGTAGGATGATATCCTATGAGGAGAAACCGATTCAGATAGTTGATCATCAAGAAAGAGTTTTGTGGGAAAAAAGAATCATTAGTTAAGGTGATATGGCAACATCATGGATTAGAATAAGCTCCATGGGAAACAAAGGCTGGGATGAGAGCTAAATATCTTGGACTTTTTCAGTAACAACAAGATGCAAGTTTTGAGGACGAAACTTATTTTAAGGAGGTTAGATTGTAACACTCAGTAGTAATTTTTAGGAGTATGGGTTTGCTAGAATTTGGCCGAAAAACCATGTTTTTTGGTGAGACTCTAAAGTGAAGGAAAAATCTTGCATGCATAAGATATAAGAGGATTTAAGCTTGAGAATTAATTTGTGAGGTTGAAATCTGGTCAATACATAGTATTATGGGCTAGAAGACCATGGGTAATGTTGTGGGAAGAAGAAAACCCCATTTACAGTTGATTGTGCACCGGCTGGTGATGCACAGTCAGGTTTAGATCTTAGTCTAATGGTCCAAATACGGTTGAATGACCAATTAAGATGATTAGTAGATATGGCTTTCAAAAACGTTCAATTTAGACTCTAATGTCACACCATTCCATCAAGAAACAGGGAGAAAACACAATTTAAAGTTGTATGAAAATTATGCTATAAAAATCTGCAGAATCAGTCACATTTGGAGGCTTTTTGAGAGCTCAAAACTTCAAGAAAAATTATTCCAAGATGATGGTTAGATCGGGCTTGAAGAGTAGATAATTTTAGATACTTGATTCATCAAAATCCATCAAGAAATGAGTGAGATAAGCTTGAAAAACTGAAGGAGGTTGAAACTGGGCTTCGGCTAGACAACAGGGATGATGAAAAATGCTAGAGCGACCAACTCCATGGGTGTATGGTGGGGCCTGAGGGCGGGTGGGGAGAATTTGGTGACTGGATTTTGTTCCAGTGTGTTCCTCACCTCCTTTAGAGTATTTACATATTTTATTTTACAATTTTCAATTAGAATTTGGTGACCAACCCCATTGTATTTTTCCTATAATTATCTTCCCCCACAAAAAAATGAAGCTTGAATCAAATAAGATAGCCAGGCTACCAGGCTAGTATGGTATGCTGGGGTGATAAGGTGAAGCTTTCGGGCAGGGTGTGAAGCTTAAATCAAACAAGAGAGCCATGCTACCAGGCCAGTATGGTATGTTGGGGTAATAAGGTGAAGTTTCGAATAAATATGAAATGTGAGTTATGAATCAAATAAGCAACATATGAATGTGTCAGGCTGTAAGGCCAGTATGGTATGTCGGAGTGATAAAGTGAAACTTCTAGGCGTGGTGTCATGACCTTTTTTTAGCGTTGAGCCACTTCTAGAGGCGCACACCAACAACCCACCCCCTCCCCCCAGGCTGTTAAAAGCAGTTAAAAATCATACAGCATCAAATGAACCTCGTATCTAGCATTTTCTTTAACTTTCATAAATGAGCCTGTGCCACTCTTAGTGGCGCACGGCCAAGATTGAATCGTGCACCACTAGGAGTGGTGCACAGACCCTTTGGTTTTGCACTATAAATATAGATCTCCCCCCTCACTATTTTAGGTTGAAAAATCTCTCCAAAAACTCTCTATCTCTGCCAAGATAGCTCCCGGAGCCCTCTCTCTTTCTCTTTCTCTTTCGAAGTCCCAGTGGCTAAGCCCTAGTTTGAAGCTCCCGAAGCCTTAGGTCCCGAGCTCTATTAAAGGCCATCCCCCGCTGCTTGGAAGCTCCCAAGGTCTTCCCAAGTTCAAGGCCCTAGCCTCCATTGAAGAAGGAAGAAAGAAGTTAAGGTAAATCCTCCGTTTACTTTTTGTATTCCTCCACTCTCTCTTCTCCCTCCGAACTCATTTGGGTTCTTCTTATTTTTAACCCCCTATCTCTAAACCCTCCTTTCTTGCATGTTTGGAAGAAGAGGACGCTAAGTCCATGTCAAGAGCGGATGAGAGTGGACGAGAGCGGACTACCGATCGGGACTCCCTTTTTTATTTTCACTCGCCTCACGGCATGGCCTTAGGGTCCTCTTGTAATATAGTGATACCTAGCCTTGTATGATTCATGTTGTTATTATCATTGTCATACATTTGCATTTTTGTCATCTCTTTATCCTTGAAAACCATCCTTAAGGTTGTTTTCTCAAAAACCACAATTCTTGGTCGATCTTAACCCTTTCATGGTTAGGGTTTTTCTAGAGAAGTGTGACATTTGAAATGGCTTCCAATAGCCTATATTGTTTTCTTTTTTAAAAACACAATCCCAAAACAATCCTAGTTATTCCATGACTAAGGTTGTCTTGGGAACGTGTGACACTCAAAACAACTCAACAAGGTCTACATTTTTTGCCTCGTGCCTTTTATTATTTTTCAAGTCACGAGCCTAAAGTGATTCTAACCTTTCAATGGCTAAAATGGCTTTAGGCAAAGTGTAATATTCATTTGGATGTCTAAAATCCAAGTTAGGGTTTTGGGCCCTAAAACATGTTTTCAAAAGACTCGATTTTCAAACTATTTACAAAACTTGCATTTGTCAAACCCTAGAAGTCCAATCCTAGGAAAATCCTATTTTTGCCAATTTGGAAACCTTCCAATTTTAAACCAAAATCATATCTTAACCCTGAAAATTTTTAATTTCCAAATCAATCAAACCTTTCCTTTTTAAAATCAATCAAATCAAAACCTTTCATTTCAAATCTCTCAAATCACTCTTTTTCAAACCTTTCAAATTTAAACCCTCAATCAACTCCTCCCATTTTGAAAATAATCCAAACTTACCTTTTTCAAGCAAATCAAATCTTTTTAAAAAAGGAATCAAAACCTTTCCAAATCTTTTCAAATCCTTTCAAATTTTCCAAATCTTCCAAATCTTTTTAGATCTTTCCGAAATGAAACAAATCTTTTTTAAAAGGAAATAAAATCTTCTCAAATAAAATCTTTTTAAATCTAATCTTTTCAAATCAAATCAAATAAATTCTCAATCTTTTCAAAATCAAATCAAATATTCCTAAAAAGGAAACATTTTCAAATCCAATATTCCTAAAAAGGAAACATTTCAAAAATGAAATTTTTTTGAAAAGGAAACATTTCAAAAATCAAATCTTCCTGAAAAGGAAACGTTCTCAAATCAAATCTTCCTGAAAAGGAAACATTTTTAGAATCCAATCTTCCTGAAAAGGAAATCTTTCAAAGTCAAACTTTCTTGAAAAGAAAACATTTTCAAACTCAAACTTTCCTGAAATGGAAACTTTCTAAAACTGGAAACTTTCTAGAAATAGAAACCCATTTCAAAATTCTAACTCTTGTGGACCGTTGTTCGAACTACGGCTGACTTGATCCTCTTTAAGGAGGTATGTAGGCAACCCTTCATGGTGTGTGGTCACAACCCTCTCCAAATTCTCAATTCCATAACCATCTTTCAAACTCAATTCTATCTTTCAAACTCTTCTTCAAACTTTGTTTTCAAAAGTTTTCTAAGTGGATAACATTAAACATAGGTAACCGGTAAGTCATAATTAGGTTAGTAAAAGGTGAATAGACATATAGGTATCGTAAGGGTGGGGTAGGGTGATAGTCTTAGGACATTTTCCCTACACGTAACCAACCCTCAGACTTAAGAATTTCTGTTTCAAAGATCAAAACCGGAGTCAATTTTCAAAAGGGCTTTCCAACATTTTTAGGGTTGTCAAATAACCCTACCTTCTAAAACCTTCTCGTGAGGATATTTTTCAAAAAATACTATTCAAAACCTAAGTTTAACCTTCGGGTTTTATTTAGTGTAGATGACCTCACACATCTTTAAATATGTTAGGTGGCGACTCCAAAGACCTTTTCAAAGAGTCCTAATCAATTCTATTTCAAAAATTCAAATTCCATTGCATCCGTCCTTTGAGGAGGATGAGTTCTAACGAGAGAGCATTGTGCTTTTTTTTTCCCAGCCAAGAGGGCTTGGTTTGGTTAAAAAACGGGGCGCGACAGCGATAGGGGCAAAATGGTCATTTTGCACTAGGCTTGCCGGAATAGACTTAGAATGGTTTGAAAAAGTGTTGAAAGGTTGAGAATACTATTAGAAGCATCCTTGGGAGGCAACCGGTTTGATACCCAGAGTCAGTGTGGTTTCCAGAGGAGATTAGATGCCTAGGGGCAAAATGGTCATTTTGACTAGATGGTATCAGAATTGGTCCAGAACTGACTGGAAGGCACTTGAACATGCCGAATTGTCTTTAGGACAATATTGGAAGGGTGGACTTACTGCTCTGAGGACTTAGGTACTTTATCAAGAAGTGTGCCGAAAAAGGCCTAAGAGGCAGTTCGGTTATTTTTCATCGGAGTGGCCTAGTAGGCACTGGTGTTAACTCAGGTTTTGAGTGTTTCCGTCACTTTGACGATGTGTGATGAGTTGGTTTCTAAAGGTATCTCATCCTTTGGTAAATGTGCCACGGCTAAGAGGTGAGTTCGGTCTCGTGACATAGGGGTTTTGTTGGCAATTCCTAATGTCGACCTATTTGCAAGTGTTTTCGCCACTCTGACGGTTGCGATGTTATGAGTGTTTCCGTCACTCTGACGGCGTGCATTCATTTTAAAGATTGCTTGATCTTGGGAAGCTGTTAGATGAACTTATCGTTTAAGGAATCAACTTTTTTGAAAGACATGCCAAATATTGGAAATTCTACATTAGTTGGTTAGCAGGTGCCAGAAGTGAACCGTTCTACCATATCTGGGACTTGGGCTCCGCCCTCGGTTGATACATTTGAAGGGACTTATCGTTCCAAAGAGTTTCTCAATAAACCTACCGAACTGGATGGACTTACTGTTTGAGGGATTAACTTTCTCAAAAAATGTGTCAGATTGAATTTAATTGGTCTGGGTTGGAATTAACACTAAAATTAAGGTTGAAATAGGGACTTACCGTCTCTAGGAAGACGTGCCAACTCGAATTGGACTGACCAAACTTAAATGTAGTTCTGAATGAAAACTTTTGAGGGAAATACTTAGAAAATTTTTGAAAACATATTTCGAAATTGGAAAACTTGGAAATTGATAGGAATTTTGAAAAGAAGAGTTTTTGAGGGATAAAACCTTTGAGAATTTTGAAGAATTGAATTTGTACACAGACTTTTTAAAGGAAAAAGTTTTTAGAAAACCTTGAAACTTAATTGGAATAGAAATCTTTTGAAGGAGAAGCTTAGAAAAGTTTGAGATGAATTTTGATTGAAACCTTTTGGATTTGATTTTTGAAAATGAACTTTTGATTTTAAATTAGAAACTTAGACAAAACGTGTAAGAATTTCATTTTGACTCGAAACTTGAATTTTTTAAGGCGAAATGTTTAGAAAATTCATTTTGACTCGAAACTTGAATTTTTGAAGAAAAAATGTGTGGGAAATTCATTTTTGACTTGAAACTTGAAATCTTTTGAAAATAAAATGAAATCTTATGAAAACAAAATGTATAGGAAATTCATTTTGGCTCGAAACTTGACTTTTGAAGACAAATTGTATAGAAAATTTATTTTGACTCTAGACTTGAACTTTTGAAGACAAAATGTGTAGGAAATTTATTTTGACTTGAAACTTAAAATTTTTGAAGTCAAAATGTGTAGAAAATTCATTTTGACTTGAAACTTGACTTTTGAAAAAAAAAAGTATAGAAAATTCATTTTGACTCAAAATTTGAAATCTTTTGATTCTTTTTTTATAGACCTTTTATTTTTTGAATTGTACTTACCATATGTTGACATCTTTACCTCGGTTTAGCTTTCAAGATGGCTAATGTGGGCGATGGTGGTTCTGAGAGGAGGTGCCGATCTGGGAAGGGCGCTCGTATGTATTTTGCTGGTAGTTCCAACCACTTTAGAGGCAGTCATAGATCAGCTGGTTGGGCATCTTCTAGCCAGAGCGGGAGGGGGAGTATGCCCCTAGTCGACCCCATTCCTCTAGTCAAGCAAGCTTTTGAGGGAGACATGGATGCTGAGGAGGAGGTATCGGGCCTCGAAGACCATGTGACTAGTTACAGGAGGGCTTCTTCTAGACATAGGCAAACATATGCTAACTTGGGAGATTTGGAGTTACCGGACAAGCCTCCATTAGGGGATCTTGCCTACCATCCTAGTGTATACTCTCGACAACACTTGCCTCCTCCTCGGGGATAAACATCCTTCAGAGGGGCTATCCATCTGGCTTTTAGTACTATGCAGCTGGTGGCTCCATCTTAATGGGCCTTTTTAGCGGAGATTGGGTTCGGAGCATCTATGAGATTATAGGCTAACCGCTTGAATTGACATCTGGTGCTAGCATTGGTTGAGAGATGGTTTGGTGAGATGGGTACCTTCCACTTTATGGGCTTCGAGCTGGGTCCTACTCTATTGGATTGGGCCATTATTATAGGAATTTCCTTTGTCGGTCATCAGATTACCCTGTAACCAGTCAGTAAAGCCGATGCTTGTGCCTTGTTGGACTTGCCACCTCTTGACCGTTCAACTTTTTAGTTCTTGGCTCAGTCAGGACGAGAGTACCTTTTCTGTTGAGTCACATCCTGCATGGTGAGATATTTTGAGGCGACAACTTGTTTTGTACATCATTTTTAGTTGCTTCTGTAACAACAAGAAGTCGATCGTCCCTTTTCGCTTGGTGAGCATGGTAGCTGACTTGAGAGCATTATCAGAGCTAGACTGGGGGTCTTTCTCTTTTGATTGCTTTCTCAGATCTATGCAAGTCCGAACTTCCTTCTGCTGGGGTAGTGTGACTAGATTTTGACCCTTTCTAGTCTGGTGGAGCTATGAGTACTTGCCGGTTCGCCGTGAGGAGGTCGTAGAGGCTGATCTTTATCCCCGGGCCTTGAGATGGGCTCGTGATCAGGTGGCCCATCGATCAAAGATCATTGACTTCGTGACACTGTGTGCAAACCTAGAGCTGATGGAGGTGAGAAATGTGACTTGGCGGCCGTTTATTGGATCAGTTCATTACGAGGCAGTCAGTTATCTTGTCCCGATGTCTCTGTCGAGGATTTCCTTCTTGAGTGATGAGTTTTGGGAGTCCTGTCTGGTTGACCGGCATTGGCGCTAGTTCCATGATGAGTTCCAATCGATTGGGGATCCACCTGAGTACATATTCGGAGCTTTGGTTAAGGGGGTTCCCATTCCATACTAGGAGCATCAGCCAAGTGTTGGTTTTTTGCTTCCTCTAGAGACTGACTATGCTGCACATTTTGGGGCCCACTCTGTAGGCGCCTTCACTCAGTTTGAGGTGGTGGTCGGAGGTTATGTTGTAGGGTAGGAGGTAGTTGACTTATGGCGTCGAGTGGGAGGATATGTGCCTTAGTTCGAGTTTACTGCCGTGAGGGATCAGAGAGACCGATACCAGACTGAGAGGGACCAGTTTCAGATGGAGAGAGACCAGTGTAAGCACCCTAATTTTTGTTCGCTTGGCAGTCCTTGGTCCGTCCGGACTCACATTCAAACCAACATAGATACATTCAAGTCCAAACTAGTTTTTCAGACTCAATCTAGTCAATCAATCACTTCGCGAGCTTGCCAGGCCCAACAGAGGCAAAAAGACCAAAATGCCCTTGTGGCATTGCCTAGTCCAATTCCAACTAACCCGTCTTCTTAGAGATGATAAGTCCTTATTTCAACCTCATTTCCAATTTTAATTCCAATCCAGACCAACCAAATTCAATCCGGTACGTCTTTTAAGAAAGTTAATCCCTTAGATGGTAAGTCTATCCAGTCTGGCACATTTATCGAGAAAACTCCTCAAAAAGTAAGTCCCTTCAAACTCATCGATTGGGACGGAACCCAAGTCTCCAAGATAGTAAAACATTGGCACCTACTAGCCGCCAAAGTGGAATGTCCATTATTTGGCACGCCTTTCGAGAAAGTTGATTCTTTAGACGATAAGTCCACTTAGCAACTTTCTGAGATCAGGTAGTCTCCAAAGTGAACGCGCACCATTAGAGTGAGGGAAACACTCGCAAACAACCGTCAGAGTGGCAGAAACACTCACAAACAGGTTGACATTGGGAATTGCCAACAAACCTCCTATGTTACGGGACCGAACTCGTCTCTTGGCCGTGGCATGTTTACCAAAGGACGAGATACCTTTGGAAACCAATTCGTCACACACCGTCAGAGTGATGGAAACACCCAAAACCCGGGTTAACACTAGTGCCTGCTAGCTCGTTCTGGTAAAAAATGACCAAACTACCCCTTGAGCTTTTTTCTGAACGTTTCTCAAGAAAGTACCTAAGTCCTTAAAGTGGTAAGTTCACTTTTTCAAGATTGTCCTAGAGACAATCCGGCACGTTCAAGTGCCTTCCAGTCAGTTCCAGATCAATTCTAAGACCATCCGGTCAAAATCACTATTTGGCCCCTAGGCATTTGATCGCCTTCGGGAACCACACCAACTCTGGGTATCAAATTGGTTATCATCCAACGATTCTTTTAATATTATCCTTAACCTGCCAACACCTTTTCGGATAATTCTGAATCAATTTCGGTAAACCCAGTACAAAATGACCGTTTTGCCCCTAGTGGGTTGGTTGCCTTTCTCAACCATACTGGTTCTGGGTATCAAACATGCAATCTCTCAGAACATTCTACTTAGTATTTTCAACCTTTGAGCCTTCTCATGGGACATTCCAAGTCCATTCCGTTGGTTTTTTGGTCCAGTTGACTGTTTTGCCCCTAGTGGCTCGGTCGACCATTTTGACAATCCTGATATTATTTTTCAAGCGCGTCACACTAGGACATTATTTTAAGGATTTTCACCCATTTTTGGCCTTCTGGATCATTCCCGGCTGCCCGAAACATTCTCGGACCTTTCAGAGTCACTCCTAGTGGAGTTAAGCCAAAACTTGCATGGTTGTTATTGGGACAAGCGCCCAAATCTTTTGCCTTGCGTACCAAGGATCAAAGATACATTTCTTGCCACCTTAAAAACTTTCCTAAGTGGCTGGTGCCACTAGTAGTGGCGCCTGTGTAATTTTAAACCTGGTGCCACTACAACAGGTGCCAGGTTGGTTTAAGTTGCTTATAAATACAGACCCATCCCCTTGAGTAAAAGGGTCCGCAATCTCAATCTAGAAATACTGCTTTTCTGAAAATAGAGTTTGAATCCTCTCTAAATCCTAATTCCTTCAAGTCTCTTCAAGCCCTAGCCTCCATTCAAAATTGTTTTCAAAATTATTTTCAAACTTGGATCAAAGTGGTTTTCAAACTTACATTGAAAATCTTGTTTTCAAAATCACAATCTTGGAGTGATTCTAGCCATTCCATGGTTTTGGTTGTTTTGAGAAAGTGTCATATTCAGTATGACCATCAAGGTTCATATTTTGGGGTGTAAACCTTAATTGTCTTTATCAAAAACCATAATCTTAAGATGATTCTAGCCATTCCATGGTTAGGGTTGTTTTAGGAAAGTGTAATATTCAATGTGATCATATTGGTCCATATTTCAAATCCATGTTGTTTTCAAAATCACAACCCTAGAATGGTTCTAATCGTTATATGGTGAGAATTGTTTTAAGAAAGTGAGATATTTAAAAGGTTTTCAAAAGTTCATATTCAAACCCCTTTCCAAATTTGGTTTTCAAACTTCTTTCCAAAAGTTCTCTTAAAAAATTCACTTTCTAATAACTCTCTTTAAGCTTCCTTCCTAGAAGCTCTTTTCAAAAGATCCACTTTCCAAAAGCTTTTTTTCTTGGAGTCCAAATGAAGCCCTAGAAACCATGGTTAGGAACCCTAGTTCTTTTTCCTAAAAATATGACTTCTTGTTTTGCCTCAAATCATAGGTTTTCAAAAACTATCTTCTACATCAAATCCTAGATTTCTAAAATCTCTTTTTTGACACCAAATCATAGCTTTTCAAATCCCAGATTTCCAAAATTCAACCTTTCAAATTTCATGTCAAATCCAACCCTCTAATTTAGGAAACTATATCAATCTTCTCGTTTAGGAAACTAGATCAAATCCTCCAATTTTAAAAACCAAATCAAATCACCTAATTTTTGGAAATAAAATCTAATATTCTACTTTAGGAAATAGGAATCAAATCTTTCTTAATTCAAACCTTTCCTAGTTTGAACCTTTCCTAATTTCAAACCTTTCTAAATTTTAATCTTTACAAATTCTAAAACTTTTTAAATTCTAAATCTTTTCAAAGTTCAAATCTTTCTAAATTCAAAATTTTCTTATATTGAAAATTTTGAAAAATCAAAATTTTCCTAATTTGGCACTTTCCTAAGATGAAGCTTTCCTATTTTGAAACTTTCCTAAATTCAAAGATTTCTAAAATCCAATCTTTCCTAAACCCTAGTTTTTCAATTTCTTTCAAATCAAATCTTTACAAGTCTTTTCAAGTCAAGTGTTTTTAAAATCAAATCAAATCCCTTTCAAACCTTTCTTAAAACTCATCTTTACCAATTCTAAGTTTTCTAAAATCAAATCAAACTTTTCAAGTCTAGATCAAACCTTCCTATTTCAAGTTCATGCTTCAACCCTAGGTTACTAAACCCTAGTAAGCCAAACCTTAGTTCAACCATAATCCTAAGTAAGGAAGTTTTAACTCTTTTCTAAATCAAGATGGTTTTACAACTTCAATCTAAATCAAGGTGTTCTCAAAACTCAACTCCTTCTTTCCTAAATCAAGTTCAACTTTTCTTTCAAAGTTCAAACCTTTTTCCAAGTTCAATTCTAAGTCTAAGTTCAATTTCAAATCATGATTTCATAATTTCTATTCCAAGTTCAAATCAAATCTTTTTCAAATCAAACTTTTCAAACTATTTTCAATCGGACTTTTGTCCAAACTACGACTGACCTGATTCCCCAACAAAGGGATACGTAGGCAACCCTCATGGGTGTTGTCACAACCTTTTTTAAATGGGCAATTCCATAACCTTTTTCAAATCTTTAATTCCACAACCCTTTTCAAATCTCCAATTTCATAATCTATTTCCAGTTTTTAAAACCTTCTCTCAAATTTCAAATCAAATCTTTCTTCAAATCTATTTTCAAAATCAAATATTTTTCTTACACTTGCATATCATGCATCATATAATTCTTTTTAAAGTGGATATAATTGGACAATTGTTAATTAAAGATTTTAAATGAGTGAACCTAAGGTGAATAGACATGTAGGTACTGCAAGGGCGGGGTAGAATGATGGCTTAGTGCATCTTCCCTACACGTAACCAACCTCTGAACCTAGATCACTGTTTCAAAAACCAAAATGGAGTTATTTTCAAAAAGGTAATAAAACTTTTCGAAGGTTGTCAATCAACCTATTTTCTTAAAAACCCTCTCTTAAGGAAGTTTTCAAAACTTTTTAAAAAAAACCCTAAGTGTAATCTTCAGATTGTACTTAGTTTTAGGTGACCTAACTTACTTTAATCAAGTTAGATGGTGACTCCAAACTTTTTTCCAAAAGTCCTTATTCAAATTGATTTCAAATTCAAACCTAGTCGCACTCGTCCTTATAGGAGGATGAGTTCTAACAAAAGAGTACCGGGTTTTTCTTACTTATGCGTATTTTTCTCGAGTGCGAAAAATCGGGGCGTGACAGCTGGCAACTCCATTAGGGACGCTTAGTGGGTTAGGCCATTGTTGTGTCCCTTCGCTTTTACTCATTTGGAGTCTTTGATTAATTTGTCCAATTCTATCCACTTCAAAAATTTTAAAATCAAACTTTTCAGAGTTGTTTTCAAAAATATGTCATAGCATGCATTCAATTATATTCAATCATTCAATATTGCATTAAGTTTGTTATTCGAGTACTAAATTTTTGCATCTTTATTTTTGTAGGTGGACCTTGCTTCATACTTTTATTTTATGTTATCTTAACTACCATGTATATCATGAATGAATAGGATGGAATGGACTGGATAGATAGGAGTTGTTGGGTCCTTTCCTCCGCTTTTTAAAAATTCCATACACACACTGCATTGTGCACTTGCATTCTCTACCTAAATATGTCCCTTCTAGTTAAAAGGGGGAACGGTATATTGGTTGTGGGCAAAATGTTGTATTAGTTTCTTAGCCTACGGCCTCTTGATGGTTCCCCTGCTTGGATCACTAACCGATAATGGCATCACCTCGGGGAGTGGGGCTAGGTTTGACGATCTAGGAACTGAGCCTTATTAGGAAGCATTAGTAAACCCTCAACCTCATGCTCATGTACAAACCATGCATAGCCGAACCTCTATCAGATTTAAGACACGCACGTCGATTTCAAAACCATAGAGGAAAGGGCGATTGCTTTACTCTCCTTTAAGCTTATCTATTCCTGTTGTTATAATGCTTGTATTCTTGCTGTTATAATGTCTGTATAGCTGCTCATGCATCCATGTTTACTTGACAATTGCATTATCTCTTTCTTTACTCTATGCATTCATGTTCATGTATTCAATATTCCATGTTAAGATAAGAGTTCCAACGTAACTCAAGTCATTACATCTTTATACATATGATTAACCCAAAGAGAGTGACACCAAGTTCACTCTCCCTTGCATTAAACCTACCAAAATTCTAAGGGTTCCCATGTAACCTTAAGAAATAATAGTATGCATTTCAAGTCATTCCATAAGAGGAGCCCCAATCCCTCTATGCTCACAAAGATAGGATTGCCAAGAAGACAAGGGGCAATCAAACATCAAGGTCTCTCAATGACCTCCTCAACATCAAACTCAAAGAAGGCAAATCCGAAGACATGATCTCAAATGTAAAAGTAAATTGGTGGAAGTCTCAAGGAAATTGTTCGCTCTCCCCTTATTAAAATGTATTTTAATTTTGTTGTGTTTAAACTCCAAAATTCAATGCACTTCTTTTATTTTTCATAAATGAATGAATGAGTGTTCCCACTCAAACGGTAAGATATCTGCATATAGGGGCAAACCCCCTATCTCTAAGAAGTGAGCCAAATCCATCATATTTAGTCTCCCTCTCAAGATAGGACATCCCTAGGATATGTATCGCATAAAGCTTTTTAAAATCAAACACTAACTTGCGACTAGTGTTCTTGTTTTTATTTCATCTTTATAGGCAAGGAAAATGAACACTGGTTCAACCTCTTTTGTATTGGTGAAAGCCATGATTCACAAGCTGTAAGAGAGTATACCACTGGAAAGCAAGAACTCTAGCAAAGGCATCTCGTATAACCCATCCACTGTAATTCCCAAAGGGACGGCTTATGCCCTAAAGGAGCCAGAATACCAAGACCATACCTTCCTAACCATACAACCTCATTAATCCAACATGGACCTAACCATTGAAACCTTACTTAGTCCTCTTTATTACTGCCTTATCCTTACTTCTCTTCCTGAACCTGAACCTATGGTTGCCATGGCTAGGCCTAAACCCCAAACCAACAACGAAGGAGCCATATGACCCCTGTTACCCTTGGTCCTACCAAAGAAACCGACTATGTCCACCACCCTGCTCATCCTCACAAATCCTTCACCTATGGTAGTCTCTTTGCCTGTAAACCCAAAAGTAACTCTTCCCATTATAGACCAGTTGCCAATACCCAGTCTTCATAATGTCCTATGAAATTACTCTCCTAATAAAGTCTAAAGCACTAAGGAGCCCGTAGCAGAAATAGAAGGGATGACCCGGTTAGAGCGACTTTACACCTCTATTGAAGTAAAAAGAAAGAGGAAAGGAAAAGATAAAGAGGGGAAAACTCTAACCAACAAATAGATCAAGAAATATCAGAATTCACCGAAGCCCTGGGAAAGGTTGACTACGACATCATGGAACAACTTAGAAAAGCCCTAGCCCATATTTCGATGTTAGGCTTGCTACTCACCTCTGAAGTACACTGGGATACTTTGTTAAGGATCCTTAAAAATGCTCATGTACTTGAGAATTTCATGCTGGATAACATGTATAGCATGGTGAGCCTCATCATGGCCACAAATATCATTACCTTCTCTGATGACGAGATTCCTACTAACAGAACGGGCCATACCCGTGCTTTGCATGTGGCCATAAAAATGAGGAAAAAAATGGTGGCCAAAGTATTAATAGATAATTATTCGGCTTTGAATGTTTGCCCATATTCCACTCTAGAAAGGCTTGGAATGGACAAAACGTATTTGAATAATAGCAACAAAATTATCCATGCCTTTGATGGTTCTCGGAGAGAAACTATAAGGGAAATTGAAATGCCCGTTGAGATAGGGCCTGTAACCTTTACAATCAAGTTTCAAGTCCTGCATATTCTAGTTGTTTACAACCTATTGTTAGGACAACCTTGGATTCATTTGGTAGGCGCAGTCCCTTTTAGTCTTCATTAAATGGTCAAGTTCATTCTAGGCTCCAGGTTGATCTCTATGTTTGCCTAAAAAGAGTTTGCCATATAGAAAGCTGACATTGTCTCACCTGGCACAGAATCATCCCCTTCCTGCATCAAGTCCTTCGAATATGTCACTTTCATATAGAAGGAAGATCGAGTGGAGCTGAAATATTCCTAGAATTCTCAGATGATAGCACATTACTTCAAAAGAAATGGATTCCATCCGGGAAAAGGTTTAGGGAAGTACTTACAAGGAAGGCCCGAGATCATAGAATTACCATCGACCGAACCTACCCTTGGGTTGGGGTATGAACCTACAAGAAAAGAAAGAAGAGAGGCAGCATAGAAGAAGAGGGCTGACCAGAAAGCAACTATGGAGCTATTTGATCAATTTAAGCAATTAGACATGGGAAAGGTGGTGTCTGCGTCAGATAAAGGTTCAAAGAAAAGGAAAATTCAAGAGGAAACACCCATCATGATGGCTAACATTGAAATAACTCAAGATGGATCCATTCGAACAATGCTTTCAAATGAGAGACTGCATAACTGGGCCAACAAGGACATTATGCGTACCTACAAGTTTCCGGACAAGGCTTGCTAAAGCAAATCCCAAAGTATCCAACTTGCCATAAACGAACTCTAGCTTTATGCTTTACTTGTTTCAAGCTTTTAATGCAATTCACTATTAATGGAAAAATATTTCTTTTCGTTTGATTCATTATGCATTATTTTTCATGTCAGGGACCTTTGCATCCGACGCCATATTCAACTAATCTAGAGAATGCCAAACCTAACGAATAATGGCTTTAGCACTGAATTTGGTTATCTGCAACTGGGAATTACAGTGGATGTGAACTATTCAGAAGAAGTACTAGAAGAAATTCAGGAACAAATAGAAAGACATGAGAATCGTAACACCCCAAACATTGAGGAGACAGAGACAGTTAATTTAGGGGATAGATGGAATCCAAAAGAACTTAAAATTGGCACGGAGTTAGATCAATTGCAGTGCAAAGAGTTGTTAGAACTATTACATGTGTACTTGGATGTGTTTGCTTAGTCTTATCAGGACATACATGAACTGGATGAATCCATTGTGGAACATAGATTACCACTAGACCTGCAGATGAAACCTTTTAAGCAAAAGTTGAGAAAACTTAAGCCAGAATGGAGCCTGAAGATTAAAGAAGAAGTGAGTAAACAGTTCTAAGCATGATTTTTGCAAGTAGTAGAGATCCCAAATGACTAGCTAATATTGTCCCTGTTTCCAAGAAAGACGGAAAAGTACGGATGTGTATCGACTTTCGGGACCTCAACAAGGCCAGTCCAAAGGATGATTTCTCTCTCCCACACATAGCCTTGCTTGTTGATAACATGGTTGGTCATGAAATGTTCTCTTTCATGGATGGCTTTTTGGGGTACAACCAAATCAAGCTAGCTGAAGAAGATTGGAAAAAGACTTCTTTCATCACCCCCTAGGGAGTGTATTGCTATAGGGTTATCCCGTTTGGACTTCGCAATATGAGGGCAACCTACCAAAAGGCCATGGTATCTTTATTCCATGACATGATGCATCAGGAAGTAGAAATTTATGTGGATGACATAATCGTCAAGTCCAAGCAATGGAAAGACCACCTATTCAACCTACGGAAGGTGTTTGACCAGCTCCATAAATACCAACTCAAGCTGAATCTTGCCAAATGCACATTCGAGGTATCTTCAGGTAAGTTGGTAGGGTTTATAGTCAATGAAAAGGAGATAGAGATTGATCCTACCAAAGTTAAGTCCATCGTTGAAATGCCAGCTTTGAGAGGGGAAAAGGAGATGTGGTCCTTCTTGGGAAAATTACACTTCATCAGCAGTTTTATCGCTCAAATGACTTATCTATGCAAACCTAATTTCAAACTCCTTAGGAAAGATGTTCCAAAGGAATGGGATGATAACTGCCAAATAGTTTTTAAGAAAATCAAAGAATATCTACGGAGTCCTCCAATCCTAGTGGCACTTACCCCGGGGCACCCTCTGTTAATGTATATGTCAGTTCTGGATACTTCCACGAGGCGTGTTTTGGGGCAGCATGATGAAACAGGGAGGAAAGAGCAAGCCATTTATTACCTCAGTAAGAAGTTCCTACCATTCGAAATAAAGTATTTTGATCTCGAGAAAACTTACTGTGCATTAGCCAGGGCGGCCTATAGGCATCTACATTACATGCTCTATTACACTACTTTCCTCATTCCTCAAATAAACCCGCTTAAATATATTTTCAAGAAACCAACCATGTCCAGTAAAATCGCACAATGGCACATGATCTTGTCAAAATTTGATATTGTATTTACCACCTGTAAAGTAGTCAAGGGGCAGGTAATAGCTGATTATTTGGTTGAGAACCCTATCAATGACTATCAGTCTATGGAACCTCGATTCTCAGATGAGGATATACTTTGCACCGAAGATGTAACTAAAAGACTCACAAAAACTGGATGGAAGATGTATTTTGACGGAGCTGCTAATAAAAGGGGAACTAGCATTAGAACGGTAGTAGTATAAAAAACGGGCAGTCATTGTCCCATTGTGGTCAAGTTACAATTGGAGCCATGCACCAATAACAATGCTGAGTATGAGGCTTGTATCCTTGGCTCAAGGCTAGCATTGGAGAGGAAGATTGACAAATTGGTTATTTTTGGAGATTCAAATCTAGTTATTCAATAGTCTAAGGATGTATCCCAAACCCAAGATGCCAAACTCTCCCCGTATCACTAACAGATCAAGGATTTTTGTCAACTATTCAAAAGCATAGATTTTCATCACCTAACCTGAACAAAGAATAGCTTCACTAATACATTAGCCACTCTAGCCGCGGAAATCAAGGTTGACAAGGGCACTGAAATACCTCCTCTCTAGATTTTTACCAGAGACACCCCTTCCTATTGCCTTCACACAATAACTAAGCTCAATGGGCAACCATGGTTTTATGATATCCAAAGATACATCTAGACAAGGGTATTCCCTGATGTAGCCTCATAGCAAGATAGGAAGACCATTTGCCATTTGGCAGGACATTACTTTATGGTTGGAAATAAGCTTTTCAGAATATCTTGGTTCGGACCTTTGAAATGCATCAATGTCGTTAAAACCAAAACTTTCATGGAGGAAGTACACGAGGGGGTTTGCGGTCCTTATATGAGTGGCTACACCCTTGCCAAGAAGATTTTCTGAACAGGGTATTACTGGTCAACAATAGAGTCAGATTATATTAAATGCGTTCTCCGGTGTCATAAGTACCAAATACATTGGGATAAGATCAAAGCACCACCCACAGAACTCTATTCCATTTTGGCTCCATGGCCTTGTTCGATATGGGGAATAGATATGATTGGCCCCATCACTCCCAAAGCCTCCAACGGTCATCGATTCATCTTGGTTGCCGTTGATTATTTCACTAAGTCAGTGAAGTAGTCTCCCATGTTCATGTCACCAAGAAAGTCATGGAGAAGTTTATAAGAAACCACATCATCTGCTGATATGAGGATTCCTGAATCACTCATCACTGACAACACCTCCAATTTAAATAATGAATTGATATCAAAATTGTGCCAAATGTTTCGTATTACCTATCGGAATTCAGTCACCTACCGGCCTTAGATGAACGGAACAGTAGAAGCAACTAACAAAAACATCAAGAGAATACTTCAAAAAATGATTGACAACTACAGAAACCGGTATGAGAAGCTCTCCTTTGCACTAATGGCTTACCAAACTGCCTTGAGGGTTTTTACTAGAGGTACCCCTTCAAGTTGGTCTATAGCATAGAGGCAGTCCTTCCCCCTGAGATTGAGATTCCTTCTTTAAGAATTTTAATGGAAACCAAGTTAGATGAAGCCGAATGGATCAAAGACCAATGTGCCCAACTTTGCCTGTTAGATGAGAAACGGTTAGTTGCAATCTATCACGCTCAGTGCTACAAAAGACGAATGGCTAAGGCATTTAATAAAAAGGTGCGGCCTCAATCATTCTAACCAGGAGATTTAGTACGGAAAAAGGTATTCCCTCACCAGGAGGCAGCTCAAGAGAAATTCGCTCTGAATTATGAAGGGCCATTCATGGTCAAGAAAGTCCTGTATGGAGGAGCCCTTATTTTGGAGGAAATGGATGGCCATGAATTCCCTAGTCCATTGAACTCCGATGCTATCAAACATTACTATATATGATTCTGAAAGCTGGATTCTGTTCGGAAGCAATGAAATTTACTTTCCTTTATCTCAACTAGTCAATCAAGCATGGTCAAAATTTCGGTGGTAAAGCTCTATGGACTAAGCAATTTAACTTTGAAATGAAAAGAGGCCCTCAACCGTTGTAAAATCCTTTGAGCCAGTTACTTTCTTTCAAAAGAAGTCCCCTAACCTGGTGATCATGCTAGGTCAAAGTAGAGCACTAAGAAAAATGCGTTAAAAAAAAAAGAAAAAAAAAACAAGGTATCAAAAGCAAGGTAGAAAAATGCAAAAAAGTGCTAATAGACCAAAATCATCTACAATTATCGTTGGTATCAAAAGCAAAGTAGAATTATAGGTTTGAGCCCTTTCCTTTTCTTTTAAAATAGAAACTTGGGTCACAAACCTTAAAGTCCTTTCAGATTTAGATTAAATTGCTTAGTCCAAATGAGCTCACTGAAATACGATCTTGGCAAAGAAGTAGTATTTAGAAACTTCTCAACAAAAACCAGAGACCTGGCTAAGGAAAGAGAGAGGGAGAAGAGAGAAAATAAGCACATTCCCAAGGATGCGGTGAAAACTCGAGAAGGCGTCATAGGTAAAAAATAGGATGTGACAAGATACAAAACTGTCGACCTTGGTGAAAACTTACAAAGGCGCCTTGGTGCAAAAATAACAAAGCTAGGACTGGTGAAACCCCTCACAGGCACCAGTAGTAAAAATAGCAAAAAAAAAAGGGGGCCGGGGTGTAAGAGATAATCCAAGGCATGAACATTCCCAGAAAGTACAAGTATGAAAGCAATGGTGGATAAGTTAGAAGATGTCTTGAAAAACATTCTTCGGATTAGTCCAGTTAAGGTTAAAAGAAGGAGAGGGTCCTCTCCCGAGGCAATAAGTTAGTGAAGGCATAAAATAAAAAAGAGTAATTTTTCATTCAAATTTCTCAAGCATGCTTTTGTACTAACGATGCAGGGAAAACATCTCAAATATGTGAAAGGCTACAAATCCATAGGGTAAAAAGTAGAAAATACTAAAATGAAATCTGTCTCTCAATAAATGCATGAATCAACAAATCTAAGGATGAGAAGCAAAAATGTAACGCTCTTCATCATCATCAGAAGAGGAATCAACTAAGGAAGGATCAATCAACTTACCATCCACAAGAGGAGCACTCGAAGAAGCACCAACCACTAATGATCTAAGTTGGTCTTGCTTATAGTTTGCATATCTAGCTAGAAGCATTTCCCTCTTCTGGGTAAAGGACTCCACAGTCTCCTACAAAGATCGAATATCAACAGTATCATCCTTCGAGGGAGTGGAAACATCTGGGGCACCTCGTGATCACTTTTGTCCCCACGCAATACTCATGGGTAGGCTATTGTGTGTCGATTTGGCCGCTGCTAGTTGTATCTCTAAGGAAGCTACCTCAGTATTTCTCGCCCTCAACCGATCATATAACACTTGTATCAGTCTTCAGTTTTGCCGCCTGTGACGACGTCCCTAAACAATCATAGCTGTCAAGAAATCTGTGTACCCCACAGAGGGCAAAGGAGTCTCAAAGAGTAGATCCCTAAGCTTGTTAGGACCTAACACATATGCTAAAGCCAATAATGGTAGTTCTCAGTCCTAAGGAGCATGTCAAAAAATGACCTGTCATCATCCACGTGAGGAAGCAAAGATCTCTATATGCCCATGACCCTCTCTACCAATGCTCTCGGGATCGACGCCTTAAAGACAAGGGTAAACTCTGTCTCCAATGCTAGCTAGGGGATGTCCTGGCTTCTATCGAGCTGTCACAAAACTTGAATCCTAAAGAAGGGGGCAATGCCCTGCAGGCCCGCTAAAGGCACGAAAGCCCTCTTGGAAGGTCCAACTCTCAAGCAATACCTACCAACTAGTCCTAAATACCACTTAACAGTGTCTGATCTCTTGCTTCGAAGGTAGTCAACCCATGCTGCAGCAGTTTGTGGGAACCTCTCATCGTCCACAATACCTCTTTGGGATCTCATCAAAGAGTGTAAATGGTCAAACTCAGGGTACCATGTATGCTGGAATAGGGGAGTAATAAATAAGTGCCCAATTGCCTAAAGTTGGAAAAGCATAACACATCCTTGAAAGTGAGCATCAGCCCCCTGCTGGAATTTAGTAAGGCTCACAGAGGTCTCCCCCATAACCATGGGAGCATAGGAGTGCCCCTCACGAACCCTAGCGAGCAATGCACATAATCGACAGTTAACCAAATCGTCTCCCTATGGAAAAATCAAGAAGTTCAGAAGAAGCAGAGCTAGAGCAACCATACGAGAAATGGACCAGTCCTGAGAAGTACGCCAATCACCCAAATGAGCTCACATACTCATCGCAAACTCAAACCGGGAAAATAAAAACTCCACTGGAACGCAAGGAAACTGGGGCAGGAAGGCAGACGAAAGAACTGCGCACCGGAGTCTAAGCTGGGATGAGATAATCGTGATGCAACCATCAGGGAAGATAGGTCCCACAATCCTTAAAAACACTCAAAGTTTCAATCCTCAAAAAATTTTCTTTTTCAAAATCTTATAAATTCCCAAGTTTTCCAAATTCGAAATCCATTTTCAAATCTTCTAAAATATTTCCCTCAAAAGTTTTTACTAAAAATTCAATTTTCAAAATTATTCCTAATTTTTTTCATCAATAGTTTTAGGCCTCCCCAAGTTTCTCGGGGGCCTTCTCTGCCAAAAAGGCCCTATATTAAAAGGTTTTACCTCTTTTTCCTTCAAAAAGATTTTTTTTCAACATTTTCAACTCTTCCTTTACTTCAAAAATTTTCCTCTCGAGTTCCTCGAGGCCTTCTCCACCAAAAAAGCCCCACCCTTAAAGGTTTTATATCTTTTTTCTTTAAAGAGATTTCATTTCGAAGATTTTCTATCTTTTTTGAAAAATTTCAAAAAATTTTGGCAAAGCCCCATTTGTAAAGAATCCCTACAATGCCTAAAACTTTGCAACAACACACAAATCATGCATCCCATGACACAATCACATAACATCAACACACATAAAACAATTTGTGCACATGCCTAAGATATTCAAATTTCCAAACACCTGTTCCGTTTTCAAAAATTTAAGGGTTTTCAAAACTATTGCAAAATCTTTCAAAAACTGCTTCAAATATTTGCTAAAATATTCTCACATTTTTCTAAGGGTTAAATTCTAACAATTCCATCAATTTCTCAATTTTCTCCATTTTTCAAGTATTTTTCTATTTTTTGAAAAATAAAAAATTTAAAAATTTTTCAAAAAATCATGAAATTTCATATGTTTGTTCACCACATTTTTCTAAGGCACATGGTATAAGAATCTAGATAGAAAACCTAATACCTAAAGCTATAGGGGGAAATCCCTAATTTCTACAAAAACCCTCTCTAAATAACTATCCAAAACTTCCTAAATTCAATCAAAAATGCAGAAACAGCATCACCAGAGCATTCAAAACACATCAAAACATTGATTTTGAGTATTTGCATAACTCAAACTGAGTTCTACACATCAAAATAGACAAAACAAGAAGATCACCTTTTCTTCTTCTCCGGCGACTATTCTAGTGATGATGACTACTTCCGGTAACTCTTTGGGGTTTCCTAAGTTCGCTCTTTCAATTTCCTATAGTTTTTCCTTGCAAAAACTTGACAAGAGGCTCTTAACTCTTGAAAGCCCGTAAGCTTCGAGTAAGCAGCTGTTGTTGTTTTTAATCCTAAGCCTAGCGCCACTAACAGTGGCGCTAGGGTTATTTTAAACCAGGCGCCTGAGTTAAGTTCTGGGCAGTTTTTCCCTTTTTTTCACCAAAAACATGATTTTAAACGCCCCTTTAGGCCAAATTACTATTTTCAAGTTTTAGTTTTCAAAAATCCTCAAATTCCGTCCCTCTAATTGCTTCGCGGTCAACATGGAACCTTTACTTTATCATTTTCTACTTTCGACAAGTAAAGACAGAAAAATAGGGGTAGCTGTAAGCACCCTATTTTTGCTCGCTTGGCAATCTTCAGTCTGTCCGGACTCATGTCTTCCTAGAGACGGTAAGTCCAAACTAGCTTTCCAGACTTAATCTAGTTAATCAATTGCTTCGCGAGCCCACTAGGCCCAACAAAGGCAAAATGACCAAAATGCTCTTGTGGCGTTGCTCGGTTTAATTCCAACTGGCATGTCTTCTTAGAGACGGCATGTCCCTATTTCCACCTCAATTCCAATTTCAATTCCAATCCAAACCAATCAAATTCAATCTGGCACGTCTTTCGAGAAAGTTAATCCCTCAAACGGTAAGTCCATCTAGTCCAACACGTTTATTGAGAAAACTCCTCAGAACAGTAAGTCCTTTCAAACCCGTCGACCAGGATGGAATCGAAGTCCCCGAGATGGTAGAACGGTTCACTTTTGGCGCCTGCTAGCCCGCCAATGCAGAATGTTCGTTATTCGGCATGTCTTTCGAGAAAGTTAATTTCTCAAACGATAAGTCCACCTAGCAACTTCCCAAGATTAGGTAGTCTCCAGAATGAACGCGCACCGTTAGAGTGATAAAAATACTTGCAAACATGCCAATCGTCAGAGTGGCGGAAACACTCGTAAACAGGTCAACATTAGGAATTGCTAACAAAACCCCTATGTCACGGAACAAGACTCGCCTCTTGGCCGTGGTACGTTTACCAAAGGATGAGATACCTTTGGAAACCAACTCATCACACGCTGTTAGAGTGATGGAAACACTCAAAACCCAGGTCAACACTAGTGTCTGCTAGCCCACTCAGGTGAAAAATGACTGAACTGCCTCTTGGGCCTTTTTGGGTACGTTTCTCAAGAAAGTACCCAAGTCCTTAGAGTGTTAAGTCCACCTTTTCAAGATTGTTCTAAATACAATCCGGCACGTTCAAGTGCCTTCCAGTCGGTTCTGGATCAATTTCAAGACCATTAGGTCAAAATGACCATTTGGTCTCGAGGCATTCGATCGCCTCCAGGAACCATACCGGCTCTGGTTATCAAACTAGTTATCTTCTAAGGATGTTTTTAATAGTATCCTCAACCTTCCAACACCTTTTGGATCATTCCGAATCAATTTCGGGAAGCCCGATATAAAATGACCATTCTGCCCCTAGTGGGCCAGTCACCTTTTCTAATCATGCCGGCTCTGGGTATCAAACAGACAATCCCTTGGAACATTCTAGTCAGTGTTTCCAACTTTCAAGCCTTCTCATGGGACATTCCATGTCTATTCTGGTGGTTTTTTGGTCTAGTTAATTGTTTTGCCCTTAGTGGCTTGATCAACCATTTCGACAATCTCGACATTATTTTTCAAGCCCGTCACCCTGGGACATTATTTCAAGGGTTTCCACCCATTTTTGGCCTTCCGGATCATTTTCGGTCTCCCAGAATATTCTCGGACCTTCCAGAGTCACTTCTAGTGGAACCAAGCCAAAAATTGCATGGTAGTTACTAGGATAGGCGCCCAAATCTTCTGCCTTGCGTCCCAAGGGTCAAAGATACGTTTCTTGTTACTCTAAAAACTTTCCTAAGTGGCTGGTGCCACTAGTAGTGGTGCCGTGCCAAAGATTGGCCTGGCGCCACTAGAAATGACGCTTGTGTAATTTTAAGCCTGGCACCACTACAATAGGCACCAGGTCGGTTTAAGTTGCCTATAAATACAAACCCTTCCCCTTGCATAAAAGGGTTTGCAATCTCAGTTTAGAAACGTTGCCTCTCTAAAAACAGAGTTTGAATCCTCTCCAAATCCCTAATTCCTTTAAGTTTTTTTAAGCCCTAGTCTCCATATACTCTAACCCTTGCTTATACACACTCCATACACTTATACACCATCCTCAAAGCAAGTCATTGAAGACTCAAGTGCTACAAGTTGGAAGCTCTCGAGGTTCAATTAAAGCAAAGCAAACAAAGCAAGAAGAATCTGAGGTTGGTTTTCTCTTTATGTTTATATACTTCACCTCTCTCTCTTCTCTCTCCTAATTCACTTGGGTTTTCTTCTATTTTAATCTCCATCTTCTACCTCCCTTTCTTGCATGCTTGAAACATGGGACTTCCTAATTCATGCCTAGGAAGAACTGTTGAAAGTCACCGTGTCAAGAGCTTTCTTCTCGTTCAACCTTAGACTGTGTGGATTTAGCCCCCTTGATTATGTGGTGAAGCTTAGCCTTGTATGTTCACGACTCTACTTGCATTGTGCATATCATACATTCATTCAAAATTGTTTTCAAAGTTATTTTCAAACTTGCATCAAAGTGGTTTTCAAACTTGCATTCAAAATCTTTTTTTTTTTAAATCACAGTCTTGAAGTGAATCTAGCTATTCCATGGTTAGGGTTATTTTAAGAAAGTGTCATATTTATTGTGACCATCAAGGTCCATATTTTGGGGTCTAGACCTTAATTGTTTTTATCAAAAACCATAATCTTAAGATGATTCTAGCCATTATATGGTTTGGGTTGTTTTAGGAAAGTGTAATATTCAATGTGATCCTATTGGTCTATATTTAAAATCCATGTTGTTTTCAAAACCTCAACCCTAGAATGGTTCTAATCCTTACATGGTTAGAATTGTTTTAGGAAAATGAGATATTCAAAAGGTTTTCAAAAGTCCATATTCAAACCCATTTCCAAATTTGCTTTTCAAACTTCTTTCTAAAAGTTCTCTTAAAAAATTCACTTTCTCAAAACTCTCTTTAAGCTTCCTTCTTAAAAACTCTTTTCAAAAGATTCACTTTCTAAAAACTCTTCTTCTTGGAGTCCAAGTCAAGCCTTAGAAACCATGATTAAGAAACCCTAGTTCTCTTCCCTAAAAACATGACTGCTTATTTTGTCTCAAATCATAGGTTTCCAAAAACTATTTTCTACATGAAATCCTAGATTTCTAAAATCTCTTTTTCTACATCAAATCATAGCTTTCTAAATCTTAGATTTTCAAAATTCAACCTTTCCAATTCCATATCAAATTCAACCCTCCAATTTAGGAAACTAGATCAAATCTTTCCGTTTAGGAAACTAGATCAAATCCTCCAATTTTGTAAACCAAATCAAATCATCTAATTTTTGGAGATAAAATCTAATCTTCTACTTTAGGAAATAGGAATCAAATCTTTCTCAATTCAAATCTTTCCTAATTCCAACCTTTCCTAATTTCAAACCTTTTTAAATTTCAATCTTTCCAAATTCTAAAACTTTCTAAATTCTAATTCTTTCAAAAGTTCAAATTTTTCTAAATTCAAAACTTTCTTAAATTGAAAATTTTTCAAAATCAAAACTTTTCTAAAATAAAACTTTTATAATTTGGCACTTTCCTAAAATGAAGCTTTCCTATTTTGAAACTTTCTTAAATTCAAAAATTTCAAAAAGCCAATCTTTCCTAAACCCTAGTTTTTCAAATTTTTTCAAATCAAATCTTTACAAGTCTTTTCAAGTCAAGTGTTTTTAGAATCAAATCAAATCCCTTTCAAACCTTTCTTAAAACTCATCTTTACCAATTTTAAGTTTTCTAAAATCAAATTAAACTTTTCAAGTCTAGATCAAACCTTCCTATTTCAAGTTCATGCTCCAATCCTAGGTTACCTAAACCATAGGAAGCCAAACCTTAGTTCAACCATAATCCTAAATGAGAAAGCTTGAACTCCTTTCTAAAACTCTTTTCTAAACCAAGATGGTTTTTCAACTTCAATCTAAGTCAAGGTGTTCTCAAAACTCAACTCCTTCTTTCCTAAATCAAGTTCAACTTTTCTTTCAAAGTTCAAACCCCTTTCCAAGTTCAATTTTAAATCTTGATTTCATACTTTCTATTCCAAGTTCAAATCAAACCATTTTCCGAATCAAACTCTTTTCAAATAAAATCTTTTTCAAATCAAACTTTTCAAAATATTTTCAATCGGACTCTTGTCCGAACTACGACTGACCTGATTTCCCAATAAAGAGATACGTAGACAACCCTCATGGGTGCGGTTACAACTTTTTTCAAATGTCCAATTCCATAACCTTTTTCAAATGTCTAATTCCACAACCTTTTTCAAATCTTTAATTTTAACATCTATTTTCAAATCTCTAATTCTAAAATCTATTTTCAAATCTCCAATTCCATAATCTATTTCCAATTTCTAAAACCTTCTCTCAAATTTCAAATCAAATATTTCTTCAAATCTATTTTCAAAATCAAATATTTTTCTTGCACTTGCATATCATGCATCATATAATTCTTTTTAAAGTGGATATAATTGGACAATTGTTAATCAAAGATTGTAAATGAGTAAAACTAAGGTGAATAGACATGTAGGTAACGCAAGGGTGGGGTAGGGTGATGGCTTAGTATGTCTTCCCTTCACATAACCAACCTCTAAACCTAGATCACTATTTCAAAAACCAAAATGGAGTTATTTTCAAAAAGGGGTTACAAATTTTCAAAGGTTGCCAATCAACCTATTTTCTTAAAAACCATCTCCTAAGGAAGTTTTTAAAACCTTTTAAAAAAAATCGTAAGTGTACTCTTCGGATTGTACTTAGTTTTAGGTGAACTAACTTACCTTAATCAAGTTAGGTGGTGACTCCAAACTTTTTCCAAAAGCCCATATTCAAATCAATTTCAAATTCAAACCTAGTCACATTGGTCCTTCTAAGAGGATGAGTTCTAACCAAAGAGTACCATGTTTTTCCTACTTGTGCGTATTTTCCTCAAGTGCAAAAAATCGGGGTGCGACAACCAGTTCCAGGCCGAGGTGGTTACTTTGACCACACTGTTGGCTTAGATGGGAGACAACGGGGTATGTTGCTCTTTTTCTCCTTTTGTTTTGGCAATGTTTAGTTATTCATTTGCTTTGCTGATTCAGGCTCTTTTTTTTTTTTTTTTTTGCAGGATGTTGGTGCTTCTAGTAGTTGACCGCCTCTTTCAGAGCTAGGCTTTGGAGATTTTGATCTGGACATTGATTTTGACCTCTGATGGATGCCCCTTGTTGCAAGCCCAACTTCTCTTGTATACCATGTCCTAGACATTCATTTGTTTTGTTAGACAGTGAATTTTGTAATTTTTGAATAGAATAGATACTTATGATTTAGATAGTCAGATGTATGTATTAGTGTATGAGCAGGGGTGGATGTTTATGATTTACACAGCTAGACATATAGGCAGATGCTTGTATATGGATAATTATGATGGTGTATGTTGATTGCAGGCTTTAGAAATGATATTAAACTGTATTGGTGACTTCTGTTTCTACAGGGAGCTATGTCCTATGTATGTGAAGCTCATGCCAAGATTTTATAAAAAGAAAAATGCATGTACATGTGAGGAACACAACAGTTAATAAAATGAAGGGGATGCTATCAAGTTCTGCTTCCTTAGAATGATAACTCCTTTCTTTTCAAGGGTTTGGTCTCTCTCTTGGCTCAACCCCGCCTTGACTGGATGATAGCATTTTGTACATTTCTCATCCTTTTGAACAACTCTAACTTTCTACCTTGGGTTAGTGTATGGGATAATTTGGCTTGAACTCTCAACCCTCGGGGCTTTGGTAACGACTTACCTGACCTTTGGCAGAGCGATGAGCAGCAGTCTTTCAATTTAAGGAGGCTTTATTTTAGGACCATAATATAGGTTGAGTTATGAGGTTTTGAATCAACGGGATATGCAAGCCCAAATTTGATGTTGCTTTCAGTAGAGTTTAGATCCATACTATTCTCGGGTGTTTTTCCAGCAAGGTTTGGCCCCTTAGCATCCTTTTTCAGCCTTAGTAGCACATCTGGCTCAATTAGATCAAGCAATCTATTTTTAATCAGAGTGGACTTTAATAGGGTGGTAATGTAGGTCATGGTTTCAGATTTTTTGCAAGAAGGGGTAAAGGCTCAAACCTATTGCTTCTATTGGGCTTCTTTATTGCCTAGGATCACCTTTGGATTTTTCTTCTTGCCTTTGCTATATGCTTTTCAAGATGGCATGAAACAAGTCTTATGTTTTTTTTTCTTTTTTGGGCAGCTTGGCCCTTGATCATTCTTTCTTTTTTCTTTCCTCTCTTTTTTTCTTTTGTGAGGTGGATACTTCTACAACTTTCTTTCTTTTAGATTTTTTCCTTAGCGTTTTATTCTAACCCATTATGGGAGGTGATCCCTAGGTTGGGGTTTCCTTGGAAAAACATAACTGGCCCAAAAGGCTTGACAAGGGTTGCTTTTGGCTGTATGGAGAATGAAATGAGAGCCTCTCTTCATTTTGAACCAAATTGCTTGATCCATAGAGCCTTCATATTGCTTTAACTTGATGGAAGATGAATGACATTCTTTATTAAGTCCTCAGTTATCTGTCTGCCCCAATGTGAGGAGATGGTATTGGATCAGCGTTCACAAGAAATATTTTGCTTTTCGCAAGGCACTAGTGGGTTAAGTAAATGGATGTACTTTTTTTTTGGGGGGTGGGAATGAAAGATGCTCATCTTCCTTTTAATAGGCTGGCCGCCAATCGCTTAGCTTCGGTGTCTTGCAAGTGCTGTTTTTAGGAGGTTTCCTCACTCATCTCTGTCCTCTCTCCTTTCAAAAAGTTGATCATTTAACATATGCTATCACACCCTTCAAGTCAAGTCCTCCGTAAGATAGAACGCACCCCTTGTTTAGGAAGCATTCACCATTTGTAGAAATATGAGACAATAACAATAGGATAAAAACTATCATTTTATCATTTCAAATGAAAAGCATAGAGTTTTTATGAAAATGCAGACATAAAGTTAAAGACAAAAATAGAGGGAATAGAAAGAAAATGGGTGAAAATACCCCTCTCTTGTACAATTTTGTAGAAATTCCTTTCAGTAGGGTTTTGAGATGATGCCACATTTCCAATGCTCCATCTATGATTGCGATTAGCTTCATTGTCCCCCTTGGTTTCTTTTGTTGTTTCTTTTGTTTCTCTGCCAAACAGGTTTGCTAGCTCGCCTTCCTCTAATTCGAATGGCTTTGTCGATTCTTTTGGTTCGTTCAATTCCCAGCCCATGCCCTTATAGTTGAATTCAATCGCGAGCCAGTGGTACTCCAATAGGTGGCGCTCAGCTGCGGCATACCTAGGGTGTATAAACTCATCACTCCAACCATCAACAGCCATGTCTTTGGCAAAGTCCTCTTCTACAAGTGTTGGCTCCTTAATCGGCCAGTCGGAAGGATCATGTACTTCATTGGGATTATAAAGATAGATCGGGCATGTTGGGAATTCTTCTCCCAATCGCTCTCTTCATCAATCTCCCAAACTCCATCATAATTTTCAATCGTGACCTCTTCTAACCCATCATCCTCTTCTTCTAGTATCAGGTTAATGGTGTGGTCTGACAGAGGATTTGTGGTTACATTACGGGCAGGAGTAGGGTTTACCGGTTGTATGTCGATGATCTTACTGTGTATTAGGTCTTGGATTTTGTGTTTGAGGGTGAAGCAACTTTCAGTATCATGCATTTATCCTCCCGAATGGTATTCGCAAGTTACCAGGTTGAAGTTAGGTGGTAAGGGATTGGTTAAAGGTTGAGAGGGTATAGGTTTTAGGTATCCTATTGCTAAAAGGTCATAATAGGCTGTGGTTTGTGTGCAAGAAAGTTTAGTAAAAACTTAGTTTTTCTCAGTTCCCCTTATGGGTCGGAAGGGTGTCTTAGAAGTCTTTGAAAGTTGGGGGTCAGTTTCAGGCATGATAATAGCAGGGTTAGTGGTTTTGAAATCAAGGAAGTTTTGGATTTTGCATTTCAGAATGGGACCATCTTCTGTGTCATGTCCAGATGAGTTTGAATGGGATTCACATGATAGACTAGGATTATATGAATGAGGTGCCCGGTTGAAGACAGGACTAGGAGGTATCGGAACAAGGTGGTTAGCTTGGCGAAGATGATGGTAATTTAACGGAGTGTAATCTCGGTCCTTTCCCTTAGCTTCTTTTCATAGGATAACATGCTTCCCATGGTTTTGAACTTAAGGAACCTTTGTTTGCTCATAGGTTGTTATACCTGCATGGGATAGGAGCAAGGAGAGCATCACTTCTATTTTAGTCATCTTTTTTTTAAGTTCTCTTACTTCTTCTAATATCTGGACTTGATTTTGTTCTAGGATCAAACTCAATGACTCATTGAGTGGCTCCATGGAGGTCTAAGCCTACGTGTAGTATTTGTGAAAGAAAGAAAAGAAAAATAAGAACACAAACCACAAGTTAATTTTTGATATTTAGAGAGTTTTATGCAATGCATGCTTTAGGGATGTCCCATATTGATAGGGAGACTAAATACGATGCATTTGACTCACTTTTTAGAGATAAGAGGTTTGCTCATGTATACAAATATCTTACCATTTGAGTGGGAACATATATTCATTCATTCATTGATTTACAAAAAGAGGAGTACATTGAACTTGGAGTTTGAAATACAAGAAGATCAAAGTACAGTTTAATTGGGGGGGGGGGGGGGGGAGGGAACACTTTTGTTGAGACTTTCACCTATCTACTTTTACATTTGAGATCCTAAATTACTCTTGAGTCTTTGAATTTGCCCTCTTTGAGTTTGATGTCGAGGAGGTCATTGAGAGACCTTGCTGTTTGATTGTCCCTTATCTTCTTGGCAACCCTATCTCCGTGAGCATATAGGGATTGGGGTCTCTCTTTATGGAATGACTTGAAATACATGCCATGAGTTCTTAGGGTTGTATGGGAACCCTTAGGGTTTTGGTAGGTTTTATACAAAGGAGAGTGATCTTGGCGTCATTCTCTATAGGTTGGTCATATGTATGAGAATGCAGTGATTTGAGTTACTTTGAAACTCTTGTCTTGACATGGAGTATTGAATGCATGAACATGTTTGCTAAGAGTAGAGAGAGAGAATGCAATAAATATGTATGCATGAGCATTTATACAAGCAATATAACAGCAGGAATTAGACAAGGATAAAAGAAAGTAAACTAGTCACCCTTTCCTCCATGGTTTTTTAAATTGACGTGCGTATCTTAAATTCAGCAAAGGTTCAGCTATGCATGGTTTCTACATGAGCATGAGATTGAGGGTTTACTAATGCTTCCGAAGAAGGCCCGGTTCCCAGATCTTCAAACCTAGACCCATTCCTCGAGATGGTACCATTATAGGTTGGTGATCCGAGCGGGAGAACCATCAAGAGGCCGTAGGCTAAGAAACTAACACAACATCTACCCATAACCAATATACCATTCCCCCTTCTAACTAGAAAGGACATAACTAGGTAAAGAATTTAAGTATGCAAATATAAATGCACAATGCAGTGTGTGTGTGGAATTTTTGAAAACTGGAGAAAAGAGCCCAACAACTCCTATCCATCCAATCCATTCCATTCTATTCATTCATGACATACATGGCAATTAATATGACATAAAATAAAAATGTGAACAAAGGTCTATGTAAGCACCCCATTTTTGCCTGCTCGACAGTCTCCAGTCCATCTAGACTTGTATTTAAGTCAATATGGATGTATTTTAATCTAAATCAACTTTTCAAGTCTAATCCCGTCAATCGATTGCTTTGCGGGCCCTTAAGGCCCAAGTAGAGGCAAAATGACCAAAATGCCCATGGGGGCATTGTTCGGTCCAATTCCAATATGCACGTCTTACCGAAGACGGTAAGTCCCCTTTTCAATTCCAATTCCAATTAAATCTGGCACACCTTTTGAGAAAGTTGATTCCTCGAGGTGGTAAGACTATCCAATCCGGCATGTTTCTGAGTGAACTCTTCGAAATGGTAAGTCCCTGCAAACCCGTTGACCTGGACGACACCCCAAGTCCCTGAGATAGTAGAACGGTCCACATTTGGTGCCTGCTAGCCTGCCAATGTAGAAATATCCATTTCGGCACGCCTTCTGAGAAAGTTGATTCCTCAGGCGCTAAGTTCACCTAGCAGCTTCTAGAGATTAGGCAGTCTCTAGAATGATCGCGACCCGCTAAAGTAACAGAAATACTCATAAACATTGCAACCGTCAGAGTGACGGAAACACTCGCAAACAGGTCGATATAGGGAATTCTCAACAAACCCCTATATCATGGGACCGCCGTCAGAGTGACGGAAACACTCAAAACCCTGGTCAACACCAGTGCCTGCTAGCCCACCTCAGTGAAAAATGACTAAACTGCCCCTAGGGCCATTTTCGACACGTTTATCAAGAAAGTACCCAAATCCTCAGAACGGTAAGTCCACCCTTTCAAGATTGTCTTAAAGACAATTTGGCATGATTAGGTTCCTTCTAGTTAGTTTCGAGTCAATTTCGAGATATTCTGGTCAAGATGACCATTTTGCCCCTAGGCATCCAAACGCCCCAGAAACCACACCGGCTCTGGGTATCAAATCGGTAACCTCTTGAGAATGCTTCTTATAGTATTTCTGACCTTCCATTACCTTTTTGAGTCATTCCGAGTCAGTTCCGACAAACCCGGTGCAAAATTACCGTTTTGCCCTGGTGGGCCAGTCACCTCTTCTAACCACACCAGCTTTGGGTAACAAACCGGTAACCTCTTGGGACATTCTAAGTAATGTTTCCAAATCTCGAGTCTTCTTCCGGGACATTCCGAGTCCATCCTGGTAGTTTTTCGATCCAATTGACCATTTTGCCCCTAATGGCTCGGTCGACCCTTCAAACAAATCCTGTCATCATTTATAATTCGATATACAGAGCTCGAGCACCTCCAAAACCCTAGCTTCCTTAGGTTTTTCAAACCCTAACCACCCTACACAAACCCTAGCCTCATATACACTCCTATACATCCCCATACACTCATACACTAGCCTTCAACCCTCCTCCGAAGACTTGAAGAGTTGCAATCTAAAGTTTAAAGACAATTCTTGAAGACTGAAGGTGAAGATCAAGACGAAGACCGAAGACCGAAGAAAGCAAGGTGCACAAAATAACAAGACATACGGTAGGCTCCCTATTTAAAATTTCGCACTTCCCCCCTTTTTCTTCTCTCTCCTAACCCACTTGGGTTTTCTTTATTTTAATCCCCCATCTCTTCCCCCCCCTTTCTTTGCATGCTTGAAACAAGGGGATTCCCGGTCCATGTGTAGGATTGGGCTATTAGAGAGTCACCATGTCGGGGGCTTTCTTTTAGTCTAACCAGAGACCACGTGGGTCCGGCCCCCTTGATTATGTGGTGAAGCCTTAACCTTGTATGTTCACGACCCCAAATTGCATTGTGCATATCATAGTCTTGCATCTTCCAAAATTTGTTTTCAAACTCGTTTTCAAAATCGTTTTCAAACTTATTTTCAAAATTGCATCAAAATCTCTTTTTCAAAAAACTTGTTTTCAAAACCACAATTCTAGGGTGATTCTAGCCTTTCCATGACTAGGGTTACTTTAGGAAAGTGTTAAATTAAAAGTGACTTTTATGGTCCATATTTTCAAATCTTATTGTTTTCCAAAACCACTTTTTTAAAGTGGTTCTAGCCTTCTTATGGCTAGAATCGCTTTAGGGAAGTGAGGCGTTTTTATACCTTCTAAAAACTCTTTTTTCAAATCCCTCTTCCTAAAAATCTCTCTTTCAACATACTTTCCTAAAACTCTCCTCTCCAAAATTGTTTTCAAAAACTCCCTCCAAAATCTATTTTTCAAAGCTTCATTTTTCAACTCCTTTCTAAAATCCTCTCCCCAAAATCCACTTTCTAAAAATGTTCTCCAAAAATCTTTCTAAAAACTCTCTTCAACAATCTTCTACCAAAAACCTTCCTAGAAAAACTCTCTCCAAAAATCTTTCAAAAACTCTCTTTCTAAAATCTTCCTTCTAGAAATTCCCCTCTAGGATTTTCCTTCTAAAATCTACGTTTTCAAAAACACACTTTCCAAAACTCCTTCTCTTGAAAATCTTTTTCCAAAAACTCTATCTTCAAATTCACTTTCCAAAAACTCCTCCCTAGGATTTCTTTCTAGAAAACATTCGTTTCAAAAAACGCACTTTCCAAAAATCCTCTTTCCTTAGAGTCCAAGTCAAGCCCTAGAACCCACAATTAGGAAACCCTAATCTTCTTCCCAAAAACATGGTTTTCAAACTTTGCCCCAAACCTAGGTTTCCAAAACCTCTTGTTTTCACATCCAAACTATACACATTTCCAAAACCTCTTTTCTACGTCAAAATTCTACACTTCCAAACCTAGGGTTTCTAGAAATTTCCTTTTCCAAATCCTTGTCAAATCAAGTTTTCCCTTTAGGACATCAAATCCAATCTTCCCGTTTAGGAAACTAGATCCCGTCCTCCGTTTTTGGAAACAAAATCAAACCTTCTCTTTTCAAAACAAAATCCAATCCCTTCCTAATCCAAACCTTTCTTAATTCAATTCCTTTCTAAACCATAAGTTTCCTAAACTAAAACTTCAAATCTTTCCTTAAGTTTCAAAATCCAAATCTTTCCTAAATTCAAATCCTTCCTAAGCTTCTTCTTTCCTAAATCTTAAGTTTCCAAAACTTGAACATAAAAATCTTTCCTAAGTTTTAAAACTCAACTTTCAAATCTTTCCTAATTCAACCCCCTTTCCAAATCTTAACTTTCCAAATTCAAGTTTTCAAACTTTTCCTAAACTCAAACCTTTCCTAATCTCAAGATTTTCTAAAACTCTAAAACTTTCAAAATCTTAAACTTTCCAAATTTCAAATCTTTTCAAATTCAAAACTTTCTAAATTTGAAATTTTCTTAAGTTAAATCTTTCTAAACCTAAATCTTCCCAAATTCTAAGCTTTCCAAAACTTCAAAATCTTTTCAAATCTAAAACTTTTCTAAACTCAAAACTTTTTTTCAAAACTTCCTTGTTTTCTAAACTTTCCTTTTTCAAAACTTCCTTGTTTTCAAATCTTTCCAATTTTCGAAACTTTCCTCAATGAAACTTTCCTAATTCAAAACTTTTTTAATTTGAAACTTTCCAAAAATAAAATTTTCCTAATTCAAAGCTTTCCTAATTTGGAACTTTCCTAATTTGAACATTTCCTAAATCCAATTCTTCCTAATTTCCTAAATCTTCCAAGCTGAGTCAAATCTTTCCTAAGTCTCTTCTCTTTCCTAAGTCTAGGTTTCCTAAACCTTCGTCTTTTCAAAATAAATCTAAATCTCTCTCTTCCAAGTTCGATCTTTTCAAATCAAAATTCAATCTTTTCAATTCTAAAATTGCAAATTCCAATTTTCAATCCTCCATTCAAAGTTCAATCTCTCAATCTTTTACTTTCAATTTCCATTTCATTCCTTCTTTCAAATCAATCTCTTTTCAATCGGACTCCGGTCCGAACTACGACTGACCTGATTCCCCTAAAGGGACACGTAGGCAACCTTCATAGGTGCGGTCACAATACTTTTCAAACTTTCAATTCCACTCTCATGGGTGCGGTCTCCACATTTTTCAAATCTCAAATTCCAATTTCAAAATTTCTATTTTCAAATTCCTATTTCTAAATTTTCAAACTTTTCAATTTCAATTCCATCTCTTCAAATCTATTTTCAAATCAAATCAATTTTAAATCAATCTTTTTCTAAATCTACTTTTCAATTCTCTTAACTTGCACTTGCATGTCATGCATCATGTTAGTTTCTTTTCAAGCATTGTTTTTCAAAGTGGATAGGATTGGCCAATAGTTAGTTAAAGACTCTCATAGGTGAATCAAGGGTAGATTGACATGTAGGTACCGAAAGGGCGGGGTAGGGTGATAGCTTAGTGCATCTTCCCTACACGTAACCAACCTCCGAACTTAGATCACTGATTTCAAAGACCAAAAAGGAGTTGTTTTTCAAAAAGGGCTAAATATTTTCCAAAGGTTGCCAAACAACCTGTTTTCTTAAAAACCCTCTCTTGAGGTGGCATTTTAAAAAACCTTTTTCCAAAAACCCTAAGTGTAGTCTTTGGATTATGCTTAGTTTTTAGGTGACCTAACTCACCTTAACCAAGTTAGGTGGCGACTCCGAATCTTTTTCAAAAGCCCTTTATTCAAATCAATTTTTAATTCAAACCTAATCGCACTCATTCTTTTAGGAGGGTGAGTTCTAACGAGAGAGTACAACATTTTTTCCGCTTGGGTGAGTATTCCTCGAGTGCGAAAAATCTGGGCGTGACAGCCCTCTCGTTAGAACTCATCGTCTTAGAAGAACAAGTGCGACTAGGTTTGAATTAAAAATTGATTTGATTAAGGATTTTTGAAAAAAGATTTGGAGTTGCTACCTAACTTGATTAAGGTGAGTTAGGTCACATAAAACTAATTATAATCCGAAGATTAAACTTACGATTTTTAGAAAAGGTTTTGGAAAACTTCCACATGAGAGGTTTTTTAAGAAAATAGATTGTTTGGCAACCTTTGAAAAGTTTTAAGCCCTTATTGAAAATAACTCTATTTTGGTCTTTGAAAACAGTGATTCTGGGTTTGGAGGTTAGTTACGTATAGGGAAGACGCACTAAGCCATCACCTATCCCGCCCTTGCGGTATCTACATGTCTATTCATCCTAGGTTCACTCATTTAGAATCTTCTATTGTCCATTGTCCAATATTACCCACTTTAAAAATAATTATAGAAAGAATTTTGATATGATGCATGATATGCAAGAAAAGTAAAGAACTTGATTTTGAAAATAGATTTGAATAAAGGATTTGAAGCTTAAAAAAGATTATGGAATTGGAAACTTGAAAAAGGTTGTGACTGCACTCATGAGAGTTGCCTACGTATTCCTTTGTTGGGAAACTAGTCCGTCGTAGTTCGGACAAGAGTCTGATTGAAAATAAATACCTTAAAGTTTTTGAAAAGTTTAACTTGAAAAGGTTTGATTTGAACTTTGAATAGAAAATTTAAAATTGAACTTAGAATTGATTTTAGTTGGAAATAGAACTTGAGGATTTTGAAATTGATTTTGATTTGAAAAGATTGAACTTGGAAGAAAAACTTGGACTTGATTTGGAAAGATTGAGATTTAAAAACATTTTCTTCTTGAATTGAAGTTTGAAAACCATCTTGGTTTTGGAAAAAAAGTTTTAGAAAGGAGTTGAAGAGTTGAAGCTTTCTAACTTTAGGGTTAGGGTTGAACTAGGGTTTAGGCATCCTAGGACTTAGGTAATCTAGGGTTGAAGCATGTACTTGAAATAGGAAGGTTTGATTTAGACTTGAAAAGTTTGATTAAGGAAAATTTCGATTTAGGAAAGTTGGACTTAAGAAGGATTTGATTTGATTTAAAAACACTTGACTTGGAATGGTTATAAAAGATTTGGCTATTTGATTTGAAAGAATTTAGAAAGTTAAGGTTTAGGAAAGATTGGATTTTAGAAATCTTTGAATTAGGAAAGTTCCAAAATAGGAAAGTTCCATTTTAGTTGAGTACCAATTTAGGAAAGTTTTGATTTTGGAAAAATTTGAGTTTTTTAAAGTTTTGAATTAGAAAAATTTTAACTTTGGAAAGATTTAGAATTTGGAAAGATTAAAAAGTTGAGATTTGGAAAGGTTTGAAATTAGAAAAGGTTGGAATTAGGAAAGATTAGAATTAGGAAAGATTGAATTCCTATTTCCTAAAGTTAAAGATTATATTTTATTTCCAAAAATTAATGATTTGATTTTGTTTTCAAAATTGGAAGATTTGATTTGCGTTCCTAAATCGGAAGATTGGGTTTGACATGGACTTGGAAAGATTGAGTTTTGAAAATCTTGGATTTGGACATCTATGATTTGGTGAAAAAATAGGTTTTGGAAACCTATGATTTGATGTAGAAAATAGAGATTTTGAAAACCTATGATTGAAAAGCAAAAGCGGAAGTATGATTTTAAGAAAGAAACTAGGGTTTCCTAATCTTGGTTTCTAGGGCTTGACTTGGACTTCAAGACTAAGAGTTTTTGAAAAATGGATCTTTTGAAAAGAGTTTTTAGGAAGGAAGTTTGAAATGAGTTTTTAAAAAGTAGATATTTGAGGAGAGTTTTTGAAAAAGAGTTTGAAAAGCAATTTGGAAAGGGGCTTGAATATGGACTTTTGAAATCTTTTAAATATCTCACTTTTCTAAAACAATTCTAACTATGAAAAGATTAGAACCATTCTACGGTTGTGATTTTGAAAACAACATGGATTTGAAACATGGACTATAATGATCACATTGAGTATCACACTTTCCTAAAACAACTCTAACCATGGAATGGCTAGAATAATCTTAAGATTGTGGTTTTGATAAAAACAATTTAGGGTTTACACCAAAAAATTTGGATCTTGACGGCCACATTGAATGTAACACTTTCCTAAAACAACCCTAATCATGGAATGACTAGACTCACTCTATGATTGTGATTTTAAAAACAAGTTTGAAAAGGGAATTTTGAATGGAAGTTTAAAAACGGCTTTGATGCAAGCTTAGGAAAACAACTTTGGAAATAATTTTGAATAAATTTATGAATATGATATGCACAATGCAATAGGGTCGTGAACATATAAGGCTAGACTTTACCATATCATCAAGGGGGCCAACCCACACTATCAAGGGTCGAATTTGAAGAAAGCCCCCAGTACGGTGACTTTTAACAATTTTTCCTAGGCATGAACCAGGAAGTCCCTTGTTTCAAGTATGTAAGAAAGGGAGGTAGAAGATGTGAATTAAAATAGAAGAAAACCCAAGTGGGTTAGGAGGAAGAAAAGAGAAGGGGGGATTACATAAAAGTAGACAGACAACCAACCCAGTATTCTTCTTGCTTTACTTGCTTTGTTTGCTTTGCTTTACTTGAACTTTGAGAATCTTGAAGTTATAACACTTTGAGTCTTCAATGGATGCTTTGGAGGCTTGTGTTTAAGTGTATATAATGTATGAAGGTTAGGGTTTGAGTGTATGGAGGCTAGGGCTTGAAGAGGCTAGAGAAGGCAAGGGGTTAGAGAGACTTTGAGCTCTGAATTTTGAGAGACAGAGTTTTTGGACTGAGTTTGCGGACCCTTTTCATGTAGGGGGAGGGTCTATATTTATAGACAGCTGAAACAACCTTGGCACCTATTGTAGTGGTGCCAAGGCAAATTTTCCACTGGCGCCACTCCTAGTGGCTCCAGGCCATTTATTGGCTAAGTGTCACTCTTAGGAAAGTTTTTAAGCTGGCAAGAAACGTATCTTTCGGCCTTTAGGATGCAAAACCAAAGATTTAGGCACCTGTCCTAGTGACTATCATGTAATTTTTGGCTTAGCTCCACTAAGAGTGACTCTGAAAAAACTGAGAATAATCTAGAAGGTTCTAAGTAACCAGACTCAGCCGAGAATAGACAGGAAACCTTGAGAGAGTGTTTTGGAGGTAACTAGCTTAAGAAGTAGTGCTGGAGTGTTTGAAAAGGTCAATCGGCCTGCCAGGGACAAAACAGTCAATTGAACCGAAAAAACACCGGAGTAGACTTGGAGTGACCCGTGAGAACGCTTGAAGGTTAGAAACACTATTAAGAGTGTTTCAAAGGGTTACTGGTTTTATACCCAGAGCCAATGTGGTTGGAAAAGGCGACCAGCCCACCAGGGGCAAAACGGTCATTTAGCACTAGGCTTGCCGGAATAGACTCGGAATGATCCAAAAAAAGTGTTGAAAGGTTGGAAATATTATTAGAAGCATCCTCGAGGGGTAACCGATTTCATACCCAGAGCCGGTGTGGTTCTTGAAGGTGATTGTATGCCTAAGGGAAAAATGGTCAGTTTGACTAGGTGGTCTCGGAATTGGTCCGGAACCGACTGGAAAGCACTTGAACATGCCAATTATCTTTGGGACAATCTTGGAAGGGTGAACTTACTGCTCTGAGGACTTAGGTACTTTCTTGAGAAGCGTACTAGAAAAAGCCTAAGGGGTAGTTCGGTCATTTTGCACTAGAGTGGGCTAGCAAGCACTGGTGTTAACTTGAGTTTTAAGTGTTTCTGTCATTCTGATGGTGTGTATCGAGTTATTTTTCAAAGGTATCTCATTCTTGGTAAACGTGTCATGGCCAAGAGGCAAGTTTAGTCCCGTAACATAGGGGTTTTGTTGGCAATTCCCAATGTCGATCAATTTGCGAGTGTTTTGCGCCACTTTGACGGTTGCGATGTTTGTGAGTATTTTTATCACTCTGACAGTGTGCATTCATTCTAGAGACTGCCTGATCTCGGTAAGCTGCTAGATGGACTTATCGTCTAAAAAATCAACTTTTTCGAAAGACGTGTCGAATAACGGACATTCTACATTGGTGGGCTAGTAGGAACTAGAAGTGAACCGTTCTACCATCTTTAGGACTTGGGTTCTGTTGCGGTTGACAGGTTTGAAGGGACTTACCATTCCAAAAAATTTTCTCAGTAAACGTGCCTGACTAGATGGACTTACTATTTGAGGGATCAACTTTCTCGAAAGACGTGCCAAATGGAGTTTGATTGGTTTGGGTTGGAATTAAAACTGGAATTGAGGTTGAAATAGGGATTTACTTTCTCTAGGAAGACGTGCCAACTAGAATTGGACCTAGCATTGCCCTAAGAGCATTTTGGTCATTTTGCCTCTACTGGGCCCAATGGGCCTGCAAAGCGATTGATTGACTAGATTGAGTCTAGAAAATTGGTTTGGAATTGAACGTGTCTATATCGGTTTGAATGTGAGTCCGATCGGATCGGAGATTATTGAGCAGGCAAAAATGGGGTGCTTACACCTAGGTTTGAAGATCTGGGAATCGACCCTCCTTAGGAAGCATTAGTGAGCCATCAACCTCATGCTCATATAGAAACTCGTGCATAGCCAAACCTCTGCCAGATTTAAGACAAGCACTTCAATTTTAAAATCATGGATGAAAGGGCGACCGTTTTATTTTCCTTTATTCTTGTCTATTTATGTTGTTATAATGCTTGTATAAATGTTCATGCATGCATGTTTACTTTACTATTGCACTCACTCTCTATATACTCTTGCATACATGTACACACATTATATATTCCATTTCAAGACAAAAGTTTCAAAGTAACTCAAGTCATTGCATTCTCATGCATGTGATCAACCTATAGGGAGTGACACCAAGTTCACTCTCCCTTGCACAATACCTACCAAAATCCTAAGGGTTCCTATGTAACCTTAAGGATTCATGGCATGCATTTCAAGTCATTGCATGAAAAGGGCCCCCAATTCCTTTATTCTAGCAGAGATAGGGATCCCAAGAAGACAAAGGGGCAACCCGCAAAGCAAAATTAGTTCAATAACCTCTCAACATCAACAAAAGGCGAATTCAAGTACTCAAAAGTAGTTTAAGATGCCCTTATAAAAGTAGAAAGGCGGAAGTCCCGAGAAAAATGTTCCCCTTCCCTCTATCAAAATGTATTTTGATTTTCTTGTATTTAAACTTAAAGTTTAATGTACCCTTTTATTTTCTGCGAATGAATGTATGTTCTCAATCAACAGTAAGGTATCTGCATAAAGGGGCAAACCTCCCTGTAAGCACCTCATTTTTGCCCGCTCGGCAAGCTGCAGTTCGTCTAGACTTGTATTCAAGTCAATATGGACATATTTTGAGTCAACTCAATTTTTCAAGTCTAATCCAGTCAATCCATCACTTTGTGGGCCCGCAGGGCCCAAACATAGGCAAAATGATAGAAATGCCCTTGGGGTCATTATTCGGCCTAATTCCAGTAGGCACGTCTTCTCAAAGACGGTAAGTTCCCTTTTTTAAGCCTAATTCCAAATCCAATCCCTCCCTCGAGAAAGTTGATTCCTTGAAGCATAAGTCTATCATGTCCGACACGTTTCTGAGTGAACTCTTCATAACGGTAAGTCCCTTCAAACCCGTCGACCGAGACGAGACCACAAGTCCCCTAGATGGTATAATGTCCACCTTTGGGCGCCTGCTAGCCTGCTAATGCAGAAATGTCCATTTTGGCATGTCTTTTGAAAAAGTTGATTCCTCAGGCGTTAAGTCCATTTAGCAGCTTCCCGAGATCAGGTAGTCTCAGGAATGATCGTGAACTGTCAGAGTAGCAAAAGTACTCGTAAATGTCGCAACCGTTAGAGTAGCGGAAGTACTCGTAAACAGGTCGATATAGGGAATTGCCAACAAACCCCTGTATCACAGGCCGCCGTCAGAGTGGCAGAAACACTCAAAACCCAGGTCAACACCAGTGCCTGCTAGCCCATTCTAGTGAAAAATGACCAAACTGCCCCTGGGGCCATTTCTGGCACATTTCTCGAGATAGTACCTAAGTCCTCAAAACGGTAAGTCCACCCTTCCAAGATCGTCCTAGAGATGATCCGGCATGATTAGGTGCCCTCCAATAAGTTTCAGGCCAATTTCAAGACTTTTGGGTCAAGATGACCATTTTGCCCCTAAGCATCCGAACGCCTCGGGAACCACACCAGCTCTAGGTATCAAACCGGAAACCTCCTGAGAATTCTTTTTATAGTATTCCCGATCTTCCATTACCTTTCCGAATCATTCCGAGTCACTTTCGGCAAACCCGGTAAGAAATAATCGTTTTGCTCCTAGTGGGCTGGCCGCCTTTTTTGACCACACGAACTCTGGGTATTAAACCGGTAACCATTGGAAACATTCTAAATAATATTTCCAAATCTCGAGTCTTCTTCCAGGATATTCTTAGTCCGTCTTGGCAGCTTTTTAGCCTGATTGACCATTTTGCCCTAATGGCCCGGTCAACCCCTCTAACAAACCCTGACATTATTTTTCAAGTCTATTACCCCCGGGACCCTATTCTAAGGGTTCTTGCCAATTTCTGGCCTTCTGAGCCATTCCAAGTCCCTTAAATTCTTCTCGGACCTTCCGAAGCTACTCCTAGTAAAACCAAGCTAAAAATTGCATGGTAGTCACTAGTATAGGCGCCCAAATCTTCTCAAGATACGTTGCTTGCCGACCATAAAATTTTCCTAAGTCACTGGCGCCATTACAAGCCAAAATTTGGCATGGCGCCACTGTAACAGGCGCCGGGTCATTCTTCTCTCTATAAATACAGAGTCTCCTCCAGCGTAAAAGGGGTCCGCAAACTCAGTCTAAAAACCCTACTCTTCAATATACAGAGCTCGTAGCCTCCCTAAACCCTAGTTTTCCTTAGGTTTTCCAAACCCTAGCCTCCTATACACTCATATACACTCTCATACACTAGCCTCCAAAGCCTCCATTGAAGACTTGAAGTGCTGCAGTCTAAAGCTCTTGAAGATTAAGACGAAGACTAAAGTGAAGACCAAGGCAAAGCATGAAAAACAAAGTGCGCAAAGCAAAGCAAAATAAAGAAGATACATGGTAGGCTTTCTATTTAAGTTTACGCATCTTTCTCCTCTCTCGTCTCTCTCTAAACTCACTTGGGTTTTCTTCTATTTTAATCCTCCATCTTCTTCCCCCCCCCCCCCCCCCCCCCCCCCCCCCCCCCCCCCCCCCCCCCCCCCCCCCCCCCCCCCCCCCCCCCTTTACATGCTTGAAACACGGGACCACCCCCCCTACCCCCCCCCCCCCCCCCCCCCATCCCTCCCCACCCCCCCCACCCCACCCCCCCTCCATTCTTACATGCTTGAAACAAGGGACTTCTAGGTCCATGTGTAGGATTAGGCTATTGGAGGTTACCGTGTCAGGGGCTTTCTTTTAGTCTAACCAGAGACCACGTGGGTTCGACCCCCTTGATTATGTGGTGAAGCCTTAACCTTGTATGCTCACGACCCTAACTTGCATTGTGCATATCATGATCTTGCATTCCTCCAAAATTCATTTTCCAACTTGTTTTCAAAACTTGCATCAAAACTGTTTCAACACTTGCGTTAAATCTTCTTCTTCAAAACTTGTTTTCAAAATCACAATCCTAAGGTAATTCTAGCCTTTCCATGGCTAGGGTTTTTTTTTTAGAAAAGTGTTATATTTAAAGTGACTAATATGGTCCATATTTTCAAATCCTTGTTATTTTCAAAACCACTATCTTAGAGTAGTTCTAAACTTCTTATGGTTACAATCGATTTAGGAAAGTGAGATATTTTATATACTTTCTAAAAACTCTCTTTCCAAATCTCTCCCTCTAAAAATCTCTTTTCTAACATACTTTCTAAAAGCTCTCTTCGATCTCCTTTTCAAAATTCTCTTTCGAAAATATTTTCTCAAAACTCCCTTAAAAAATCTAATTTTTAAAACTCCTTTCCAAAAAAAAAAAAGCTCTCTTCAAAAATGTTCCTTAAACTCTTTGCAAAATCTCTTTCCAAAAACTCTTTCAAAAAACTCTTTCCTAAAAACTCTTTTACTAGATCTCCTTCCAAAATTCTTCCTTCGTAAAAATTCACTTTCCAAAAAAAAAAGAAACCTCTTTTCGTAGAGCCCAAGTTAAGCCCTGGAGCCAACAATTAGGAAACCCTAATTTTCTTGCCCAAAACATGATTTCCAATCTTGCCTCAAAACCTAGGTTTCCAAAACCTCTTATTTCCTATACTAAAACTCTATATATTTTCAAAACCTATTTTCTACATCAAAACTATAGTCTTTCAAATCTAGGGTTTCTAAAACTTCATCCTTCCATTTCCATGTCAAATCCAATCTTCCCTTTAGGAAACCAAATTCAATCTCCTGTTTAGGAAACTAGATCCAATCCTCCATTTTTGGAAACAAAATCATACCATCTCTTTTTAGAAACAAAATCCAATCCTTTTTTTTAGGAAATAGGAATCTTAATCGTTTCTAGTCTAAATCTTTCCTAATCCACTCCTTCCTAATCTCATACCTGCCTAAACCTTAGGTTTTCAAAACTTGAACTTTTAAATCTTTTCTTAAACTTTAAACTTTCTAATATTTCCTAATTCGAACCTCTCTTGATTCTATACTTTTTTAAATCTTAACTTTCCAAATCTAAATCTTCAAATTTTTCTTAATTTTAAACCTTTCCTAAAATTCAAAACTCAAATTTCAAATCTTTCCAAAACTCTAAACTTTCTTAAATTCAAATCTTTCTAAAATTCTAAACCTTTCTAAATTTCAAATCTTTCCAAATCCAAAACTTTCTAAATTCGAAACTTTCTTAAGTTAAAATATTTCCTATTTCAAAACTTTCCTAAATCAAAACTTTCCTAGAATGAAATCTTTTTTAAAACGAAATTTCCTAAAACGGAACTTCCTAGTTTGAAACTTTCCTATTTGAACCTTTCCTAAATTCCAACTTCCCTAATCTTCCTAGTCCAACGTTTGAGTCAAATCTTTCTTAATCTCAAGTCCCAATCCTATCTTCCTAAGTCTAGGTTTCCTAAATCTCTATCTTTCCAAATCAAAGTCCAATCTCTTCCATTTCAAATTCCAATCTTCTATTCTAAATTCAAATCAAATTCAAATTCTAATTCAATTTCTTCTTTCATATCAAAATCTTATATTTTCAATCGGACTCTGGTCTGAACTACGACTGACTTGATTCTTCAAAAATGATACGTAGGCAACCGTCATGGGTGCGGTTACAACCTTTTTCAAACTTCCATTTCTATGACTTTTTTGCCAACTTCTAATTTCATAATCTATTTCAAGTTTCCAATTCAAAAAATCTATTTTCAAATCTCTATTTCCAATTTCTAAAACTTTTCAATTTCAAATCTATCTATTCAAATCTCTTTTTTAAAATCAATTTATTTTCAAATCTATTTCTAAATCTATTTTCCAATTCTCTTTTTCTTGCACTTGCATATCATGCATCATGTCAATTTCTTTTCAAAAATTCTTTTTAAAGTGGATAGGATTGGACATCTGTTAGTTGAAGACTCTTATAGGTGAATTTAGGGTGAATAGATATGTAGGTTCTGCAAGGGTGGGGTAGAGTGATGGCTTAATGCGTCTTTCCTGCACGTAGCCAACTTCCGAACCTAGGATCACTGTTTTCGAAAGATCAGAAATGGAGTTATTTTTCTAAAATGGGCTTAATATTTTCTGAAGGTTGTTAAATAATCTGTTTTCCTAAAAACCCTCTCTTAACGAAGTATTTTCGAAATCGTTTTTCCAAAAACCCTATATGTAATCTTCGGATTGTGCTTAGTTTTTAGGTGACTTAACTCACCTTAATAAAGTTAGGTGGCGACTCCAAATTGTTTTCCAAAAATCCTTTATTTAAATCAATTTTCAATTCAAACCTAGTCACACTCATTCTTCTAGGAGGATGAGTTCTCACGAGAGAGTACAGTATTTTTCCCGCTTGTGTGTGTATTCCTTGAGTGCAAAAAATCTGGGCGCGACAGTTGGCGACTCCGCTAGGGAAACTTAGAGGGTTAAGCCATAATCGCATCTCTTCACCCTTCACCCATGTAGAGTCTTCAATTAACTTGCCCATTTCTATCCACTTTCAATTTTCAAAACCAAATTTTTAAAATTGTTTTCAAGAAACATGCATTTATTCTTATGATCTTATATTAAGTTTGCCATTCACATACTAATTCTTGCATCTTTGTTTTGTAAGTGTGCTTTGTATTTACAATATTATTTTGTTAACTCCTATGCATGAATGTGATGAACAGGATAGATAGGAGTTGTTGGGCTCTTTTCTCCGCTTTTCAAAATCACACACACACTGCACGTACATTTGCATTATGCATACGTGCATTTTTACCCAGATATGACCCTTCTAGTTAGAAAGGGGGAACGGTATATTAGTTGTGGGCAAGATGCTATGTCAGTTTCTTCGCCTATGGCCTCTTGATGGTTCCCCCGCTCGGATCACCAACCGATCATGGCATCACATCGGGGAGTGGGCCTAGGTTTGAAGATCCGGGGACCAAGCCTTTTTAGGACACATTAGTCAGCTCTCAACCTCATGCTCATACAGACACCTTGCATAGCCGAATCTCTGCAGGATTTAAGACACGTGCACCTTTTTCAAAACCATGGAGGAAAGGGCGACTGCTCTTACTTTCATTTATATTTACTTATTCTTGTTGTTATAATGACTGTATTCTTACTATTATAATACCTGTTTAATTGCTTATGCACGCACGTTTACCTTACCATTGCATTCTATTTCCTTATACTCTTTGCATATTCATGTTCATGCATTCAATATCCCATGTCAAGACAAGAGTTCCAAAGTAACTCAAGTCACTGCATTCTCATGCATATGATCAACTCAAAGAGAGTGACACTTAGTCACTCTCCTTTGCATTAAACCTAGACAAACACTAAGAGTTCCCACGTAACCCTAAGAAATTATTGCATGCATTTTAAGTCATCCTATAAGAGGGGCCCTAATCCCTCTATGTTTACGGAGATAGGGTTGCCATGAAGACAAGGGGCAATTGATCAACAAAGTCTCTCAACAATCTCCTCGACATCAAATCCAAAGAAGGCGAATCCGAAGACTCAAGCGTAGTTCAAGATTTCATATGTAAAATTAGATAGGTGAAAGTCCAAAAGAAAATATTTCCCTCTCCCCCCATTGAGATGTACTCTATTTCCTCTTATATTCCAAATTCAAAGTTCAATGTATTATTTTACTTTTCGCAATTGAACATATAAATGAATGTAGGTTCCTGATCTTTGGTAAGGTACTTGCATACATGGGCAAACTTCGTATCTCCAAAAGTGAGCCAATACATCATGTTTAGCCTCCCTCTCAAGTAGGGGCACTCCTAGGACATGTATTACATAAAAAATTTTAAATCAAGGCACCGACTTCTCTTTTGTTTCTTGTTTTCTATCCTTCTCCTCCTCATCTCCAAATACCAAGAGAATTGAAGGCAAAAGCAAGATAAGGAGGTTTTCTAAATCACTCACTTATTATCATCATATTGCTTACATGTTCACTTTTTTTTATGCTCATGCACCCATATCCACTTCAAGACAAGAGTTCCAAGAAACTCAAATCATTTTATTCTCATGCATCTAATGAACCGTAGAGAGAAAGGAGCAATCCAATCTCATGTTAATCGAACCTACCAAAACTCCTAAGGGTTCTTAAACCCTAAGGATTCATGGTATGCATAAAACCATATCTTGAGAGAGGCTCAAATCTCTCTCAGTCCATGGAGACGGAATTGCCCAAATAAGGAAACATCAACCGGCCCACGTTGAAGAGGTATTGTATTGCATATTAGGGCCAAAAGCTCACCTCCAAAATGGACTTTTCATCATGCTTAGATTCCCTCGAAGAAGGGACCTCCATAGGACATGCATCACATAGAACCTCCAACTACACATGTTGACTGCATTATATTTTTCTTTTTCTTTTTGTAGGTTAGAGAGCACAACTGAACTCATGAAATCCTTCTAGTATCCCACCAAATTCAAACTCATGGGAGGATAAGCCTAGTTGTTAGAAGAGGCCGAACCTACATCAAAGAGCAAGAAGAACTAACCATCCATCTGCAAGACATTACCTCCACACCATACCGCGACAATCATCGTCCATGCAAAAGGAGGCTTCACCGTTTGCAAAGTCCTATCAGACCTGTGCATTGCTACAAAAGAATCTCTTAACTTCCAAGTGCATGCCAAACACCGCAAAAGATTCGTCAATTCGCCCTTTGTTGTTTGGTGGTACACCCGGGGACTGAAATACCAAAGCAGTCGGCACAATTTCAAAACCCTGTTAAGGGTTCTCACCAAGAGGCCCACAAGAAAAGGGAGGTTTTCATAAAATTTGTCTGTTTCCTTTTTATCTTTCTATTTCTTGCATATCTTATTTAAATGAACACTGCATGCCATGTAATCATGTTTTTAAATGAAAATAGGTAGTTCCCAGTTTATCCCATTTGTCTCATACTCTTGTGGACGATTGTTGCGTTTAAGGATTCTTTCCCATTCAGTAATGACTTGACTTGAAGAACATGATAGCATGGGCAACCCACTCAAAGGGAGTTAAAACCTTTGAGAGATTGAGAGAGAGAGTGAGAGATAGGAGGAAGGCAGTCTTAACTAAGAAGTGTGAATTTTATTGAAGAGGCGACACTTGTATGATATCCTGGCTAGGTGATGGGTGGCTGAGTCCTTAAAATGATGAGAAGCCATTGTTCTATATATCCCAAATAAACACTATCCTTTGTTCAGCCCACTAGAGCCGTACATAATTTCTTTTCAGATATCCCTAAACCAAGAACCATCCCTCACATTGGGGTAAGCACAGAATAGTTGATTTGACAGAACATGTAGGGGTTCACTGACAGAAACACTTCATCCCTAGGAATATTGTCTAAATTTTGTGCTAAGTCTTTATGGACTAAGCAATTCAATTTGAAATTATTAGAGGCCCTCAATTCTGCTACCAGACACAAAAATATCCCCTTTGCTTAACCCACTAGTGCATCGCGAAAAGCGAAAGATTTTTTGTCAATCCCAATGCGAAACCATCCCCCTATACTGGGGCAGAAAGGTAGCAAAAGATCTGGTAGAGAATGTCATCGACCATCATGCTGAAGTAACGTGAATGCTCTATGGATCAAGCAATCTTGTTCAAAATGAAGGAAGGCCCTCATTTCATTCCCCATACAGTTATAAGCAACCCTTGTCAAACCTGTTGAGCCCGTTACCTTTTTCTCTCGAAAAAACCCTAACCTAGGGATAACCGCCCACAATGAATTAAATTGAAATGCTAAGGAAAGGATCTAAGAGAAAGTAGTTGCGGAAATATTTGTCTCACAGAAAGCAAAAAAGAAAGGGAAGAAATAAAAAAACAAAAAGGAAAAACTACCATGGGGCAAGTCAAAAGAAATATACAAAAAAAAAAAAAAAAGAAGAAGAAGAAGAAAGAAAATGAAAGGGCAACTCTGTTAGAAGGTCAATGATCAAACTACAAGAAACATTAACTCTTTGGAGAATATATAGTTATTTAATGGTGATCCTAGGTAACAAATAAGCCCAGTAGAAGCAATAGGTTCAAGCCTTTACCCATTCTTGTAAACACCCGAAATCGTGGCCTACATTACGACCCTGTTAAAGTCTTCTGCGATTGAAAAAAGATTGCTTGATCTAAATGAGCCAGACGTGTTGCTGAAGATAGAGGAGGATATCAGGGGACGAAACCTCGCTGGAAGACCAACCAAGGATGGTGTGGATCTAAACCCTATTAGAAATAACATCAAATTTGAGCCTACGTATCCTTTTCATTCATAAACCCCTTAAGCTAGCCTACATTACGGTCCAAATTAAAGTCCTCTATGATCAAAGAGAATTGCTTAGTCCAAATAAGCTTGAATAATACCAAGACAAGAAAGAAGAGAAAGGAGAACTAGAAAGGAATGCAGGGGCAATCTCATGCTCGAAGTGTGCTCAGATGGTTTTGGTTTAAACAACCCACTAAAAGAAGATCTTTGAGCCTAAACATCCCTTTATTTCTTACAACCCCTAAACTCAGCCTGTATTATGGTCCTAAAAGAAGTCTTCTCAGATTGAAGGCCTAGCTGTTTATCACTCTGCAAAGGGCATGCGAGTTGTCGCTCGAGCTATGGTGGCATTTTGGAGATTTGAGAGAGAAAATCAAGTGAGATCAGAAAAATCCCAAGCAGCAATCCTGTAGAAAGTAGGGATAAGATAGCAAACCAAAAGGTCAAGATCCCTGGAGAATGGTGCAAATGCTATCACACCCCGATGAGAATAGGACAAAACCAAATGGGGCAGAATCCTGAAAAGGAAACAGAATCCTGAAAGTGTGGGCACTAGGGCAATCTTGGGACATTCTTTGTAAATAATTTATATACGTGTAGTATAATGCATGCATGACATGTATAACTTGTACATCCATTAAATTCCTGTGTAGTTTGTATTTATTCATGTATTCATCAAAGGTATGGCATGCATTCAATTTTATTCATGTATGTATATTCATCCAAAAAGTACAACATGCATTAAATTCCATTCCTATATGAACCTGTGCATTCATAAAAATATATATATATATATAAAAGTAGGATAGGTAAAATAAGTCATACATCTAATTCCATGTGCATTCTTAAAAAATTAAAAAAAATTAAATAATAATAATAATAATAAAATAAAGAAGTATAACATGCATTCACCCATTTACCTGTGCATTTTTAGAATTGGCATAAGTAAACTGTTTTTGTACAAAAACTAAGTCTATGTCTTTCTCTCTCTCTCAAATAGGAAACAGAAAATAAGGTAAAACACAAAAAGGACACCTTTCAAACATCTTCAACATCGACACACACCTTCGAAAGCTCAGATTTTCATGGCCAACAAGAAACAGAGACTGGGGCAATGGCCCACATTTGACCTCTCCAATCAAATGACTTCTGGCTCGAGAAACCATGTATGCTGAAAAAGGGGAGTAACAAATAAGTGTCCAATTGCTCAAAGCTAGAATAATGAAGCATATCCCTGAAAATGAGCATTGACCCCCCTGCTGGAGTTTGGTAAGGCTTACGAAGGTTTCTCCCACAACCATAGGAGCATGGGAGTGCCCCTCACGAATCTTGATAAGTAGTGCACATAATTGACAGTTGACCAAGTCATCCCCCCCAGTGCAAACATTAGCAAGTTTACGAGAAGTAGAGCTAAGGCTACCATGGAGAGCAATCTGGAGAAGTATGCTAATCCCCTATCCGTCGCAAGCTCAAAATGAGAGAAACAAGAACTTCACTGGGACATAAGGAAACTGGGGCAACAAATCAAAAGAAAAGGCTGCACAACGGAGCCCAAGTTGAGAAGAAACAATCGTGACGCAGCCATAAGGAAAAGTAGGACCGATAATGTTAGCTAAACCATCCCGAAGATTTAGGAGGAAGCCATACTCAAGGAGAGTAGGGGCAAGCTCACATTCCCCAAATCGGAAGAGAGAAAAGTCAGGTGGCCAAAAGGGAAACCACTGCTATAAAGCAAGTTGCACCAATAGGAGAGAAGTCATGCAACCAAAGGACCAGCGAGAAATATCTTACTCATCTGGAGGATAACCGTCATACCAAACCCGTAGTCAACTCAAAATAGTGTCGACTATCCTAAAATTCAAAAGTGAAAAACCTCAGCGTCCATCTCATCCTCGAAAGTTGCCTCAACCGGAGAAAAAAGGGTCGATAGGTGGCCTACTCCCTCGTCCACTCTGGCTAGACGATGCACGTCTAGTAGATCGCCGACTACCCGTGGATCGACTAGAGCTGTTAACAGAATTTGTATGGGCCGCCTTTCTAGAGCGGCGTCTTCGCTCGGAACCACCATCACTTGCGTTTGCCATCCTGAAAAGGTAAGTTAAGGTAAGAGGTGTTAATATACGGTATATGCAGATAAAAATAATAATAAAATAAAATAAATAAATAATAAAAACAAAAAAAAAATTTCAAGTGATAAGTCAAAATGAATTTCCTATACATTTTGATTTTTAAATTCCACTTCCACGTCAAAATGAATTTCTTACACATTTTGATTTTAAATTTTCCTTGTTAAGTCAAAATGAATTTTCTATACAATTTGATTTTAAAATCCAATTCTAAGTCAAAATGAATTTCCTACACATTTTGATTTTAAAATTCTAAGTAAAAATGAATTTTCTATACATTTTGATTTAAAAGGTCAAGTTTCGAGTCAAAATGAATTTTCTATACTTTTTGATTTTAATATTCCACACACTTTGATTTGTCAACTTTGAGTTAAAACAAGTTTTCTAAAATTTCTAGGGTTTTCTGTCTTTTTCCTTCAAAAAGGATTTTATTCCAAAATTTCTCCAAACCTTTCTTTGAATTTCTAAAAATTTCGGCAGAGTTCCGCTTGAAAAACGGTCCTTACAACACCTACCACATCAATACAAAACCCAATCCGTGCACTTGACAACGTCATAATCACATAACATCAACACCTGCACATAATCTTCACATTTTCAAATTTTTCAGAACACATGTTTTTCTTTTTCAATAAGTTAATGATTTTTCAAAGATGTCCTAAAATTCTTCAGAATTGTCTCAAATGTTTTCTAAAATATTCCCTAATTTCTCTAAATTTTAAACTCTAAAATTTTATCAATTTCAGAAATTTTCTTAATTTTTTTCAAGTATTTTTCTATTTTTCAAAAAATTAAAATTTCATTGAGTTTTCAAAAAATCACGAAACTTCATACAACTGTTAAATACATTTTTCTAAGGCACACAATATAAAAATCTAACCAAAAAACTCAACACCCAAGCATGTAGGAACAAATCCCCAATTTCTGCAGAAACCCCTTTCACATAATCATGCAAAATTATTCAAATTCAATCAAACAAGCATCAAAATGCAAAAATAACATCAACACATGTTCAAAATATATCAAAACATCAATTTCCATTGTTCACACGGCTTAAACGAAATTCTACATGTTCAAATCAACATGAGATAGAAAACTCACCTCTTGGAGTTCTCCGGCAAAAACTTCTCTTCCGGTGACTTTTCCGACGACGGCATTCACTTCTGGCAGTCCCCCGTGGTCTCCAAGAAGCGCTTCCTCAAAGTCCAAGCCGGTTTTCTCGAAATGCGTCTATACCCGTAGTAGCGTCGAACCAGCAAATACTGGTTTTAATCCTAGGCCTGGCGCCACTGGCAGTGGTGCCATGCCATTTCTTCCAAAGCAGTGGTGCCAGTTGCCAATTTTGGGCAACTTTGCCCTTTTTCTCGCCAAAGCTCGATTTCAAAGGCTTTTCGGGCCCAATATCCGTTTCCACACTCTCGTCTTCCAAAAGTTTCAAAGTCCGTCCCTCCGACCGTCTCACGGTCGACATGGGACCCTTACTTTATCAATTTCTGTCTTTGACAAGCAAAGACAGAAAAAGAGGGGCAACTGTAAGCACTCTATTTTTGCCTGCTCGGCAGTCTCCAGTCCGTCTAGACTTGTATTCAAGTCAATATGGACATATTCTAAGTTAACTCAAATTTTCAAGTCTAATCTAGTCAATCCATCGCTTCGTGGGCCCACAAGGCCCAAATATAGGCAAAATGACCGAAATGCCCTGGAGACATTGTTCGGTCAATTTCTACTAGGTACGTCTTCTTGAAGACAGTAAGTCCCCTTTTGCAAGCCCAATTCCAATTCCAATCCCTCCCTTGAGAAAGTTGATTTCTTGAGGCAATAAGTCTATCCTGTCCGGTACGTTTCTGAGTGAACTCTTCGGAATAGTAAGTCCCTTCAAATCTGTCAACAGGGACAAGACCCCAAGTCCCTTAGATGGTAGAATGGTCCAATTTTGGAGCCTGCTAGCCCACCAATCCATAAATGTCTGTTTCGGCATGCCTTTTGAGAAAGTTGATTCCTCAGGCGTTAAGTCCATTTAGCAGCTTCCTGAGATCAGGCAGTCTTAGGAATGATCGCAAACCGTCAAAGTAGCGGAAGTACTCGCAAAGAGGTTGATATAGGGAATGCCAACAAACCCTTGTATCACGGGACCACCGTCAGAGTGGCGGAAACACTCAAAACCCAAGTTAACACCAGTGCCTGCTAGCCCACTCTAGTGAAAAATGACCAAACTACCCTAGGGCCATTTTTGGTACGTTTCTCGAGATAGTACCTAAGTCCTTAGAACGGTAAGTCCACCCTTCTAAGATCATCCTAGAGATGATCCAGCATAATTAGGTGCCCTCCAGTCTGTTTCAAGCCAATTCCGAGACTTTTCGATCAAGATGACCATTTTGCCACTAGGCATCCCAACGCCTCGGGAACCATACCGGCTCTGGGTATCAAACCAGCAACCTCCCGAGAATGCTTTTTATAGTATTCCCGATCTTCCATTACCTTTCCGAATCATTTCGAGTCAGTTCCGGCAAATCCAGTGCGAAATGACCGTTTTGCCCCTGGTGGGCCAGTCGCCTTTTCCGACCACACCAGCTCTGGGTATCCAACAGTAACCTTTGGAAACATTCTAAATAATGTTTCCAAATCTCAAGTGTTCTTCCAAGGCATTTTGAGTCTGTCTCAGCAACTTTCCGGCCCGGTTGATTATTTTGCCCTTAATAGCCTAGTCAACCCCTCTAACAAACTCTGACATCCATTTTCAAGTCCATTATCCCCGGGACCCTATTCTAAGGGTTCCTACCCTTTTTCGACCTTTTGGGCCATTCCCGGTCCCTTAAATCCTTCCCAGACCTTCCGGAGCCACTCCTAGTAAAGCCAGGCTAAAAAATTTATGGTAGTCACTAGTACAGGCGCACAAATCTTCTGAAGATACGTTGCTTGCCGACCTTAAAACTTTCCTAAGTCGCTAGCACCACTAGTAATGGCGCCAAGCCAAAATTTGGCCTTGCGCCACTAGCAGGATTTTTGACTTGGCGCCACTGCAACAGGCGCCAGGTCATTCTTCTCTCTATAAATACAAAGTCTCCTCCAGCGTGAAAGGGGTTCGCAAACTCAGTTTAAAAACCCTACTCTTCGATATATAGAGCTCATAGCCTCCCTAAACCCTAGTTTTCCTTAGGTTTTCCAAACCCTAGCCTCCACACACAAACCCTAGCCTCCTATACATTCATGCACACTCTCATACACTCATACACTAGCCTCCAAAGCCTCCATTAAAAACTTGAAGTACTACAACCTGAAGCTCTCGATGATCAAGACGAAGACTGAAGCGAAGACCGAAGCAAAGCAAGAAAAACAAAGCACACAAAGCAAAGCAAAATAAAAGAGATACAAGGTAGGCTCTCTATTTAAGTTTACGCATATTTCCCCTCTATCCCCTCCTTTCTTGCATACTTGAAACAAGAGACTTCCCGGTCCATGTGTTGGATAAGACTATTGGAGGTCACTGTGTCAGGGGCTTTCTTTTAGTCTAACAAGAGACCACATGGGTTTGACCCCCTTGATTATGTGGTGAAGCCTTAACCTTGTATGTTCACGACCCCAACTTGCATTGTGCATATCATGATCTTGCATTCCTCTAAAATTCATTTTCCGACTTGTTTTCAAAACTTGCATCAAAACCGTTTTCAAAACTTGCGTTAAATCTTCTTCTTCAAAACTTGTTTTCAAAATCACAATCATAAGGTAATTCTAGCCTTTCCATGGTCAGGGTTTTTTTTTAGAAAAGTGTTATATTTAAAGTGACTAATATGGTCCATATTTTCAAATCATTGTTGTTTTCAAAACCACTATCTTAGAGTGGTTCTAAACTTCTTATGGTTAGAATCGATTTAGGAAAGTGAGATATTTTATATAGTTTCTAAAAACTCTCTTTTCAAATCTCTCCCTCTAAAAATCTCTTTTCTAACATACTTTCTAAAAGCTTTCTTCAATCTCCTTTTCAAAATTCTCTTTCAAAATTATTTTCTCAAAACTCCCTTTAAAAATCTATTTTCTAAAACTCCTTTCCAAAAAAAAGCTCTCTTAAAAAACGTTCCTTAAACTCTTTTCAAAATCTCTTTCCAAAAATCTTCCTTCGTAAAAATTCACTTTCCAAAAAAAAAGAAACCTTTTTTCTTAGAGCCCAAGTTAAGCCCTAGAGCCAACAATTAGGAAACCCTAATTTTCTTGCCCAAAACATGATTTCCAAGCTTACCTCAAAACCTAGGTTTCCAAAATCTCTTATTTCCTATACCAAAACTCTATATATTTCCAAAATCTATTTTCTACATCAAAACTATAGTCTTCCAAATCTAGGGTTTCTAAAACTTCGTCCTTCCAAATCTATGTCAAATCCAATCTTCCCTTTAGGAAACCAAATTCAATCTCCTGTTTAGGAAACTAGATCCAATCCTCCATTTTTTGAAACAGAATCATACTATCTCTTTTTAGAAACAAAATCCAATCCTTTATTTTAGGAAATAGGAATCTTAATCCTTTCTAGTCTAAATCTTTCCTAATCCACTCCTTCCTAATCTCATACCTGCCTAAACCTTAGGTTTCCAAAGCTTAAACTTTTAAATCTTTTCTTAAACTTTAAACTTTTTAATCTTTCCTAATTCCAACCTCTCTTAATTCTATACTTTTCTAATCTTAACTTTCCAAATTTAAATCTTTAAATCTTTCTTAAATTTAAACATTTCCTAAATTCCAAAACTCAAATTTCAAATCTTTTCAAAACTCTGAGCTTTCTTAAATTCAATCTTTCTAAAATTCTAAACCTTTCTAAATTTCAAATCTTTCCAAATTCAAAACTTTCTAGATTCGAAACTTTCTTTAGTTAAAACATTTCCTATTTCAAAACTTTCCTAAATCAAAACTTTCTTAAAATGAAATCTTTCCTAAAACGAAACTTCCCTAAAACAGAATTTTTCTATTTTGAATCTTTCCTAATTCGAATCTTTCCTAAATTCCAACTTTCCTAATCTTCCAAGTCCAACGTTCGAGTCAAATCTTTTTCAATCTCAAGTCCCAATCCTATCTTCCTAAGTCTAGGTTTCCTAAATCTGTATCTTTCCAAATCATAGTCCAATCTCTTTTATTCTAAATTCAAATCAAATCCAAATTCTAATTTAATTTCTTCCTCCATATCAAAATCTTCTATTTTCAATCGGACTCTGGTTTGAACTACGACTGACCTGATTCCTCAAAAAGAATACGTAGGCAACCCTCATGGGTGCGGTCACAACCTTTTTCAAACTTTCATTTTCATAACTTTTTTTTTCCAACTTCCAATATTATAATCCATTTCAAGTTTCCAATTCAAAAAATCTATTTTCAAATCTCTATTTCCACTTTCTAAAACTTTCCAATTTCAAATTTATCTATTCAAATCTCTTTTTTAAAATCAATTTCTTTTCAAATCTATTTCCAAATCTATTTTCCAACTCTCTTTTTCTTGCACTTGCATATCATGCATCATCTTAATTTCTTTTCAAAAATTTTTTTCTAAAGTGGATAGGATTGGACATTTGTTAATTGAAGACTCTCATAGGTGAATCTAGGGTAAATAGACATGTAGGTACCGTAAGGGCGGGGTAAGGTGATGGCTTAGTGCATTTTCCCTACACGTAACCTAACCAACCTCCGAACCTAGGATCACTATTTTTAAAAGACCAAAAATGGAGTTATTTTTCTTAAAATGGCTTAATATTTTCTAAAGGTTGCTAAATAACCTGTTTTCCTAAAAACCCTCTCTTGAGGAAGTATTTTCGAAATCGTTTTTCCAAAAACCCTAAGTGTAATTTTCGGGTTGTGCTTAGTTTTTAGGTAACCTAACTCACCTTGATCAAGTTAGGTGGCGACTCCAAATTGTTTTCCAAAAGCCCTTTATTTAAATCAATTTTTAATTCAAACCTAGTCGCACTCATTCTTCTAGGAGGATGAGTTCTAATGAGAGAGTACAGTATTTTTTCCGCTAATGTGTGTATTCCTCAAGTGTAAAAAATCTGGGTGCGACACCCCCCAACTCCAATGAGCGAGTTAAATGCATCATGTTTAGTTTCCCTCTCAAGTAGGGACACCCCTAAGGCATGCATCACATAAAGCTTTCTAAATGTTAAACACTAACTTGTGACTTGTGTCTTTGTTTTTCTTTGTTTTTCTTTTTGTTTCACAGACCACACCACAAAGAGACATCATTGCTCATAAGAAAAACTCATAGCCAACTAGAGACTCGATTATTACTTAACAAAGAAATTTGCTAATGGTAGCTGTGGGCCTAATAAGAGCCAAGTCCAAGACTAGGAGAGACCAGTCTAGTGAGGTTGGCCCAAGAGTGCCGACCTATCAGACTAGGCTCGTGCCGACTAGAGGCAAGAACCCAAATGGGCTGACCCATGGATACTAATCCAAAAGGTACTAGGACTAATGAAGTCCGTAATACAATTCATATTCATAAGTGAATTAGGGCAAGCAAAAGATAAGTCCAATACATTAAACTGACTCAATTAATGAGGATTCCTAGGAGGAAAGTAACTCAATTCCCAAAGGGAACATGGCATTTCGAAGCCTATAAATACCCCCATGCATTAAGAGTATAAAGTACGTTCACTTGAGTTCTAGCTCTTCAATATTTTATTTTATTCATTGTGATTAAGCTTGCTAACTTAATCATCAGAGTGCCTTTGGCCCAAAGAGGGTCAAGACATTCTCATCATCTTCCTCTCTTGTAGACTGTTCGTGCTCATTAATTCGGTTTTAAGAGTTCAACCAGGCCTTCCTAAAATCACACCTACTATTGGCACTGTATGTGGGAAGATTTACAAAATGATGAGTGTAAGCACCCCATTTTTACCCGCTCGGTAGTCTCCAGTTCGTCCAGACCTGTATTCAAGTCGATATGGACACATTTTGAGTTAACTCAATTTTTCAAATCTAATCTAGTCAATCCATCGCTTCGTGGGCCCTTTGGGCCCAAATAGAGGCAAAATGACCAAAATGCCCTCGGGGGCATTGATCGGTCTAATTCCAATAGGCACATCTTTTTGAAGATGGTAAGTCCCCTTTCCAATTCAAATTCCAATTCCAATCCGTCCCTCGAGAAAGTTGATTCCTTGAGGAGGTAAGTCCATCCTATCAGGCATATTTTTCGAAGAAAGTTCTTTGAAATGGTAAGTCCCTTTAAACCTGTCGACCGAGACGACACCCCAAGTCCCCAAGATGGTAGAATGATCCACTTTTGGCGCCTGCTAGCCCGCCGATGCAGAAATGTCTATTTTGACACGCCTTTCGAGAAAGTTGATTCCTCAGGCGCTAAGTCCATCTAACAGCTTCCCGAGATCAGGCAGTCTCGAGAATGATCTCGAACCATCAAATTAGCAGAAGTACTCGTAAACAGGTCGATATAGGGAATTGCCATCAAGCCCCTATATCACGAGACTATCATCAAAGTGGTGGAAACACTCAAAACCCAGGTCAACACTGGTGCCTACTAGCCCACTTCGGTGAAAAATGACCAAACTGCCCCTAGGGCCATTTCTGGCACGTTTCTTGAGAGAGTACCTAAGTCCTCAGTATGGTAAGTCCACCTTTCTAAGATTGTCTTCTAGTCAGTTTCGGACCAATTCTGAGACTTTTCGGTTAAGATGACCATTTTGCCCTTAGGCATCCGAATGCCCTGAGAACCACACCGGCTCTGGGTATCAAACCGGTAACCTCCCAAGAATGCTTTGTATAGTATTCCCAACCTTTCATTATCTCTCTGGATCATTCCGAGTCAATTTTGGCAAACCTAGTGCAAAATGACTGTTTTGCCCCTGGTGGGCCGGTTGCCTTTTCAGACCACACCGACTCTAGGTATCAAACCGGTAACCTCCTAGGACATTCTAAATAATGTTTCCAAACCTCGAGTCTTCTTCCGGGACATTCTGAGTCCGTCCTGGCAGCTTTTCGACCCGATTAACCGTTTTGCCCCTAATGGCCCGGTCAACCTTTCCAACACATCTTGATATCATCTTCAAGTCTATTATCCCCGGGACCCTATTCTAAGGGTTTCTGTCCCTTTTTGGCCTTCCGGGTCATTCCCGGCCCCTTCAAATCATTCCTGGACCTTCTGGAGCCACTCCTAGTGAAACTAAGCTAAAAATTGCATGGTAGTCACTAATACAGGCACTCAAATCTTCTAAAGATTCATTGCTTGCTGACTTAAAAGTTTTCCTAAGTGGCTAAAGTGGCGCCAAGTCAAAAATTGGCCTGGCGCCATTGTAACAGGCGCTAGGTTGTTCTTCTCTCTATAAATACAAAGCCTCTTCCAGCGTGAAGGAGGTCTGCAAACTCAGTCTAAAAACCCTACTCTTCAATATACAGAGCTCGTAGCCTCCCTAAACCCTAGTTTTCTTTAGGTTTTCCAAACCCCAGCCCCCATACACAAACCCTAGCTCTCATAGACTCCTAGATACTCATATACACTCATATACTTGCCTCCAAAGCCTACATTAAAGACTTGAAGTGCTGCAACCCGAAGCTCTCGAAGATTAAGACAAGTTCCTGAAGATCAAGACGAAGACTAAAGCGAAGACCGAAGTGAAGCAAGAAAAACAAAATGCGCAAAGTGAAGCAAAATAAAAAAGACATAAGGTAGGCTCTCTATTTAAGTTTACGCATCTTCTCCCTTTCTCTTCTCCCCCCGAACCCACTTGGGTGTTCTTCTATTTTAATCTCCCATCTTCTTCCCCCCTCCCCCCCCCCCCCCCCCCCCCCTTTCTTGCATGCTTGAAACAAGGGACTTCCTAGTCTATGTGTAAGATTAGGCTATGAAGAGTTGTCGTGCCCAGATTTTTCGCACTCGAGGCATACACACACAAGCTAGAAAAACACTGTACTCTCTCGTTAGAACTCACCCTCCTAGAAGAATGAGTGCGACTAGGTTTGAATTGAAAATATATTTGAATAAAGGACTTTTGGAAAACATTTGGAGTCGCCACCTAACTTGATTAAGGTAAGTTAGGTCTCCTAAAAACTAAACATAATCCGAAGACTACACTTAGGGTTATTGAAAACGGTTTTGAAAATACTACCTCGAGAGAGGGTTTTTAGGAAAACAGGTTGTTTGGCAACCTTTGAAAAATATGTAAGCCCTTTTTTGAAAATAAACTCCATTTTAGTCTTTCGAAAATAGTGATCCTAGGTTCGGAGGTTGGTCACGTGTAGGGAAGACGCATTAAGCCATCACCCTACCCCACTCTTGCGGTACTTATATGTCTATTTACCCTGAATTCACCTATGAGAGTCTTCAACTAACAAATGTCTAATTCTATTTACTTTAGAAAAGAATTTTTAGAAAGAAACTAGCATGATGCATGATGTGCAAGTGCAAGAAAAGAGAGTTGGAAAATAGATTTAGAAATAGATTTGAAAAGAAATTGACTTGATTTAAAAGAGATTTGAAAAGATAGTTTTGAAATTGAAATTGAAAAGAGATTTAAAAAGATAGATTTGATTTGATTTTGAAAATAGATTTGAGAAAAGAGATTTAAAAAGAATTATGGAATTGGAAATTGGAAAAAGATTGTGGAATTGGAGATTTGAAAAAGGTTGTGACCGCACCCATGAGGGTTGCCCACGTATCCTTTTTGAAGAATCAGGTCAGTTGTAGTTCGGACAAGAGTCCGATAGAAAATAGAAGGTATGCTTGGAAGAAAGAGATTTTGATTAGAAGATTTGAAAAGATTTGATTTTGGAAAGCTTGGTTTTAGAAAGGACTTGAGATTCAGAAAGATTTGACTCAAATGTTGGACTTGGAAGATTAGGAAAGTTGAAATTAGGAAAGGTTTGAATTAGGAGAGTTTTGGTTTAGGAAAGATTCAATTTAGGAAATATTTTGAATTAGGGATGTTTCCGTTTTAAGAAAGTTTTGAAATTGGAATGTTTTGAAATAGGAAAGTTTTGAGTTTAGAAGCTTTAGATTTGGAAAGGTTTGAAGTTTTGAATTTGGAAAGTTGAAATTTGGAAAGGGTTGAATTAGAAAAGATTTGGAAGCTTAATGTTTAAGGAAAGATTTGAAAGTTTTGAGAAACTTATAGTTTAGGAAGGTATGAGATTAGGAAAGGTTTAGGTTTGGAAGGATTGAGATTCCTATTTCCTAAAACAAGGGATTGGATTTTGTTTCTAAAAGGAGATGTTTTGATTTTGTTTCCAAAAACGAAGGATTGGATCTAGCTTCCTAAAGGGAATATTGGATTTGGCTTCCTAAAGGGGAGATTGGATTTGGTATGAATTTGGAAAGATGAAGTTCTGGAAATCCTAGTTTTGGGAAGAATATAGTTTTGACGAAAAAAAGAGGTTTGGAAATATATATAGTTTTGATGTAGAAAAAAAGAGATTTTGGAAACCTAGGTTTTGAGGCCAAAAGAAGGATTAGAAATCATGCATTTGGAAAGGAAATTTAGGATTTTTTAATTGTGGGTTGTAGGGTTTGACTTGGATACCAAGGAAGCAGATTTTGGAAAGTGACACCTTGAGAGAGTTTTTGGAAAGGGGATTTTTGGAAGGAGATCGTTGGAAAGATTTTTTTAGGAAAAAGATTTAGGGAGCGTTTTCTAAGAAGGAAACCTTGGGAGTGTTTTTAGAAAGTGAATTTTGAGGAGAGTGTTTTGGAAAAGATTTTTTAGGAAAGTAAGTTTTGTGGAGGGAAGTTTTAGAAAAACAACTTTGGAAAGGAATTTTGAAAGGGAGGTCGAATAGAATTTTTCAGAAAGTATGTTGAAAGAAAGGTTTTTAGAAGGAGAGGTTTGAAAAGAGAGTTTTTAGAAAGCTTATAAAAATATCTCACTTTCCTAAAGCGATTCTAACCGTAAGAAGGTTATAATCACTTTAAGACAGTGGTTTTGAAAACAACAATGTTTTGAAAATATGGACCATATTGATCACTTTAAATGTAACACTTTCCTAAAGCAACCCCAGCCATTAAAAGGCTTGAATCACCCTAGGATTGTGATTTTGAAAACATGTTTTGAAAAAGAAAAATTTGATGCAAGTTCGAAAATGATGTTAATGCAAGTTTTGAAAAACGAGTTTGAAAACGAATTTTAGAAGAATGCAAGATCATGATATGCACAATGTAAATTGGGGTCGTGAACATACAAGATTAAAGGCTTCACCACGGAATCAAGGGGGCTGAACCCACATGGTCTTCGGTTAGATTAAAAGAAAGCCCCCGACACGGTGACTCTTCAATAGCCTAATCTTACACATGGACCGAGAATTCCCTTATTTCAAGCATGCAAGAAGGGGGGAAAGAAGATGGGGGATTAAAATAGAAAAAAACCCAAGTGAGTTAGGAGAGAGAAGAGAGGGGGATGATGCGTAAACTTATAGAGAAAGCCTACCTTGTGTCTTGTTTATTTTGCTTTGCTGTGCCCGCTTTGCTTTGCTCGTCTTGCTTCGGTCTTCACTTCAGTCTTCAAGAGTTTGTCTTCGATCTTCAAAGTTTCATAGTTGCAGCAATCCAAGTCTTCAATGGAGGGTTTGAGGCTAGTGTATGAATATATGAGAGTGTATGAGTGTATAGGAGGCTAGGGTTTTAAAAACCTAAATGAGACTAAGGCTCAAAGAGGCTACGAGCTCTGTATATTGAAAAGTAGGATTTTTAGACTGAGTTTGTGGACCCCTTTCACACTGGAGGAGGCTTTGTATTTATAGAGAGAGGAATGATCTGGCGGCTGTTGCAGTGGCGCTAGGCCAAAAATCCTTTTGGCGCCACTAAGAGTGGCGCCAGGCTAAATATTGGCTTGGAGCCACTACTAGCGGCGCCAGCCACTTAGGAAAGTTTTAAGGTTGGCAAGCAACGTATCTTCAGAAGATTTGGGTGCCTGTACTAGTGACAACCATGCAATTTTGAGCCTAACTTCACTAACAGTGACTCCGAAAGGTCCGGGAAGCATTTAAGAGACCGGGAATGGCCCGAAAGGCCGAAAAAGGGCAAGAACCCTTAGAATAGGGTCCTGGGGGTAATAGACTTGAAAAAGGATGACAAGAATTGTTGAAAGGGTTGACCAAGCCATTAGGGGCAAAACGGTCAATCAGACCGTAAAGCTGCCGGGACGAACTCAGAATGTCCCTGAAGAAGACTCGAGATTTGGAAACATTATTTAGAATGTTTCCAAAGGTTACCAGTTTGATACCCAGAGTCGGTGTGGTAGAAAAAAGCGACCTGCCCACTAGGGGTAAAACGATCATTTTGCATTGGGTTTGCCAGAACTGACTCGAAATGATCCGAAAAGATAATGAAAGGTTGAGAATATTATAGGAAGCATTCTCGGGAGGTTACCGGTTTGATACCCAGAGCCGGTGTGGTCCCTAGGGCATTCGGATGCCTAGGGGCAAAATGGTCATCTTGGCCGAAAAGCCTCGAAATTGGCCCAAAACTGACTAGAAGGCAACTAATCATGCCGGATTGCTTTTAAGATAATCTTGGAAGGGTGGACTTACCGTTCTGAGAACTTAGGTGTGCTCTCGAGAAACGTGCCAGAAATGGCCCTAGGGGCAGTTTGGTCATTTTTCACCGAAGTGGACTAGCAAGCACTGGTGTTGACCTAGGTTTTGAGTGTTTTCGCCACTCTGTCGGTGGTCCCGTGATGCAGGGGTTTGTTGGCAATTCCCTATATCGACCTGTTTGCGAGTATTTCCGCTACTCTGATGGTTGCGATGTTTACAAGTACTTCTGCTACGACTTAGCGACTGAGAAGTCAACTTTCTCAGAAGGCATGCCGAAATGGACATTTCTACATTGGCGGACTAGTAGGCACCAAAAGTGGACCGTTCTACCATTTAGGAGACTTGGGGTCTCGTCCCCAGTCGACAGGTTTAAAGGGGCTTACCATTCCAAAGAGACTTTCTTCGGAAAAGGTGTCGGACAGGATAGACTTATTGTCTCGAGGAATCAACTTTCTCGAAAGAGGGATTAGAATTGGAATTGGAAAAGAATTGGAAATGGGACTTACCGTCTTCGGAAAGACATGCCTGATAGAATTGGAAAGGGGACTTACCGTCTTCGGAAAGACGTGCTTGTTGGAATTGGACCGAACAATGCCCCCAAGGGCATTTTGGTCATTTGGTCTCTATTTGGGCCCAAGGGCCCATGAAACGATGAATAGACAGGATTGGACTTGGAAAGTTGATTTGACTCAAAATATGTCCGCATTGACTTGAATACAAGTCTAAACGGACCGTAGACTGTCGAGCGGTCAAAAATGGGGTGCTTACAGTTGCCCTTCTTTTTCTGTCATTGCTTGTCGAAGACAGAAAACAATAGAATAAGAGTCCCGTGTTGACCATAAGACGGTCGAAGGGATGGACTTTGGAAATTTTCAACCATGGAGGTTTGGAAATGGATACTAGGCACAAAAGGCCTTTGAAATTGAGTTTTGGAGGGAAAAAGGGCAAAATTGCCCAGAATTGGCAACTGGCGTCACTAGCAGTGGCGCCTTTGGAAGAAATAGCTTGGCGCCACTACTAGTGGCACCAGGCTTAGGATCAAAACCAACAAACTGCTGGTTCGACGCTACTGTGGGATTTGAAGAGTTTATCATAAAACCGAGAGGCATTGCAAGGAAACCGACTTGGACATTAACGGAGCATTTCTTAGGGATTACGGGTGATTTTCGAGAGTAGACCATGTCCCCGAAAAAGCCGCCGGAGGAGAAGATTTCGTCGGAGAACTTCGAAAGGTGAGTTCTTTATCCTATATTGATTTTAATGTGTAGAACTCCGTTTAAGTCATGTGAATAGTGGAAATTGTTGTTTCGATATGTTTTGAACATTATGGTGATGTTGTTTTTGCATTTTGGTACTTGTTTGATTGAATTTGAGTGATTTTACGTGATTATCTAAAGAGGGTTTTTTGCAATAATTGGGAGTTTGTTCCTACAGGCTTGGGCATTGGATTTTTTGGCTAGAATTTTGTGCCATGTGCCTTAGAAAAATGTATTTAACAATCGTGTAAAGTTTCATGATTTTTTGACAACTTGGTGAATTTTTTATTTTTAAAAAAATAGAAAAATATTTAAAAAAATTAGAAAAATTAGGAAAACTTAAGAATTTGATGAAAATTTTGAAGTTTAAAATTTGGAAAAATTAGAGAATTTTTTTAGAAAACATTTGAAATGATTTTGAATAATTTTAGGACATTTTTGAAAACCATTTATTTATTGGAAAAATAAAACATGTGTTTTAAAAAATTTTAAAAATTTAAAAAGTGTGCGTGGGTGCTGATGTCATGTGCTTGTAACGTTGTGAAGTGCACAGTTTGTATTTTGTGATGTCATGGGTGTTGTAGGGACCCATTTTAAAAGAAATTTTGTCGAAATTTTTTAGAAATCCGGGAAAGAGTTGGAATAAGTTTAGAAATAAAATCTTTTTGAAGGAAAAATAAAGAAAACCCTTGAGATTTGACTTGAAGTTGAAAAATCAAAAGGTGTAGGAAATTTGTTTTGACTTATCGTTTGAAATCCTTTCATTATTATTTATTGTTTGTTTTTATTATTTATTTACTTTATTTTGTTATTATTTATCTGCATGTACCGTATATTAACACTACTTACCTTGACTTACCTTTTCAGGATGGCAGACGCGGGTGTTGATGGTTCTGAGAGGAGACGTCGCTCGGGAAGGCAGCTCGGACAGATTCCACCGGTATATTCCTGGAGGTATCGGACATCCCACCGCTCAAGGATCTTGCTTATCACCCCAGCGTATATTCTAGACAGTATATGCCCCCTCCTTGGGTACACATAGCTTTTAGAGGGGCTGTTCATCAGGTCTTTGTGACCATGCAGCGGGCTACTCCATTATATCGTGCCTTCTTGGCTGAGATCGGATTCAGAGCCTTTATGGGATTATAGGCTAATCGCCTAAACAGGCATTTGGTACTGGCGCTTGTTGAGAGGTGGTTCAGGGAGACCGGGACCTTCCATTTTGTCAACTTCGAGTTAGGTCCCACCCCCTTGGATTAGGCGATCATCACAACACTTTCCTTTGTCGGCCGGCGGATCACTTTACAGTTAGTCAGTAGAGACAAGGCCTGTATTCTGCTGGACTTGTCCCCTCCCAAGCGTTCTGCCTTCCCAGTCTCTTAGCTCAGTTAGGATGATCGTACCTTTGTTGTTGAGCCATCGCCTGCCAAGCGGGACATTATGAGATGGCGACTTGTTTTGTGTATCATCTTTAGCTGCTTCTATAACAACAACAAGTCGCTTGTGCCTTTTCGTTTAGTGAGCATAGTAGCTGATCTTGGGGCTTTGTCTGAGTTGGATTGGGGGTCCTTCTCCTTTTGCTACTTCCTTCGATCGATGCAGGTTCGGACTTCTTCACGTTGGGGCAGCATGACTAGTTTTTGGCCTTTTCTTGTCTGGTGGAGCTATGAGTATTTGCTTGTTCATTGCCCTGCGGTTGTCGAGGATGATGTTTATCCTCGTGCTTTGAGGTGGGCTCGTGACCGGGTGGCCCAGCGATCGGAGATTACTGACTTTGTGACGCTACGGGCGAACCTAGAGTTGATTAAGGCGAGGGATGTGACTTGGCGGCCCTTTATCGGGTCAGTTCATTATGAGATTGTACAGTACTTAGTTCCGTTGTGCCTGTTGAGGGCTGCTTTTCTCAATGATGATACTAGGGAGTCCTATCTAGGAGAGCGACACTGGCAGCAGTTTCATGAGGAGTTTTGGTTAGTAGGAGCTCTGCCAGAGTATATGTTTGGAGCCTTGGCAGTCGGGTGCCGAGATCTTGCTTCCTCTAGATACAGATTATGCTGCGCACTTTGAGGCTTATTCTGTTGGTGCCTTCACCCGATTTGAGGTAGTAGTTGGCGGATACACTGTAGGCCAGGAGGTGGTTGACTTGTGGAGCTAATCCGGAGGATACATGCCCCAGGCTGAGTTTATTGAGTGAGGGATCAGGGGGATCGATACCACACGGAGCGAGATCAGTATCAGACAGAGGTGGCTTCCTTAACGGCTCGAATAGCCCAAATGGGAGGCGGCGAGGTATGTCGTCTTTTCTCTCCTTCTTTTTACTCTGCTATTGTTTAGTTTTTCTTTCATGTGGCTGATTTCGGTTCTATCTTCCCTACAGGACGCTGGTGCTTCGAGTAGTTATTTACCTCCTTCGATGCCGGGTTTCAGGGATTTCAATCCAGATGCCATTGACTTCGACCTTTGATAAATGCCCCTTATGGAGACTCTGATCTTCCTTTGCCCCTATTCCTGAGATGTATTTATATTAAACAGTTTTATTCTTGTAGATTTTGCATAGAGATAGACATTTATGAGCTAGCTAGTTGAGTACATGGACAAGTAGAGATATTTATGACTTTTACAGCTAAGTATATGATCATATGCATGCGATGGATGATGATGTAATGTATCTATTACATTAGTTGATGTTGGTGACTTCTGTTTTTACATGGAGTTATGTCCTATGCGAAGCTCATGCGATTCTTTTTGTTTTTTTTTTTTCACATATTAGAAATTAACTAATAGAATGATAAGGGGTGATGTCAAACTCGATATCCTTGGAATGGTAACTTCGTCCTTTTCGGGGGTCTAACCTCTTCGCTGGCTCAATCTTACCTTGATTGGATGATAGCACTTCGCACCTTTCTCAACCTTTTGATTGCCTCCGACTCTCTGCCTCGAGGTTAGTGTATTTGATTATTGGGCCAAAACTCTCGACTATCGGGGTTTTAGCAACAGCTTACCTGACCTTTAGCAGAGTGATAAGTGGCCAGTCCTTCAATCCGAGAAGACTTTGCTTTAGGACCATAATATAGGCTAGGTTATGGGGTTTCGAAAATAACGGGATATATAGGCTCAAATTTGATATTGTTTTCACCAGGGTTTAGATCCATATAATCCTTGACTATTTTTCAGTAGGGTAAGCATCCTTCTTTAGCTTTGGCAGCGTGTCTAGCTCATTTAGATCAAGCAATCCATTTTCAATTATAGTGGACTTTTAGTAAGGTTGTAATGTAGGCCATGGTTTTGGGGTTTTGCAAGAAAGGGTAAAGGCCCAAACCTATTATTTCTATTGGGTTTCTTTGTAACCTAGGATCACCTTTAATTTTCCTTCTTGCTTTTACTATATACTTCTCAGGGTGAAAATGACTCTTCTTTTTCGATCCTGCTACATGTTTTTTGAGATACACGTGATTCCTTTCTCTTTCGACCTTTCTATGGCACAATCATGGTTTTCTTCAGGCCTTTCCTTAGAGATTTTTTTTTTTTGTGGCCTTTTGCCCCTTGGCAACTCTTTTCCTTTGCTTTGTCCTTTTTATCTTTTTCCTTTCTATGGAACGAGTAATTCTACCATCCCTTTTTCCTTTAGACCTTTTCCCTAGCAATCTGACCCAATGCTGGCGGTGATTCCTAGGTTGGGGTTTTCTTGAAAAGATAAATGGCTCAATGGGTTTGGCAAGGGGTTGCTTCTGACTGTATGAGAAACAAAATGAGGGCCTTTCTTCACTTTGAACTAGATTACTTGATCTATAGAGCTTTCGATACTACCTTAGCACAGTGGGGGTGGATACCATTCCTAGAGTTCTCAACTATTGTCTACCCTAGTGTAGGGAGGATAGTCTTGGATTGGGGTTGACAAAGAAAATTTTTACTTTCCGCGAGGCACTAGGAGTTAAGCAAAGGGAATATAAGCATTTTTTTTTTTATATTGGAAAATGAAAGATGGCTCCTCTTCATTTTGATAACCTGGCCACAACATCGCTTAGCTTCATTGTCTTGCAAGTGTTGCTTTTGGGTAATATCCTCACTCATCCAAGAACTCTCTTTTTTCAGAAAGCTGATCGTTGAGGGAGTGGTTAGCTCATGCTATCATCCCTTTAAGTCAAACTGACCCCTAAGATAAACCATGCCCTTTGTGTAGGAAGTAGCCATCATTCCCAAGAAAAGATAAGACAATAGTGATGGAATAAAAGACTATTGTTTGATTATTATTATCATTTCTTATGGAAAGCATGGAGTTCTTATGCCAAAAAAAAATGAAATATATACATCAATTGAAAGACAAGAAGTAAAAGGGATAGAAAGAAAGTGAGTGAAAACACCCCTCTCTTGTACACTTTTGATGGGATTCCTGCATTCTTCAATAGGGCTTTGGGACGATGCTCATATCAGCATTCCATTCATGATTGAGATCTTCAGCCAAGGCAGGACAAGTAGATGCTTCTCCAGGAGTTCCAAGTGAGTTGGCAGCAATAATGTAATTGTCAGTTTTCTTGCCTTCATTTGTTTGCTCCGTAGTTCCTCTAACAAACCAGTTGGGTGGCTCGTCTTCTTCCAGCTTGATAGATCGAGTCCGGGGTTTCCCGCTCTGGCGTCTAGCCGTGGCTCGGTGTTCCTCAGGTGTACACAATAGGGGATTCTTATCACTGAGTTTGGACAGCTCCTGGTCAATCTTCTTCACAAATTCATATACGAGTTCATCTTTGGGGATCGGTGTTTTATCGGGGTTAGACCGTAACCAAGCATGACACTGCTCCATATCTTCGCATTCCATTTCCTCCCCGTCCTTGTAATATATCTCTTGGCATGCAACAAAACAAACCTTATTGTTACCAAACTTTGTAATGACGTTGACGGTGTGGTCTAGCGGAGGGTTCGTAGCGCCGTTCGGAGAAGACTTTGTTGGTCATAAACCAATGATCTTGTTATCTATCAGGCCTTCAATCTTATGCTTGAGGGTCAAACAATCTTCAGTGTCATGTCCTTGGCCGCCCGAATGATACTTATAACTCGCAGCAGATTCAAAATAATGAGGCAGAGGATTGGGCCGGGGTCGGGCAGGTATAGGCTTCAGATATCTTGCTGCTAAGAGACCAAAATAGGCCGTGGTCTGTGAACACGCGAGTTTAGTAAATGTTCGCTTTTTCCCACTTGTTCGCCCAGGCCAAGGAGGTGTTGCTGATATTTTTGAAGATGGGGAATCGAGTTTTGGTGAGGTCACAACAGGGCTGATGGTTCAGGAATTGAAAGGACTTCGGGTTTTATGTTTCAAAATGGGATGATTTTCGATGACAAGGCCAAATGAGTTGGGCTAGTATCTGTAGGAGAGATTATATAATCCAAGGGTTTGGTTAGAGGTTGGTTTGAGAGATGCCGGAATGCGGCACACGATCCGTGGAGATTGTTGGTGAGCTCTGGTTGCAGCATAATTTTGGTCTTCCTTCTTCATCCTTTTTCATCCATCATGGGTTTGGGCTTGCGAGGAATCTGCCTGCTCATAGGTTGCATGCGATAAGAGTGAAGAAAGTATGCCTTCCATTTCGGTCATCCTATGTCTGACTCCTCTCACCTCCACTAGTAGTAGAGTTAAGGTATCGAGAGTAAGCAATTCCATGAGTGTTACTGAGCTTTTGGCCTGTAACGATGGGGGGATGAGGAGAGGTCCCTGAAACCAACAAAGGAAAAGAGTTTATATTTTATCTTGATAAGTCTTTATGTAATGCATGCTCTAGGGTGCCCCTCTTTAAGAGGGAAACTACACATAGTGTATTGGCTCGCTTTTGGAAATAGGGGATTTGCCCCTATATGCAGATGCCTTACTGTCAAGTGGGAAGCCCACCCATTCACATATTCATCCGTCCATTTGCTTGAGGAAAATAAAGAAACACATTTTAACTTTGGGTTTGAGATACGAAAGAATTGAAATACATTTTAATAGAGGGGAGGGGGAACATTTTGTTTGGGGGTTTCACCTATCTAGTTTTACATAAGAAGTCCTAAACTACTCTTGATTCTTCGGATTTTCCTTCCTTGGATTCAATGTTGAGGAGGTCTCTAAGAGACCTTGTTGATCGATTGCCCCTTGTCTTCTTGGCAACCCTATCTCCGTGAGCATAGAGGGATTATGGCCCCTCTTATGGAATGAATTGAGATGCATGCTATGAGTTCTTAGGGTTACGTGAGAACCCTTAGGGTTTGAGTAGGTGTAATGCAAGGGAGAGTGAACTAGGTGTCACTCTCTTTGGGTTGATTATATGCATGAGAATGCAGTGACTTGAATTACTTAGAACTCTCGTCTTGACATGGGATATGGAATGCATGAAAATGGATGCATAGAGTATAAGGAAAGAGAATACAGTTGAAGTACATATGCATGTATAAGCAGTTAGACAGACATTATAACAGTAAGAATATAGTCATTATAACAACAAGAATAGATAGGTATAGATGAAAAATAAGAACAGTCACCCTTTCCTCTATAATTTTGGAAAGCGGTGCGCGTGTCTTAAATCCGTTAGAGGTTTGGTTATGCATGGTGTCTATATAAGCATGAGGTTGAGGGTTGACTAATGTGTCCTAAAAAGGCTTGGTCCCTGGATCTTCAAATCTAGGCCCACTCCCTGAGGTGGTGCCATGATCGGTTGGTGATCCGAGCAGGGGAACCATCAAGAGGCCGTAGGCGAAGAAACTGACACATCATCTTGCCCACAACCAATATATTGTTCCCTCTTTCTAACTAGAAGGGTCATGTCAGGGTAAAAATGCAAATATGCAATATGCAAGTGCACGTGCAGTGTATGTGTAATTTTTAAAAGCGGAGGAAAGAGCCCAACAACTCCCGTCCATCCTGTTCATCACATTCATGCATGGCAATTAATAAAATTTAAACAAAAAGCGCACCTACAAAACAAAGATGCAAGAGTTAGTATGTGGATGGCAAACTTAATACAAGATAATATGAATAAATGCATGTTTTTTTTAAACAATTTTGAAAATTTGATTTTTCAAATTTAAAGTGAATAGGATTAAACAAGTTAATTGAAGACTCTATATGGGTGAAGGGTAAAGAGACATGACTACGGCCTAACCCTCTAAGTGTCCCTAGCGAAGTCGCCAACTATCGCGCCCCAGATTTTTCGCACTCGAGGAATACACACACAAGCGGGAAAAACACTATACTCTCTCGTTAGAACTCACCCTCCTAGAAGAATGAGTGCGACTAGGTTTGAATTGAAAATATATTTGAATAAAGGGATTTTGGAAAACATTTAGAGTCGCTACCTAACTTGATTAAGGTGAGTTAGGTCACCTAAAAACTAAGCATAATCTGAAGCCTACACTTAGGGTTGTTGAAAACGGTTTTGAAAATATTACCTCGAGAGAGGGTCTTTAGGAAAGCAGGTTGTTTGGCAACCTTTGGAAAATATATTTGAAAAGAATTTTTAGAAAGAAACTAGCATGATACATGATGTGCAAGTGCAAGAAAAGAGAGTTGAAAATTAGATTTAGAAATAGATTTAAAAAGAAATTGACTTGATTTAAAAGAGATTTGAAAAGATTGTTTTGAAATTGAAATTGAAAAGAGGTTTAAAAACATAGATTTGATTTGATTTTGAAAATAGATTTGAGAAAAGAGATTTGAAAAGAATTATGGAATTGGAAATTGGAAAAAGTTGTGGAATTGGAGATTTGAAAAAGGTTGTGACCGCACCCATGAGAGTTGCCTACGTATCCTTTTTGAGGAATCAGGTCAGTCGTAGTTCGGACAAGAGTCCGATAAAAAATAGAAGGTATGATTGGAATAAAGAGATTTTGATTAGAAGATTTGAAAAAATTTGATTTTGGAAAGCTTGGTTTTAGAAAACCTAGACTTAGGAAAGAAAGGTTTTAAAAAGGACTTGAGATTTAGAAAGATTTGACTCAAATGTTGGACTTGGAAGATTAGGAAAGTTGAAATTAGGAAAGGTTCGAATTAGGAAAGTTTTGGTTTAGGAAAGATTAAATTTAGGAAAGTTTCAATTTAGGAAATATTTTGAATTAGGGAAGTTTCCGTTTTAAGAAAGTTTTGAAATTGAAAATTTTTGAATTTCGAATGTTTTGAAAGTAAGAAAGTTTTGAGTTTGAGGAAGCTTTAGATTTGGAAAGATTTGAAGTTTTGAATTTGGAAAGTTGAAATTTGGGAAGGGATGAAATTAGGAAAGGGTTGAATTAGGAAATATTTGAAAGTTTTGGGAAACTTATGGTTTAGGAAGGTATGAGATTAGGAAAGAGTGAATTAGGAAAGGTTTGGGTTTGGAAGGATTGAGATTCCTATTTCCTAAAACAAAGGATTAGATTTTGTTTCTAAAAGGAGATGTTTTGATTTTGTTTTAAAAAAAGGAGAATTAGATCTAGTTTCCTAAAGGGAAGATTGGATTTGGCTTCCTAAATGGGAGATTGGATTTGGCATGAATTTGGAAAGATGGAGTTTTGGAAATCCTAGTTTTGGAAAGACTATAGTTTTGACGTAGAAAAGAGGTTTTGGAAATATATATAGTTTTGATATAGAAAACAAGAGGTTTTGGAAACCTAGGTTTTGAGGCCAAAATAAGGGATTGGAAATCATGCTTTTGGGAAGAAAAATTAGGGTTTCCTAATTGTGGGTTCTAGGGTTTGACTTGGACACTAAGGAAGGAGATTTTGAAAAGTGAGTTTTTGGAAAGTGACACCTTGAGAGGGTTTTTGGAAAGGGGATTTTGTGAAGGAGATCATTGGAAAGAGTTTTTAGGAAAAAGATTTAGGAAGCATTTTCTAAGAAGGAAACCTAGGGAGTGTTTTTAGAAAGTAAATTTTGAGGAGAGTGTTTTGGAAAAACGTTTTTAGGAAAGTGAGTTTTGTGGAGGGAAGTTTTAGAAAAACAACTTTGGAAATGAATTTTAAAAAGGAGGTCGAAGAGAATTTTTTAGAAAGTATGTTGAAAGAAAGGTTTTTAGAAAGAGAGGTTTGAAAAGAGAGTTTTTAGAAAGCTTATAAAAATATCTCACTTTCTTAAAGCGATTCTAACCATAAGAAGGTTAGAACCACTTTGATTTTGAAAACGAGTTCTGAAAAAGAAGAATTTGATGCAAGTTTTGAAAAATGAGTTTGAAAACTAATTTTAGAAAAATGCAAGAGCATGATATGCACAATGCAAATTGGAGTCGTGAACATGCACGGTTAAAGGTTTCACCACATAATTAAGGGGGCCGAACCCACGTGGTCTCCAGATAAACTAAAAGAAAGCCCCCTACACGGTGACTCACCAATAGCATAATCCTACACATGGACCGAGAATTCTCTTGTTTCAAGCAAGCAAGAAGGGGGGGGGGGGGGGGGAGAAAATGGGAGATTAAAATAGAAGAAAACCCAAGTGGGTTAGGAGAGAGAAGAGAGGGGGAAGATGCGTAAACTTAAAGAGAAAGCCTACCTTGTGTCTTGTTTATTTTGCTTTGCTTTGCTTGTCTTGCTTCGGTCTTCACTTCAGTCTTCAAGAGTTTGTTTTTTATCTTCAAAACTTCGTAGTTGCAGCAATCCAAGTCTTCAATGGAGGGTCTGAGGCTACTGTATGAGTATATGAGAGTGTATGAGTGTATATGAGCCTAGGGTTTGTGTATGGAGGCTAGGGTTTGGAAAACCTAAAGGAGACTAAGGCTTAGAGAGGCTACGAGCTCTGTATATCGAAAATTATGATTTTTAGATTGAGTTTGCCATCCCCTTTCACACTGGAAGAGGCTCTGTATTTATAGAGAGAGGAATGATTTGGCGCCTGTTGCAATGACGCCAAGCCAAAAATCCTTCTGAGTGGCGCCAGCCACTTAGGAAAGTTTTAAGGTCGGCAAGCAACGTATCTTCAGAAGATTTTGGCGCCTGTACGAGAGACTACCATGCAAATTTTAGCCTGGCTTCATGAAGAGTGACTCCGGAAGGTCCGGGAAGAATTTAAGGGACCGGGAATGGCTCGGAAGGCTGGAAAAGGCTAGGAACCCTTAGAATAGGGTCCCGGGGGTAATGGACTTAAAAAAGGATGACAAGAATTGTCAAAAGGGTTGACTGAGCCATTAGGGACAAAACGGTCAATCGGGCGAAAAAGCTACCGGGACAGACTCAGAATGTCTAGGAAGAAGACTCAAGATTTGGAAACATTATTTAGAATGTTCCCAAAGGTTACCAATTTGATACCCAGAGCCGGTGTGGTCGAAAAAAGCGACCGGCCCACTAGGGGCGAAACAGTCATTTTACACCGAGTTTGCTAGAAAATGAAAGGTTGAGAATATTATAGGAAGCATTCTCGGGAGGTTACCGATTTGATACTCAGAGTCGGTGTGGTCCCCGAGGCGTTTGGATGCCTCGGATTGGCCCGAAACTAACTAGAAGGTACCTAATCATGTCGGATTGCCTTTAAGACAATCTTGGAAGGGTGGACTTACCGTTCTGAGGACTTAGGTGTGCTCTCGAGAAAAATGCCGAAAATGGCCCTAGGGGCAGTTTGGTCATTTTTCACCGAATTGGACTAGCAGGCACTGGTGTTAACCTAGGTTTTGAGTGTTTTTTCCATTCTGTCGGCGGTCCCGTGATGCAGGGGTTTATTAGCAATTCCCTATATCAACCTATTTGTGAGTATTTCCGCTACTCTGATGGTTGTGATGTTTACGAGTACTTCTGCTACTCTGACGATTCGTGATCATTCGCGAGACTGTTTGATCTCGGGAAGCTGCTAAAGGGACTTAGTGCCTGAGAAGTTAACTTTCTCGGAAGGCATGTCAAAACGGACATTTCTGCATTGGCAGGCTAACAGGCGCCAAAGGTGGACGGTTCTACCATTTAGGGGACTTGGGGTGTCGTCCCGATTGACAGGTTTAAAGGGACTTACCGTTCTGAAGCGACTTTCTTCAAAAAACGTGTTGGACATGATAGACTTACCGTCTCGAGGAATCAACTTTTTCAGGAGAGGGATTGGAATTAGAATTGGAAAACAATTGGAAAGGGGACTTACCGTCTTCGGAAAGACGTGCCTATAGGAATAGGAAAGGGGACTTACCGTTTTCGAAAAGACGTGCTTGATTTGGAATTGAAAAGGAGACTTACTGTCTTTAGAAAGATGTGCCTATAGGAATAGGAAAGGGGACTTACCGTCTTCGAAAAGACGTGCTTGATTTGGAATTGAAAAGGAGACTTACCGTCTTCAGAAAGACGTGCCTATTGGAATTGGACCGAACAATATCCCCAATGACATTTTGGTCATTTTGCCTCTATTTGGGCCCAACGGGCCCACGAAGCGATGAATAGACGAGATTGGACTTGGAAAGTTGATTTGACTCAAAATATGTCTGCATTGACTTCAATATAAGTCTGGACGGACCGTAGGCCACTGAGCGGTCAAAAATGGGGTGCTTACAAGAGTTACAGTGTCGGGGGCTTTCTCTTTGTCTAACCGGAGACCACGTGGGTTTGGTCCCCTTGATTATGTAGTGAAGCCTTAACCTTGTATGTTCATGACCCCAACTTGCATTGTGCATATCATGATCTTGCATTCTCCAAAATTTGTTTTCAAAACTTGCATCAAAACTGTTTTCAAACTTGCATTAAGATTTTCTTTTTCAAAACTTATTTTCAAAATTGCAATCCTAAGGTGATTCTAGCATTTCCATGGCTAGGGTTGCTTTAAGAAAGTGTTACGTTTAAAGTGATCAATATGGTCCATATTTTCAAATCATTATTGTTTTCAAACCACAATTCTAGAATGGTTCTAATCTTCTTATGGTTAGAATCATTTTATAAAAGTGTGACATTTTTAGAGGCTTGCAAAAGTCCATATTCAAATCCTTTAGAAAATCTCCTTCTAAACTTTCTTTCCAAAACCTTTTTCAAATCCTCTCCAAAATTTCTTTTTACATTTACTTTCTAAAATCTCTCTCTAGTCCCCTTTCCAAAACTGCTTTCTAAAAATTCCCTCCAAAAACTTAACTTCCTAAAATTCCTTTCCAAAAACGCTCACTTCGAAATTCATTGTCTAAAAATGCTCCCTAGGTTTCTTTCCCAAAAACTCTTTCCAAGATCCCTTTCTAAAAACTCCTTTTTAAGATCTCTTGTGAAATCTCTCTTTCTAAAAACTCACTTTCCAAAAATCTCTTTTTTTAAAGTTCAGGTTAAACCCTAGAGCCGTGATTAGAAAACCCTAATTTTCTTTCCAAAAACATAATTTCCAATTTCCTATCTTGTCTCAAAACTTAGGTTTCCAAAATCTCATTTTTACATCTAAATCCTAGGTTTCCAAAACCTATTTTTTACATCAAAACTTTAGTCTTCCAAATCTAGGATTTTCAAAACTTCACCTTCCAATTCCATGCCAAATCAAATCTTCCCTTTAGGAAACAAAATCCAACCTTCCCATTTAGGAAACTAGATCCAATCCTCCATTTTTGGAAACAAAATTAAAACACTTCTTCTTAGACACAAAATCCAAACCTTTCCTAATTCTACACCTTTCCCAATTTAAACTTTTCAAATTTAAGTTTTCAAATCTTTCTTAAACTCAAACATTTCCTAATCTCAAGTATTTCTAAAACTCAAATTTCAAATCTTTACAAATCCTAAACTTTCTAAATTCCAAACTTTCTAAATTTCAAATCTTTCCAACTTTAAAACTTTCGAAACCTTCTTAAGTTAAAACTTTCTAAAAGAGAAACCTTTCCTAAGTTAAAACTTTCTAAATTTCAAAACTTTCTTAAGTCAAAACTTTCTAAATCCTAAACTTTCTAAAATTCTAAATATTTCTTAAATTAAAATTTTCCTAAATCAACTCTTTTAAAAAATCAACTCTTTCTTAAAAAGAAGACTTTTCAATTTCAAAACTTTTTAATTTCAAAACTTTCATAATTTGAAATCTTTCCTAAAACGAAACTTTCCTATCTCGAAAACTTCCCTAATTCAAAACCTTTCTTTAAATGACGCTTTCCTAAAATGAAACTTTCCTATTTTGAAACTTTCCTAACTCGAATCTTTAAAAAATTTCAACTTCTCTAATCTTCCAAGTCCAACATTCGAGTCAAATTTTTCTTAAATCTCAAGTCTTTCCTAAGTTTCATCTTTCCTAAGTCTAGGTTTCCTGAAACCAAGTTTTCCAAAATGAATCTTTTCAAATCTTGCAATCAAAGATCAAAGTCCAATCCTTTCAATTCCAAAATTCCAATTTTCAATTTTCTATTCTAAGTTCAAATCAAAATCTCTTTTTTAAATTAAACATTCTATTTTTTATCGGACTCTTGTCCGAACTACGACTGACTTGATTCCTCAAAAAAGACACGTAGGCAACCCTCATGGGTGTAATCACAACCTTTTTCAAATTTTTAATTCCATAACCTTTTTCAAAGTTTCAATTCCACAACCTTTTTCAAGCTTCTATTTCCTTAATTATTTTCAAACTTCCAATTTCAAATTTCTATTTCCAAATCTCTATTTCCAATCTCGAAAACTTTCTTTCAAAATTAAATCTATCTCTTTGTAAGCACTCCATTTTTGACCGCTCGGCAATCTACACTCCGTCCAGACTTGTTTTCAAGTCATTGTGGGCGTATTTCAATCGAAACCAACTCTCTAAATCCAAATCCTGTTTGTCTATCGCCTCGTGGGCCCACCAGGCCCAAATAAAGGCAAAATGACCAAAATGCCCTTAGGGGTATTGTCCTTTCCTTTCCGATTCCAATCCCACTCTCCAGACAGTTTATTCCTCAAGACGGTTCCAACCCAGACGCGTCTCTTCGGAGACGGTAAGACCCCTTTCCAACCCCTCTCTCGAGACAGTTTATTCCTCGAGACGATTCCAATCCAGGCACGTCTCCTCGGAGACGGTAAGACCCATTTCCAATCCCTCTCTCGAGACAGTTTATTCCTCGAGACGGTTCCAACTCAGGCACGTCTCTTCGAAGATGATAAGTCCCCTTTCCAATCCCTCTCTCGAGACAGTTTATTCCTCGAGACGGTTCCAACCCAGGCACGTCTTTTCGAAGACGGTAAGACCCCTTTCCAATCCCACTCTCGAGACAGTTTATTCCTCGAGATGGTTCCAACTCAGGCACGTCTCTTCAGAGACGATAAGTCCCCTTTCCAATCCCTCTCTCGAGACAGTTTATTCCTCGAGACGGTCCGAGTAGCGAAACTACTCACAAAACCATTAGAGTAGCGGAAATACTCACAAATAGGTCGATATAAGGAATTGCCAACAAACCCCTGTGTCATGATGACTGCCGTTAGAGTGGCGAAAACACTCAAAACCCTAGTCAACACCAGTGTTTGTTAGCTCACTTCAGTGAAAAATGACCAAATTGCCCTTTGGACCTTTTCCGAGACTTTCCGATCAAGATAACCATTTTGTCCCTAGGCATCCGAATGTCCCGGGAACCACACCGGCTCTGGGTATCAAACCAGTAACCCTCTGAGATTGCTTTTTATAGTACTCTCAACCTTCCTTTATCTTTCCGGATCATTCCGAGTCAATTCTGGCCAACCCGATACAAAATGACCGTTTTGCCCCTAGTGGGCCGATCTCTTTTTTCGACCACACCGGCTCTGGGTATCAAACCGGTAACCTTCTGAGATTGCTTCTTATAGTATTCTCAACCTTCCTTTATCTTTCCGGATCATTCCAAGTCAATTCCGGCTAACCCGGTACAAAATGACCATTTTGCCCTTGGTGGGCCAGTCTTCGTTTTCGACCACACTGGCTCTGGGTATCAAACCGGCAACCTCCTGAGATTACTTTTTATAGTGCTCTCAACCTCCCTTTACCTTTTCGGATCATACCGAGTCAGTTCCAGCAAACCCGGTGCAAAATGACCGTTTTGCCCCTAGTGGGCCAATCTCCTTTTCCGACCACGCCGGCTCTGGAAATCAAACCAGCAACCTCTGGGAACATTTTGAATAATGTTTTCAGATCCCAAGTCTTCTTCCGGGATAATCCGAGTCTGTCTTGGCAGTTTCCCGGTCCAATTGATCGTTTTGCCCTTAAAGGCCTGGTCAACTTTTTCGACACATCTTATGCTCACTTTTCAAGTCAAATATCTCCAGGACACTATTTTAAGTGTTCCTGCTCCTTTCCGGCCTTTCGGGTCATTCCCAGCTCCTCCAAATCATTCCCGGACTTTCCAAAGCCACTCCTAGTGAAGCCAAGCTAAAAATTGCATGGTAGTCACTAGTACAGGCGCCCAAATCTAGTCAAAGATACATTGCTTGCTGACCTTAAATATTTCCTAAATAGCTGGCGCCACTACTAGTGGCGCCAAGCCAAAAAATGGCCTGAAGTGGCGCCAGTGTAAAATTTGGCATGGCGCCACTGCAACAGGCGCCAGTATTGTCCAACCTCTATAAATACAGAGCCTCATTCAACGTGAAAAGGATCCGCAAATTCAACCTAAAAATCACATAATTTGATATACAGAGCTTGAGCACCTCCTAAACCCTAGCCTCCTTAGGTTTTCCAAACTCTAGCCACCATACACAAACCCTAGCCTCCTATACACTCCTGTACACCCCCATACACTCATACACTAGCCTTCAACCCTCCTTTGAAGACTTGAAGAGCTACCATCTAAAGTTTGAAGACAACTCTTAAAGATTGAAAACGAAGACCGAACACCGAAGAAAGCAAGGCGCGCAAAATAAACAAGATACAAGGTAGGTTCTCCATTTAAATTTTCGTACCTCCCCCCTCTCTCTTCTCTCTCTTAACCCACTTGGGTTTTCTCTATTTTAATCCCCCATCTCTTTCCCCCCCTTTCTTTGCATGCTTGAAACAAGGGGATTCCCGGTCCATGTGTAGGATTGGGCTATTGGAGAGTCACTGTGTTGGGGGCTTTCTTCTAGTCTAACCAGAGACCACGTGGGTCCGGCCCCCTTGATTATGTGGTGAAGCCTTAATCTTGTATGTTCACGACCCTAAAATTGTATTGTGCATATCATGATCTTGCATCTTCCAAAAACCGTTTTCAAAGTTGTCTTCAAAATTGTTTTCAAACTCGTTTTCAAAATTGTATCAAAATCTCTTTTTCAAAACATGTTTTCAAAATCACAATCCTAGGGTGATTCTAGCTTTTCCATGGCTAGGGTTGTTTTAGGAAAGTGTTACATTAAAAGCGACCAATATGGTCCATATTTTCAAATTTTTTGTTTTCAAAACCGCTTTCGTAAAGTGGTTCTAGCCCTCTTATGGTTAGAATTGCTTTAGGAAAGTGAGATGTTTTTACACCTTCCAAAAACTCTCTTTTCAAAAATCTCTTCCTAAAAATCTTTTTTTTTCAACATACTTTTCAAAAACTCTTCTTTCTAAAAGTTGTTTTCAAAAACTCCCTCCAAAATATATTTTTCAAAGCTTCCTTTTTCAACTCCTTTCCAAAAACTCTTTCTCCTCAAAATTCACTTTCTAAAAACATTCCCTAAATTCACTTTCCTAAAAACTCTCTCCAACAACCTCCTTCCAAAAATCTTTCTAAAAAACTCTCTTTTCAAAATCTTCCTTCTAGAAATTCGCCTCTAGGATTTTCCTTCTAAAATCTTCGTTTCTGAAAACACATTTTCCCAAAAACTCCTTTTCTTTAAAAATCTCTTTCCAAAAATTCTCTCTCTTCAAGTATACTTTCCAAAAGCTCTTCCCTCTAGAAACTCCTCCCTATGATTTCCTTTCAAAATCTTCGTTTCCAAAAATGCACTTTCCAAAGAACTCTTTCCTTAGAGCCCAAGTCAAGCCCTAAAACCCACAATTAGGAAACCCTAATTTTCTTTCCAAAAATATGATTTTCAAACTTTACCCCAAATTTAGGTTTCCAAAACCTCTTGTTTTTACATCCAAACTATACATGTTTCCAAAACCTCTTTTCTACGTTAAAATTCTACATTTTCTAAATCTAGGGTTTCTAGAATCTCCCTTTCCAAATCCTTACCAAATCGAATCTTCCCTCGAGGAAACTAAATCAATTTTTTCCATTTAGGAGACCAAATCTAATCCTCCGTTTTTGGAAACAAAATTAAACATTTACTTTTAGAAACCAAATCCAATCCCTTCCTAATTCAAACCTTTCTTAATTCAACTCCTTCCTAATTTCCTACCTTTTTAAATCATAAGTTTCTTAAACCTAAACTTTAAATCTTTCCTTAAATTTCAAAATCTAAATATTTCCTAAATTGAATCTTTCTTAATCTTCTCACTTCCCTAAACCCTAAGCTTTCAAAACTTGAATATAAAAATCTTTCCTAAATTTTAAAAATCAACTTTCAAATCTTTCCTAATTCAACCATTTCCTAATTCTACCCTCTTCTTAAATCTTAACTTTCCAAACCTAAGCTTTTAAATCTTTTCTAAACTCAAACCTCTCCTAATCTCAAGATCTTCTAAAACTCTAAAACTTTCTAAATCCTAAACTTTCTAAATTTCAAATCCTTCCAAATTTAAAAACTTTCTAAACTCAAAGCTTTCTTATTTTTAAAACTTCCTTTCCAACTTTCAAAACTTTCTTAATTTAAAAACTTTCCTAAGTTGAAATTTTTTTAATTCAAATCTTTTCTAAATCTTTCCTAATTTAAAATCTTTCTAAAATTCTAAGCTTTCCAAATTTAAAACTTTCTTAGCTTGAAACTTTTTAAATTCTAAGTCTTTCTTAAACTAAACTTTTCCTAATTCAAAACATTTTTAAATTCAATACTTTCCTATTTCAAAACTTTCCTAAAGTGAAAACTTTCCTAAACCTAAAACTTTCATAAATTCAAAACTTTCTTAATTTGAAACTTTCCAAAAATGAAACTTTCCTAATTCAAAGCTTTCCTAATTTGGAACTTTCCTAATTTGAACATTTCCTAAATCCAATTCTTTCTAATTTCCTAAATCTCCCAAGCCGAGCCAAATCTTTCCTAAGTCTCTTCTCTTTCCTAAGTCTAGGTTTCCTAAACCTTCATCTTTTCAAAATAAGTCTAAATCTCTCTCTTCCAAGTTCGATCTTTTCAAATCAAAATTCAATCTTTTCAATTTCAAAATTCCAAATTCCAATTTTCAATCCTCTATTCAAAGTTCAATCTCTTAATCTTTCAAATTCAATTTCCAATTCAATTAACTCTTCTATTTTCAATCGGACTCTGATCCGAACTACGACTGACGTGATTCCCCCAAAGGGATACGTGCAACCTTCATAGGTGCGGTCATAACACTTTTCAAACTTTCAATTCCACCCTCATGGGTGCGGTCTCCACATTTTTCAAATTCCAATCTATTTTCAAAATTTCAATTTCAAAATTTCTTTTTTCAAATTTCTATCTCTAAATTTTCATACTTTCCAATTTCAATTTCATCTCTTCAAATCAATTTTCAAATCAAATCAATTTCAAATTAATCTCTTTCCAAATCTATTTTTCGATTATCTTTTCTTGCACTTGCATATCATCCATCATGTTAGTTTCTTTTCAAAAATTCATTGTTCAAAGTGAATAGGATTGAACATTAGTTAATTAAAGACTCTCGCAGGTGAACGTAGGGTAGATTGACATGTAGGTACCGAAAGGGCGGGGTAGAGTGATGGCTTAGTGCGTCTTACCTACACATAACCAACCTCCGAACCTTGGATCACTGATTTCAAAGACCAAAAGGAGTTATTTTTCAAAAAGGGCTAATTGTTTTCCAAAGGTTGCTAAATAACCTGTTTTCCTAAAAACCCTCTCTTGAGGTGATATTTTCAAAAAAACCTTTTCCAAAAATCCTAAGTGTAGCCTTCGGATTATTCTTAGTTTTTAGGTGACCTAACTCACCTTAATCAAGTTAGGTGGCGACTCTGAATCTTTTTCAAAAGCCCTTTATTCAAATCAATTTTTCAATTCAAACCTAGTCGCACTCATTCTTTTAGGAGGGTGAGTTCTAACGAGAGAATAAAGTGCTTTTCCCACTTGTGTGAGTATTCATCGAGTGAGAAAAATCTGGGCGCGACACTCTTCAAATCTCTTTTCAAATCAAATCAAGTTCTTTTCAAATCTATTTCCCAATTTATTTCTAAATCAAATCTTTTCATTACACTTGCATATCATGCATCATATCAATTTCTTTCTAAAAATTCTTTTCTAAAGTGGATAATTTTGGACATAGATTAATTAAAGACTCTAATAGGTGAATCTAGGGTGAATAGACATGTAGGTACCATAAGGGCGGGGTAAGGTGATGGCTTAGTACGTCTTCCCTACACGTAACCAACCTCCGAATTTAGATCACTGTTTTCGAAAGAACAAAATGGAGTTTATTTTCAAAAAAGGGCTTAAAAGTTTTCCAAAGGTTGCCAAACAACCTATTTTCTTAAAAACCCTCTCTTGAGGAAGTATTTTCAAAATCGCTTTTAAAAACCCTAAGTATAGTCTTCGGATTGTGCTTAGTTTTTTGGTGACCTAACTCACCTTAATCAAGTTAGGTGGCGACTCCGAATTGTTTTTCAAAAGCCCTTTATTCAAATCAACTTTCCATTCAAACCTAGTCGCACTCATTCTTCTAGGAGGATGAGTTCTAATGAGAGAGTATAGTATTTTTTCCGTTTGTGTGTGTATTCCTCAAGTACGAAATGATAGCCATGACATTTGTAGTCACGACGGCACACACCAGTCAAGTCAACATGATGATGATTTGGTGCGAACTCTCAAAGGACGCTTCATTAGATTGGAGATACGATTCCCTAGAGGCAACCGGCCGGAAGGACAGGAGGGTCTAGCATGAGCTCCACAGTACGCCTAAAATCCAAACTACTGGAGGAATTACCACAGGAACTTGAATCCATCACCATCCAGTGGCGGCGTACCCAGTAATTTATAGCTCCGAACAACTGAGCGGGAGCTCCGACAACGGGATGAAGAGATTATCCACCTTAGGTCAATAATAGAAGCGATGAGGGAAGTGATTTCCAGACAAGATGGAAGAATACCTGAGAGGTCCCCAAATCGACGACAGAGAAGGAGGACAAATTGAAGAAACATGAGCCCTCTGGCCGCACATGCAACAAGGAGCTATAGAGCCAGTACAGGGCACTACATGGACCGACAGGAAGCTTGGCAACCTCAAAGGAATTGAACACCAGCAAGAGACCTAGCAAGGGTTGAACCGAAACAGCAAGATTGGGACAAGTGGTTGGAAAACTGGCTGGATAACTGGGATAAGCACCAAAAGGGGTGGATAGCCCAGGATATAGCCAGAAGAGCCCTGGACCAGATTGCTTCTACCCCATTCATAGAAGAGATTGAGACATGCCAACCTCTTAGGAAATTTGCCCCACCAAAGGTAACTCCTTATGATGCGAGGTTGGATCCCATTAACCATGTTCGGCACTACAAGCAGATGATGGCGCTATGGAGCTATGACAATTCACTCATGTGTCGAGTTTTTCCTTCAAGCCTAGGAGAGGTAGTCCTACGATGGTTCAACAAGTTATGGTCCAGATTAGTATCAAGTTGGAGATAACTTGCTGAGCTATTTACAAACCGGTTCATAGCAAATAGCAAGCAGCCTAAGGAGGTGGACTATTTGCTAACTTTACAGAAGAAAGATGACAAGGGATTACACATGTATGCAAAAAGATACTGGGAGGCTTATAATGAAATAAAGGACTGAAACGTGCAGCTGGCTGTTGCACAGTTCAAAATCGGCTTTTCCAAATAACACCGGTTGAGGTAATCCCTCATGAAGAAACTAGTTACCAGGATACAAGACCTGATGCTAAGGATTGAACAATATGCACAGGTGGAAGAGGATGTAGCACAGCTAACACAGGAGAAGGTTGGTGAGAAGACCAAGAAAAAAGATGGGCGTGTAAGTAAGAAGCCTAGGCGTGAGGAGAACAACAACAATAGTCAGAGTAGGAAAGCTACAAAAGGGGTCAACAAAGTGTTCAAGGACCCAATTTATAAGATTTTGCCCCAAATACTAGACAAGCCCTTCTTTAAGTGGCCCCCAAAGTTGGGAGGAGACCCTACCGCCCGAGACCAGAGGAAGTACTATTCTTATCAGAAGGAAAAAGGGCATTAGACGGAGAATTGTTGGAATCTTAAAAACTACTTGGAAGAATTGGCAAAAGTGGGACACCTTGACCAATGCATTGATTGAGAGAAGACGAAGCGAGAGGCAAAGTAGACAAAGCAAGAAGCTTCTCTGTAAAAGTAAGTTAGAACTGAACCAGCCCCAATAATTGAATAGACTGTATAAGTGTTGTCTATAGCTGCTAAAAGGCCTTTGATAGCCGTAGATTAGAGCTAATTATGTTTTTTTTTTATATTGCATTTAACCTCGTACTTAACCTCATTTTAGGTATTTAAAGATAAGGGAGTTAAATTGGAGTCAAAGAAGTGATCCGAGCTGTGATCGTGGTTCGTCGAGGGCCATTGCCAGGGCTTTGTCTCGAAAATGTGCAAGTTTTTACTCGTAGATAGAAACAGGATGAATGATACGCTATTGGAAAGCTTTTTAAAGTTATATATGTTCGCGTATAATGTGCGTCGACAAATTCCAACTCCAAAGTCATACAACTCAAAATGATGTAAATAAGCCTAATACCACACATGTCAGAGTCAAACACCAACTAGGGGAAGTAGAAGACCTACAAGCTAGAATCACATCACTAATGCGTAAGTTGGAGGCTTTGGAAACTTCTAAGGCCACCACTTCTGTACCGGTTGAGACACCTTCACTTTGTTTAGTTTGTGACACAGTGGATCATGATACTGCATCAAGTCCAGTTATACCAGGGGTGAGGGAAGCTTCACGGCCAAGTTAATGCGGTTGGCTAATTTCAAGGGGGGTACCAAAACTAGAGGAGTGGGAATAATCCCTACTCTAACACATATAACCCGGGTTGGAGGAATGATGCAAATTTTGGGTGGAAATAAGAGGGTCCTCAAAACCCTCAACCATTTCAACAACCCCCACAAGCTTTTCACCAACCACCGCAACCTTTCCAAGGCTAACAAATGCCTTATTCTGCACCACCGGTACCACAACCATACGTACCTCAACCGGTACAATACCACCCTCCTCATAGGAGAAATAATGAGGACAACCAAGTGACCAACGATATGAGAGCACTTACAATAAGGGTCACAAATCTGGAACAATCATAGGGGGAGACCAACACGATAGTCAAAGGCATCCACAAGATGTTAATGACTCAACAAACACAAGGGCTATTTTCTACCCAACCCTAACCAAACTCAAAGCTTGCAAATTACGTTGACACTCCATAGGAATAGGTTCAAGCCATCACCACCCTTAGGAGAGGAAAACAATTAGACAAAACCATCACTCCTAAAGAAATCAACCATGGGAAAAAGGATGAGTCTGGAGGGATATAACATGAGCAAGAGAGAGAGAAGAGTGAGAAAAATAAAAAGAGTGAAGAGAAAGAAAATAAGAACCATTCTGAGCCGTCAAAACAGCTCATTTATGCATCTAAAAATCTAGGCATTGAAGATTTGAAACATGCCCTGTTTCCTCATAGATTGATGAGACCTAAGAAAGAATCTCTAAATTCTAAAATTTATGAGATTTTCAAACATGTTCGAGTCAACATTCCGATCTTGGATGCCATAAAAAAAAATATCTTCCTATGCCAAGTTCTTGAAGGACTTGTGTACTATTAAAAAGAAGTTGCATGTTAAAGAGACGATAATGATGAATAAGAGCTAAAGTGCCATCATATAATGTAAAACTACGCCAAAGTAAAAGGACCCCGATTGTCCTACTATTTTGTGCGTCATAGGAGGTCATAGGATAGATCGAGCCCTTCTTGACCTAGGTTCTAGTGTGAATCTGCTTCCATATTCTGTGTATAAGGAACTAGGCCATGGAGAGTTAAGCCCTACCCGAGTTACTCTAGAGTTGGCTGATTGTTCTATTAAGGTGCCTCGTGGCATAATTAAGGATGTTCTCATTTAAGTGGACAATGTCTACTACCCTGTCGATTTCATCGTTTTAGACACTCATCCGATCGATATTGAATCTTCCAAGCGTCATTTTCCTATCATTCTAGGATGACCATTCCTTGCAACTACTAATGCAATTATTCATTATAGGAATGGGTTACTAAAGCTGTCATTCGGTAATATGACCTTAGAGGCGAACATCTTTACGGTGGGTAAACAAAAAGGGGAAGTAGACAACATTGAGGAGGTAGATTTCATTGAGTTTATTATCCAGGAGCATGTGGACCGAGAGTTCATAGATGATCCAGTTGAGAGGGCTCTAGTTTGGAATGAGCCTAATAACCAATTGGAAACTGAGAGTGCAATTTATAGGGACCCAGCTATAGTTGGGGAAGGGAGTGAAAGTTGCATGCATGTGGGTCATTGGACCCCTGCTTTTGAACTCCTCTCCCCAAGTGCTGAAAAAACGGTCCCTTTTGAACAAAAGTCACCCACTCCAAAGAGGAAACTCTTACCTTCCACCTTGAAATATGCCTTTTTAAATGAGGGTGAATCCTATTCGGTAGTCATTTCCTCTAGCCTATATGAAGGCCTAAAGGAATCTATTTTGAAAGTGATAAAAAGTCAAAGGAAAGCTCTAGGTTGGACTATAATGGACCTTCATGGAATAAGTCATCTAATGTGTACTCATCGTATATATCTTGAGTAGGATTTAAAATCTGTGCGTCAAATGCAACGACGCTTGAAGCCCAACATGAACGAGGTTGTAAGAGAAGAAATACTGAAACTTCTCGATGCGGGTATTATATACCCTATCTCTGATTCCAAATGGGTTAGTCCAACCCAAGTCATCCCAAAAAAGACAGGAGTTACGGTAGTGAAGAATGAGCTGAATGAACTAGTTTCGACTAGAATTCAAACAAGCTGGCGAATGTGCATAGACTACCATAGACTCAATGAAGCCACTAGGAAAGATCACTTCTCACTTCCGTTCTCAGACCAAGTCCAGGAACGAGTAGCGGGCCGAGCATACTATTGTTTCCTAGACGGGTATTCTGGCTACAACCAAATTGAGGTCGCTCTAGAGGACCAGGATAAGACTACATTCACGTGCCCCTTTGGCACCTATGCATACAAGAGAATGCCCTTTGGCCTGTGCAATGCAGCAGCCACCTTTTAAAGGTGCATGATGTCCATTTTTAGTGACATAGTTGAAAAGATCCTCAAAGTTTTCATGGATGACTTCTCAGTTTACTGGGATACTTTTGAGGCTTGCTTAGAGCGCCTTAAGAAAGTATTAGAGAGATGCGAGGAGAGTAATCTAGCGCTCAATTAGGAGAAGTGTCACTTTATGGTGACACAAGGTTTAGTTCTTGGACATATTGTGTTCACCAAGGGGACAGAGGTCGATCAGTCTAAGGTTGAGTTAATCCAACGCCTCCATACCCCTAAGTGTGTCAGAGACATTCGGTTTTTTCTAGGGCATGCCGGATTCTACTGGCAATTCATTAAAGGGTTTAGTGCCATTTCTAGACCCTTATGTTATTTGCTTTCACTAGAGGTTCCATTTGTTTAGACACCTCAATACCATGAAGCATTTGACAAGCTCAAAGGCCTTCTCACCACCGCACTTATTATCAGATCAGCCGATTGGTCTTTACCTTTTAAGTTGATATGTGATGCGAGCGAATATGTGGTGGGGGCTGTCTTGGGGTAGAGGGTAGACAAGAGACCATATGTGATTTTACTATGCCAGTAAGACCCTCAATGAAGCCCAACTGAACTATACCACAATAGAGAAAGAGCTTCTCGCTGTGGTTTTTGCATTAGACAAGTTTAGGTCATACTTGGTCGGATATTTGGTTATCATATACATTGATCATTCTACACTTAAGTATTTATTAAGTAAGCCTGATGCAAAACCACGACTCATCCAGCGAATTCTCTTACTTTAAGAGTTTCATAATAAGATTTGAGATAAGAAAGGGGTCAAAAATGTCGTTGCCGACCATCTGTCGAGGCTCCCTACTGATGGAGATGCCCAAAACCCCCTTCCAATCAATGAATACTTTTCGGATGAGCAACTCTTCTATGCTCATGCACTTACAGGTTCCATGGCACCGTGATTTGCTGATATAGCTAACTACTTAACTACCCAGCAAGATTCCCTCACAATGGCCTAGCATTGATAGGAAGAAATTCTTTAGACATGTGAGGTATTTTTCTTGGGAGGATCCATATCTGTTCAAATATTATCCAAATTAAGTTATCCGTCGATGTGTTCCCAAAAATGAGGTGAAAGTATCATCGAGTTCTGTCATTCACAAGCATGCGGTGGGTACTTTTCTTCACGTAAAACCATTGCTAAGATCTTGCAGAGTGGTTTCTACTAGCCCACCATGTTTAGAGACGTCCACATCTTTTGCACATCCTGTGATAGATGCCAAAGTTCAGGAAGTTTTTCTAGGAGGCACATGCTGCCTCTTACCCCTATCATCATTCTTGAGGTTTTTAACTATTAGGGTATTGATTTCATTGGACCCTTTCCTAGCTCGTTTGGGTATCTGAACATTTTAGTGGCCATAGACTACATGTCTAAGTGGGTAGAAGCTATACCGACACGTACCAATGACCATATTATTGTGGTCAAGTTTTTGAAAGAGTACGTCTTTTCTAGGTTTGGTATGTTGCAAGCTATAATCAGTGATAGTGGCTCCCACTTTTGCAACAGACATGTAGTTCTGTTGATGAGAAAATGCTGGGTGATACATGAGGTTGGTACACCTTATCATCCCCAGACCCAATGCCAAGTTGAGTTGGCAAATAGAGAGATTAAGCAAGTCTTTGAGAAAACAGTCAACCATAACTGAAAGGATTGGTCCTTGAGGTTGGTGGATGCGTTGTGGGCATGCAGGATAGCTTATAAGACCATCTTAGGGTCTTCTCCATATAGGCTTGTGTACAGAAAGGCATGCCACCTTCTTGTGGAGATAGAACACAAGGCCTATTGGGCAATCTGTCAATTCAATGAGAGTTTAGATGAGGTGGGCTCACTTAGGAGATTGCAACTTAATGAACTCGATGAAATTCGAAATGATGCTTTTGAGAATGGAAAAATCTCTAAAGCAAAGATGAAATCACTATATGACCAATGCATACTTTATAAATCTTTCGAAGTTGGTCAAAAGGTCCTTCTATACAATTTTTGGTTGCCTTTGTTTCCGAAGAAGCTTCAAAGTAGATGGTCCGGACCTTTTGTAATGCGGGAAGTCTCACCTCATGGGTCAATTGAAATAGAAAACCCTAAGAATGGTAATCATTTTATGGTCAATGGGTAGCGCCTGAAGCCCTATCTTAAACTGGAGTCGGGAGAGGTCGATTGTGTAGATTTGCGTGATCCACCACCTTTGGAGTGAACCACATCGCCTTCTAGTACTTTGTACAGTAGTTGTTAGGATCGAGTCACGTCGGAGGTCATTTTACCTTAGTTGGGGGGAGTAGGTGTTGTTCCACCCATTCATATTCCCCACCCGTCCATCACCGTGGCTTTTTGTGTTTATTCCTTTTTGCGCATCGCGAACATCTATGCAAATAATGTTGAGTTGTAACACATCACAACTATGTGAAAATGTCCTGCGAAGAAGGCTGCTCTTTGGTATATACAAAACACAAGGATACAAGCAAAAGCTTAAAATGATTCATTTCATTCAAAAGAAGGCTTTGCCCTTCACTCTTACAAGATTGTTCACGATTAAGACCCAAAATGATTTCTCAAGTCCTCGGATTCAATATTTAAAGAAACCTAGCTGGTTTATAAACCATTCCACAACCTAAAACACAACACAACAACATTTTTCTCATACTATGAATAATAGGCAACTCATTTAAAAAGAGCAATAAGAATTAAGAATGACATACTCAACGAGATAACTCATAGCGTTTATCTAACAATAACTGGCTAAAAGAGATTTTGATTCTAGTTTATTAAATTTGCTAACAAAAACTATTATGTAATAGTTTTAGCTATGCAAACTGAGCTGAAGCAATAAATGACTAAAATGAACTATACAAACATAGGAATTTTTAAATATCAAAACTTGAAAAATTTAGCATTTTCTTACCATGCCTCTTCCATATGAACAACATGGGTCAGTGAAAAGTGTCCACTCCAATGATTTAATTTTTACAGGAAATAAAGCTTTACTGTTGCACAGATTGGAACTTTGAACAATTTGAAACTTGGGGTTCAACAAACATTTGCAAAAGAAAAGAGAGAGAGAGAGAGAGAGAGAGAGAGAGAGAGAGAGAGAGAGAGTAAAAGGGAAAAAAATATAGAAAAATGAACAAGAGACGCCATAGTTTGATGATAAACCATTTTAGAAAAATACAATAGAACAAGACATTAAACTCCATATAGATGTAGAAGCAAAATTTATTTGCATGAATCTGATAAAGTGTACCTGCAGCTTATATGTACAATAGGAAGTCTCAAGAGTGAAGTAGTAGGAAGTTCGAATCTAAAGTTTGTGATGTTATTGTCGAGCTGTTTTAGCTTGAAAAATTTGAATTCTGTGAATTTATAAGTATCTAGGCAGCCAATTAAGCACATATCTACATAGTGTTGCTCCGTATGGAACCTACAACACAAATTCAATAAGCTTATAAAATCGATGCTATTGAACAAATATAACAGTTTATGGTTTTTTTATCCCCTTATTCCATTGTATGGCAATTAAACTTAGAAAATCAAGTTGAATGTAACAAAACTTACTCTATAACAAATAAAGAATTTGGGATATTTATCCGCATATAGTTCTAAGCTGACCTTAGAAAATGAATGAGTATTAACCTCTAATACAACATTCTAAGGATTCAATGAATTTGGAATGTAGTTGAAAAGTAAGTATTATTAGAAGAATTAGTTTGTAACAGTGAAGTTAGTACGATTTATGAATGTAATATAACTTCATCTAACATAAAATGATTTTGGATTTATGAACATACCGTAATAAGTTTGTATTTCTTTTAACTGCTAAGAGGTGAGTTTTTTTTATTTGAAGTATGAACATTGAATTTTCACTTCTTTTTTGTTCTGACATATTAAAAAGGCAGCGATAAGAAGTTTGCATTATCTACTCCTTGGTTTATAGTTAAAAAATTAAAGTGTACATCAATTGAAACTAAGGTAAGTGTTATCTTTATCTTTTTAAACTTATCCATTTATCTTTTGGTGTTAATGTTGGTCACATAACTTTTGATTTTTTCTTTATTTTTCCCCTTCAATAAATGATATAAAATATTGTAAAATTCATCTTCATACTGATGAGTTGCTACATTTGAGAAATAATTAAGTATCATTAACAAAGTGCTAAGTAAGAGTAGTTAATCAGAGAACTAAAAAAAGTGTGGATTGTAGGGTTAAACATAGAGATACATTACCTAAGCAATACAACTTCCTTTTGGAATGTTAATTGTCTCGCTTGCAGTACTTTTATAGCTTTAAGATTATGTACTCTTCGCTTAAGCTGCTTTGTCTATCTTTGCTAAGGCTAATGTTTCAGCCTTGTATAGTTCTTCACCAACTGTGCTCTTTAAATGCCTGTTTTAATCACATGAGCAGTTGTAGAGTTGGTGGCAAAAACCAATTAAATTACCAAGAGCACTCATTCCAAAAATATTTGTTCAAAATGGATAACAATAAAATAGTAGTATTCATGTTAGCAAAGTAAAGACCATATTTATGTGTTTAGGAAAACGAAAATGATTAAATGATTGTTTGAAGTTATCTGTGATATAATTGCTGTAATAGAGATTTGTTTCATCCTGATTCAATTTTTTTTTTTCAAAAAGGATATATAATTTTTAAAAATTATAGTATAGAATTTAATCTAGTTCTCCTCAGTTAATTATCTTCATTGGGGATGAAGAGAGGCACTAGCATTGTTTTTTGTCATAAATTAATTAGTAGTATGTGTAATGGATAGTGGGAAAGAGAAATATTAAATAAGCATGACTAAATAAGCAAATATGTTACTTGAAAAATTTTTTGCAAATTGGAAATTGATTGGAAAAGAATTTAAGACAAATTTGTTTTTTTAGTGAAATATATACATGAATTTTAATGTAAGTGTGGTGCTGGAATATATAAGATTTGTTGATGTATTTATGAATGCTTTATAATGTAACACCGCATTTGCATTAATATAATTGTTAATGTTGGTTAATGTTGCGCTGCATAAATTAATTAGTATGTTAAGGATTTATGTTTTTCGGGACGTGTAAAGCATAACTATGTCATATCTATCAATTAATGCAACATAAATGTATATTTACAAGGAATAGAATGCATTAGTTTTATGATATAAATAATGATACTTTAGATGCTCTGAATAACATAGAAATAAGTTGTGGATTATATGTTTTTACTTGTAGTTTAATGAGAGGTCAAAATCACTAAAGATATTGTAACACTGTAAGGAGAGAGAATGTTAAAATTCTCTAAATAGTTTTTCTTTTATTTTTTCTTCATGATTTTTAAAGAATGTAAAACATCACGATTTGGTTATTTAGGAAGTTATACAATTATAAGTTATGAATTAAAAATTATGATTCTTTGCATGCTCCAAAAAGTATATATGCTTATTTTTAGAGTGTTTTTTGATGTACATATTGATCAATTATGTGACAAGGCAACAAATGATGAGCTCATGAAGAATATATTAAATAAGAATTATTTTACCGATGATAGTTTTGATACTGCAGGCAAAGAGGTTAATAGGAGAAGCACAAGTGTAGAAATTGCTTTGCCATTCTTATGCAGTGGAGTAATGATGCGGTTGTCACTTTTTACCTTGCTACAAAATTGATGTTGTTTTATTTATTTGCTTTATTTTTTCAAATACATAAATAATAACCATTAAGATTGGTGTTTCACATGTAAAGGACACTAAATTATTCTTTGTTTTAAGTGTATTATTTTTTCTTGAAGAATTTGTTAAAAGCTACTGTCGTTTCACATGAAACACCAATACTAACAAAATTTATTTTGTTATTTAAGAAGAAAAATGAAAGCCTAGATGCTTGTTTTTTTTTTTTTTCGGCTGCTAAAACAATGGGTATTCATTGTATTATAATGATTGTTGTCATTGTTATTAATTTATTAAGTTTAACAGTAGTTTTATTTTGATGGTGAAGAAAGTTGTGTTTTTTGAAATATATAAAGCAATAAATGTATAAGAGAAAACCAATAAATTTGAGTCTTCAAATTGATTATTTAATTAGAAATAATTGAAATAAAAGTTTAATGTAAAATGAAAGTAGATATATAAGTATAAAGAAGTATGATATACATAAATTATTATACCCGCTCAAATTTCAATATTCACAAATTATCCAAATCTATTATGACTGTAATAATAGTTGCTTATGAGAAAATCATTGAATTGGTATACTTGTCATTAATCCTCGAAGTTGCCCTCCAATAAATAAGCAGGACTTTTATGGTAATTTTTTTTGAAATAAATTTCATCATTACTAGTTATATTATGTAGGTAAAATAGTATATTTCTATAAGTTATATATAGTTTGTATTATTTCCTAGTATTTTTAGTAAGAAGAATATAAGTGATTAATGAAAAATGTATAACTTACATCTTAGAGTATCATTAAAATTTAGTTTTTTTTTATGATGTAAAATATGTATGAAAAAGTTTTTAAAATTATTTTTTGTTGATGTTAGGAGAAAATTTTGAGTTTTGTTTACTATTTAAAAATATTTTTTGAAAAAATGAAATATATTGATAAAAAATAATATTTGAAATGTTTCATTTTCTGAAAGTATATATTTTGTTTTCTTACTATTATTTCAAATAGTATGATATATTGAGCAAAAGGAATTTCAAATTGAAATAAATATAGGAGTGGTTCAAATTTGTAATGAATGATCACAAATTTTGTACAACTGTTTTGGCTGCAATAACAGTTGACTATAAATAAATTATTAAATAGATAACTCATTAGACGTCTAAGTTACCTCACCAATAAATAAGCAAAAATTTTGTGAATAATTTTTTTCTTAATCAACAAATTTTTTTATTCCAACATATATGATTTTGCATAATAGAAAAGTATAAAAATTTACATGTGTAATTATAAATTTAATTATAATAAAATATAAAAAATTATAAAATTATAAAAAATGATAAATTTATATATTAATTAAAATAATTAAATAGGAAAATTCAAATGTCAAATGTAATTAAGAATATATATTATTTTAGTTTAATGTAGAAAATAATAATGAGAAATATATCAAGTACAAAAAAAAAAAAAAGAAGCATTGTGAATAAATATAAGAATTTTAAGTTTTTGATCAACACAATGTTTTATTATGTGTAGTAATGGGTATTTTTATATGGCAACTACACAAGATTTTGCTGCAGTAATAAGTGTGGGTCAAGAAACTCTAGTTCAGCCCATCAGAGCAGACCCAATAAAGATTAAACAAATTTATTTGAGCCTGTAATAGTCCAAATATGATCAATACAGCTTAGGTTTATATTCCTGAGGTTAGCCCAAGTCACAAGACTTCTCAGCCCAAAGAGCTGGGGCACTCGTCTGGAATATCAAAGTACTTAATACTCGATTGTCAGCATTTAATACTGAACATACCCACATTTAATGTGAAAGAGATGCAGCACACTATGGCCATACTCACGTCTAGTCAGTCGAACTCAAGCATGGCGATAAAGGTGAGTTTCTGTCCGATTAGTCAACTTTAGCTGGCATAAGCTTATGAAATAGGTCATGATTACCAGAGTAGGCTTAATAGAGAGCGTTACACTATAAACACAAAAAGTCTCAAGAAGCAAGGTATGGACAATTGATTTCAAGCACATACAGTCTTTATTCACTTCATTCTCTAGTGAGATTGCTAACTTGAACGTCGGAGTGTGATCTGTTGGTCTAAGAAAACAACCCGAGAGGGGGGGGTGAATTGGGTTTTATAGAATTTATATCAAATAATGCAACCAAAAAGAATTTAAGTACTTCAACAATGTTTAATCAAAGTATAAATCAAGCAAGTAAATAATGGAATATAATGCAAGCAAGTATAGTAAGCAAATAAGCAAAACAGAGCAAGAAAAGAAGAGTACCAAATTTATAGAGGTTTGGCCAACCTTGCCTATGTCCTCTCTTCTTCGATCCTTTCAAAGATATTCCACTATATAAAGTCCTTTACACAGCTACTAGTTTTGGTACAAGTGCTTACCTTACTCTTACAAGAGTCTTCCCCAAGCTCTCACAACCCAAGAGATTTTGTCCAAGCTTCTCTCAAACTTACAAGTAATTTTGTCTAAGCTTCACTCAACCTTACAAGTGTTTTTAACCAAGAACACTTAAACTCACAGGTTTACAAACCTACCAAAGTGAAATGAATAAAGGTTTTACAAATGATAACTCTCTTAGTGAGTAAATGAACAAGAATAGCTCAATAGATAACCTTTATCACTCAGCAAAAAATGTAGCAGTGAGGGCACAACAGATTTTTAGCTTTTTGCTCTTGATATCGCAGATATAATCACTCTTCCTTGTATTTAGAAGCTGTAGGAACCTTGTATTTATAGCCATGGATTGATTCTAGCCGTTGATAGTGGATGGGAGACCATTTGATGCAAAAACGGCGGAGTATAATGTTAAAAAATAGAGCCGTTACTGTAAATGAGTAAACTCTTTTGCTGCAAGGGTCGACTCTTTTTATGTTTCAGCAAATTTTTCAAGGCTCTGTCCAAATGAGTTAACTCTTTTGCTGCAGGAGTCAATTTTTTTTGTCTAAAACTGCAAAATCAACTCTCTGTTTGAATGAGTCGACTCTTTTAGAGTGAAGGGTCGACTCTTTTGATCTCCATCAAAATTTTCAGCCTCTGTTTGAATGAGTTGACTCTTGAAACTTGAGAGGTCGACTCTTTTCACCATAAAACTTGTTTTTGCAGATTTTCTCCATTCTTCTCCAAAGTCTCGAATCTTTTCAAGGATCATTCAAATAAGCTTTTTGAGGCTTGAAAGGACTTCTTCAAGGCTTGATGGCTTCAAGAATATTTTCAATCCTTCAATATGAAATCAAATCCATTCTGATTACTTGTAGAGCTCTTCATTCATCATTGTTTCATTCATTAATTCAAGTTTCTTTTAAGATCTTCAAAAGAGCTTCCAAGACTTATTTCAACTGTTCTTTGTGAACTCTTCAACAGATATGACTTTTTCTTTTCAATCAAGGCTTTGAGTATTTTCAATCTTCTTCCTTGATATCCATCATCTTGAAATATCTTCATTCTTTATAAGATCACCAATGATGAATATGTCATTCCTTCATGCTTATCAACCTTCATTCTAATATTCGCATCACAAGTTTTCCATTGTGATAAGCTTCAAGTCATGATAAAAATCTAATAATTAATCTGCACACTTAAGTAGAATTATTAGATCACTAAACCAAGTTTTGTTATCATCAAAATCAAGGCATTAAGTCAACAATCTCCTCCTTTTTGATGATGGCAAAACTTTAAAAATATATGCAATTAAGCTCAATATAAATAAAGCATAAGAATTAAGAAAATTAGGAATTTAAAGTACCATGCTTCTTGTAAGGAATTTTTACATAATAATTCTTTCCTTTTTCATATATTTTTTTATGTAAGCATTTCTCCCCCTTTTTGTCAATCAGTCAAAAAGCAACAACAAAAATGGAATGCAAATTTAGAATAGAACAGATACATTCATAGTCTAGATTTTCTCCTTAAGAAATATCTCTTCCCTATGGAAGATATAAAGTTATGTACACAAATATTTCTTCTCTATTTTTATTTAGATTATCTCTTCCCTTAAGAAATGATTTCTCTTTGATATAGCATACAAAGAAAAACTTTATGAAAATAGACTATATGCTCAAAATCTAATAAACTGTGCAATATCAGAAAAATGTAGAGAAGATAAAAATTTTATACCAAGCATTTGCTCCCTCTTCCTTTTGTATTTTGTGCTTTAGAGTATTTTTCAGATACAATCAAAGCAGTCAACAAACTTGGAGATTCAGAACATCTAAGTATTTAGAAATTCAGAATATTCATGCTTTTTCTTCCCATTTCTTACCAAACATATGCTCCAAGTTAGGTTTCAGATTTAAGGCAAAGTAGATTCGAACTCAGATGTTCAGGGCATGTAGGCATTTGGAAATGCAGAATATTCATACTGCATTCATTGCATTTGATGCTTCTTTAGAATATTCATGCTTCATTTTTCTTCTTTTTCATCAAACCAATGTTCCCCCTTTCTTTTGCAGTTGATGCCTTATTGCAATGTAACACATTTGCATTCAACTAGTACTAGATAATGAAATGAAAACTAAAGAGTAATGTGTATTTCATTAATTATACTCAGTAATGCATTTAGGAGTGTTTTCTCCCCTTTTTGTCTTTTGAGATTCTCTTCTCTTTTTGTCTTTTGAGATTCTGTCTCTCTCTTTTTGTCTTTTGAGAATATACTCTCTCCCCCCCCCCCCCCCTCTTTTGTTTTGGTCAAATCATCAAAAAGAGTAAGAAATGGAAAATATAAACAAGTACAATAGCAAAAAAATAATTTTTGTGAAAAAGACAATGATCAAATCAGTTAAACCATTCCCTTTATGCAACAATCACAAGGAAATTAGCAATGATAAGACAAGGAGATTCAAAACACATCATTTTTATAATCATTTATAAATAAGAAGTGTTGAGAAATTTTGACAAAGAGAATCATCCACAAAATATTATATATTTCTTAAAGAATGACATGCCATGCTATTTAAACTATCTGTTCAAAAATAAAAAAAATATGAAATGTAGAGGCAGAGGTCTTCATTTTCCTTTGGGAGATGGGGTTTTATAATTTTAGATCAGTTTGAGGCTAATGGGTCGACTCCTGGCTTAAAAGGGTCAACTCATTTTTTGAAGGAAGACTTTCTTTAACTTTCTGTTCAAATGAGTCGACTCTTTTGGCAAAATGAGTCGACTTTTTTCAACAAAGGACTTCTGGAGCTAATTCCAATATTCAGGGGTCGACTCATTGAAGGCATAAGTCGACTCTTTTCCTTTAGAAATGTAGAGATGTATTTTTAAAAGCTATGAAATGCATCAAACAAGTTTATAATCTGTTTCAAAAGTACATATGCATTATCAAACATATATAAACATCTAAGCATTCAAGATAAAGGATTGCTTATCCCAATTATCTTCTAATCACACAAAATCTATCTTCATTTAAGGGTTTTGTGAAGATATCAGCAAGTTAATGTTCAGTACTCATAAAATCAAGCAAGATATCACCTTTTTGCACATGATCACGTATAAAATGATGTCTAATCTCAATATACTTTGTACGAGAGTGTTGGATAGGATTTTTGGTTAGATTGATGGCACTTGTGTTATCACATCTAATCGGAATATGTTCAAATGTTAAACTAAAATCCTATAGTTAATGTTTTATCCAAAGAATTTGTGCACAACAACTTCTAGCTACAATCAGCCTCAGCTGTGAAAAGGGCAACTGAGCTTTGTTTCTTGCTAAATCAAAGAAATAAGCATATATCCAAGAAATTGACAAGAGCCACTAGTGCTCTTTCTATCAATCTTACTACCACAATAGTCAGCATCTGAATAACCAATTAAGTTCAAAGATGTGCCTCTAGGATACCACAATCCAAGATTAGGTGTGTGCTTAAGATAACTAAATATTCTTTTAAAAGCAATAACATGTGATTTCTTAGGATTATATTGAAATTGAGCACACAAGCATACACTGAACATAATATCAGGTCTACTAGTAGTTAAGTAGAGTAATGAGCCTATCATACTTCTATATAGCTTAGTATCTATAGAAATACCTTTCTCATCACTGTCAAGTTTTGTTGAAGTATTCATAGGGGTGCTTAATGGTTTTGCATTTTCCAGCCCAAACTTCTTGAGTAGATCTTTGATGTATTTAGCTTGGTTAATGAAGATTCCTTCCTTTGATTGTTTAATTTGAAGTCCAAAGAAGTAATTGAGCTCACCCATCATGCTCATCTCAAACTCACCTTGCATACACTTAACAAATTCCTTGCAAAGCTTTTTATTAGTAGAGCCAAATATAATGTCATTAATATAAATTTGTACAAGTAACATGTCATGATCTTTAACCTTTATAAAGAGAGTTGTATCAACCTTTTCCTTTATAAAACCATTTTCTGTAAAAAAAATTTGCCTAACCTCTCATACTAGGCCCTTGGGGCTTGCTTTATACCATATAAGGCTTTAGCAAGTTTGAAAACATGATTTGGAAATAAAAGGTTTTCAAAATCAGGTGGTTGTTCAACACACACCTCTTTAGATATAAAACCATTCAAAAATGCACTTTTTACATCCATTTGATAAAGTTTGAAATTTTTGAAACATGAAATTGCAAGCAACATTCTAATAGCTTCTAAACTAGCTACAGGTGTAAAAGTTTCATCAAAATCAATTCCTTTTTCTTGACTATAGCCTTGAGCTACAAGTCTTGCCTTGTTTCTAACAACAATTCTAGATTCATCCATCTTATTTCTAAACACCCATTTGATTCCAATTATAGGATGATCTTCAGGTCTAGAAACAAGATTCCAAACCTCATTCCTTTCAAATTGGTTTAACTCTTCTTGCGTGGCCATAATCCATGATTCATCATTTTCAGCATTTTGAAAATATTTTGGTTTTATTTGTGAAAGAAAAGCAAGATGATTATATACATTTCTGAGAGATGATCTTGTTCTTACCCCTTGTGATAAATCACCTAATATTTGCTCTATTGGATTATTATGGATAAACTTCCATTCCTTTGGCAGTCCATCATTCTCATCTTCTTGGCTTGAAGGAATGTCTTGGTTTCCTTTCCCTTGTGGTGGAGCTTTACTTTGAGTTGGATTGATATTCCGCTTATCCATGGTTTCCTCCACATCATCTACATCATCACTCACAACCTTTCTAGACAGAGAGTTTAGTTTATCAAATGAAACATGAATTGATTCTTCAACAACTAAGGTTTTCTTATTGCAAACTCTATAGGCCTTGCTATGTGAGGAATATCCTAGAAAGACAGATTCATTAGATTTTGCATCAAATTTACCAAGGTTGTCCTTATTGTTATTCAATACAAACCATTTGCATCCAAAAGCTTTAAAATATCAAACATTTGGTTTCTTGTTTTTCCAAAGCTCATATGGGGTTTTATTTAAAAGTTTTCTTATCAAAACTCTATTTAAAACATAACAAGCTGTGTTCACAGCTTTAGCCCACAAATATTTTGCGTGGCCATAATCTTCAGGTCTAGAAACAAGATTCCAAACCTCATTCCTTTCAAATTGGTTTAACTCTTCTTGCGTGGCTATAATCCATGATTCATCATTTTCAGCATTTTGAAAATATTTTGGTTTTATTTGTGAAAGAAAAGCAAGATGATTATATACATTTCTGAGAGATGATCTTGTTCTTACCCCTTGTGATAAATCACCTAATATTTGCTCTATTGGATTATTATGGATAAACTTCCATTCCTTTGGCAGTCCATCATTCTCATCTTCTTGGCTTGAAGGAATGTCTTGGTTTCCTTTCCCTTGTGGTGGAGCTTTACTTTGAGTTGGATTGATATTCCGCTTATCCATGGTTTCCTCCACATCATCTACATCATCACTCACAACCTTTCTAGACAGAGAGTTTAGTTTATCAAATGAAACATGAATTGATTCTTCAACAACTAAGGTTTTCTTATTGCAAACTCTATAGGCCTTGCTATGTGAGGAATATCCTAGAAAGACAGATTCATTAGATTTTGCATCAAATTTACCAAGGTTGTCCTTATTGTTATTCAATACAAACCATTTGCATCCAAAAGCTCTAAAATATCAAACATTTGGTTTCTTGTTTTTCCAAAGCTCATATGGGGTTTTATTTAAAAGTTTTCTTATCAAAACTCTATTTAAAACATAACAAGCTGTGTTCACAGCTTTAGCCCACAAATATTTTGCGTGGCCATAATCTTCAGGTCTAGAAACAAGATTCCAAACCTCATTCCTTTCAAATTGGTTTAACTCTTCTTGCGTGGCCATAATCCATGATTCATCATTTTCAGCATTTTGAAAATATTTTGGTTTTATTTGTGAAAGAAAAGCAAGATGATTATATACATTTCTGAGAGATGATCTTGTTCTTACCCCTTGTGATAGATCACCTAATATTTGCTCTATTGGATTATTATGGATAAACTTCCATTCCTTTGGCAGTCCATCATTCTCATCTTCTTGGCTTGAAGGAATGTCTTGGTTTCCTTTCCCTTGTGGTGAAGCTTTACTTTGAGTTGGATTGATATTCCGCTTGTCCATGGTTTCCTCCACATCATCTACATCATCACTCACAACCTTTCTAGACAGAGAGTTTAGTTTATCAAATGAAACATGAATTGATTCTTCAACAACTAAGGTTTTCTTATTGCAAACTCTATAGGCCTTGCTATGTGAGGAATATCCTAGAAAGACAGATTCATTAGATTTTGCATCAAATTTACCAAGGTTGTCCTTATTGTTATTCAATACAAACCATTTGCATCCAAAAGCTCTAAAATATCAAACATTTGGTTTCTTGTTTTTCCAAAGCTCATATGGGGTTTTATTTAAAAGTTTTCTTATCAAAACTCTATTTAAAACATAACAAGCTGTGTTCACAGCTTTAGCCCACAAATATTTTGGCAAATTATTTTCACAAAGCATTGTTTTTCCCATTTCTTCTAAAGTCCTTTTTTTCCTCACCATAACTCCATTTTATTGAGGAGTTCTAGATGCTAAAAAATTATGTTCAAAACCATTTTCATCATAATATATTTCAAAAGGTTTGCAATCAAACTCACCACCATGGTTGTAAATCCCTTTTCGTTTTTAACCTTTTTATAAAACTTGATGAAGAAACTAATTGTTTCATCTTTGTGAGCTAGAAAGAATGCCCATGTAAATCTTGAGTAATCATCAACAATGACAAGAGCATATTGTTTACTAGTTAAACTTAAAGTTCTAGTTGGTCCAAATAGATCCATATGCAATAGTTGTAGTGGCCTAGAGGTAGAGAGCATGTTTGTGAATTTAAAAGAAACTCTGGTTTGTTTTCCCATTTGACATGCATCACAAGCTTTGTCTTTTTCAAATTTGAGTTTGGGAAGACCATTTACTAACTTATTTTTTGAAATTTTTGAAAGAATGCTCATACTAATATGACCAAGCCTTCTATGTCACAACCAACTGTCATCATTGTTCACAGCAGCAAGGCATTTGATTTTGCAAGAAGATAATTTATTTAAATTGAAAGTGTAAATATTGTCTTGTCTATGACCAGTCAATATGATCTTGTTATCATTTATGTTTACTACATCGCATTTAGATTATTTAAACACTACTTTGCAACCTTTATCACACAATTGAATAATATTCAACAAGTTGTGCTTAAGACCTTTAACAAGTAAAACATTATCAATAGAGGTTGAAGAATTTTTACCAATACTACCTATATCGATGATTTTGCCTTTTTTATTATCTCCAAAAGTAACCAATCCTCCATCCTTTGGTGTGAGCAAAATGAATTGAGTTTCATCTCTAGTCATATGTCTTGAATAGCCACTATCCAAGTACCATTGATTCTTTTTGGAGTTAGCTTGAAGACATACCTACAAAACAAGCAATTCAACCTTTAACCTTTGGTACCCAAATCATCTTGGGTCCAGTGGAGTTAGTCTTCAATGTTCCTTTTGGAAACCAAGCTTTCTTGGCAGCATGAGATTTTTGTATAAGGAAACATTGATTTGAAAAATGACCTCTCTTATGACAATAAAAACATATGATTGCAGCTTTTGAAAATTTTTTATGTTTAAAAGCATTGTAACCTATTCCAGCCTTGTCAAGAGAGCAATTTCGTTTACCAAGCATAACATCAAGTTTATCTCTTCCATCAACACATTTAGAAAGAGATTTTTCTAAATCAATGACTTTTTCTTTGAAAATAGAGTTTTCCTTTTTCAAAATCTCATTTTAATTTTTATAAATCTTTACTTTCTTCTGTGAGAGTGGATACCATCTTCTTGAGAAGATTGTTTTTGATGCCTAGCTTTTTAAATACAACAATCAAATCATCAAAAGCATTTTGTAATTCATTAAAAGAAAAATCAGAATTAGTTACCTCTGTTTCTTCTTCATGTGCCATAAGACATAAGTTAGCCACTTCATGAATTTCAGATTCATCTAAGCTTAAATTTTCACTTTCACTCCATGTTGCAGCTAGAGCCCTCTTCCCTTTTCCTTTCTTTTCTTTCTTTTTTAGTTGAGGACATTCATTTTTCATGTGTCCTAGTTTTTTGCATTCGTAGCATATAATGGTTGAATCATTGTTATTCGATTCACCCTTTGCTTCAAACTTCTTTCCTCCTTTCCACATTCTTTTCATGAATCTCTTGAATTTTCTTGTGATGAGGGCAAGATCTTCCTCATCTTCTTCTTCACTTCCAGATTCATTTTCTAATGTGGTGGACTTGAATACAACAGACTTCTTTCTCTTATCCTCTTCTTCCGGAGCATTCTGTTTTTGGGTCAGCTCATAGGTCGTGAGAGAGTCAAGAAGTTCTTCAAGAGGTAAAGTGTTGAGGTCTTTAGCTTCGTGTATGGCTGTCACTTTTGCTTCTCATGTCTTTGGCAGTGATCTTAGAATTTTTCTCACCTCCTCACTATTAGGATAAACTCTTTCAAGAGACTTTAAACCATTAACAATGTCAATGAATCTAGTGAACATTTCAGTTATCGACTCATCAGATTTCATTCTAAATAATTCATAATTATGCACAAGAATGTTAATCTTGGACTCCTTGACCTAATTGGTCTCTTCATGAGTCACTTCAAGTCTGTCCCAAATTTCTTTAGTAGATTCACTAGTGGAAATTCTATTAAACTCATTTGGGTCTAATGCACAATATAGAATGTTCATAGCTTTAGCATTAGACTGCATAAGTTTCAAGTCATTCTCATCCTGTTCATTTTCAGGTTTAGGGATAATTTCCCTTTCAATAAACTAGCTGGGAGTCTTAGGACCATTAACAATAATCTTCCATAACTCATAGTCAACAGATTGTATATAAATTCTTATTCTATTCATCCAATAGTTGTAGTTTGTTCTATTAAACAAAGGAGATCTGTTGGTGGATTGACCCTCACCTAAAGAGCTTCCAAATATGGTTACCATGGATAAACTCTAAGGATGTTAAGCCTTTAAATTAGAGCACTAGCTCTAATACCAATTGTTAGCCCAAGAAGGCAACCCAAGAGGGGGGTGAATTGGGTTTTACAGAATTTATATCAAATAATGCAACTAAAAAGAATTTAAGTACTTCAACAATGTTTAATCAAAGTATAAATCAAGCAAGCAAATAATGGAATATAATGCAAGTAAGTATAGTAAGCAAATAAACAAAACAGAGCAAGAAAAGAAGAGCACCAAATTTATAGAGGTTCGGCCAACCTTGCCTACGTCCTCTCTTCTTCGATCCTTTCGAAGGTATTTCACTATGTAAAATCCTTTACACAGCTGCTAGTTTTGCTATACGTGCCCAGCTTACTCTTACAAGAGCTCTTCCCCAAGCTCTCACAACCCAAGAGATTTTGTCCAAGCTTCTCTCAAACTTACAAGTGATTTTGTCCAAGCATCACTCAAACTTACAAGTGTTTTCAATCAAGAACACTCAAACTCACAGGTTTACAAACCCACCCAAGTGAAATGAATAAAGGTTTTACAAATGATAACTCTCCTAGTGAGTAGATGAACAAGAATAGCTCAATAAATAACCTTAATTACTCAGCAAAAAATGTAGCAGTGAGGGCACAATAGATTTTTAGCTTTTTACTCTTGATATAGCAGATATAATCACTCTTATATTTAGAAGTTGTAGGAATCTTGTATTTATAGCCATGGATTGATTCTAGCCATTGGTAGTGGATGGGAGACCATTTGATGCAAGAACGGCGGAGTATAACGTTCAAAAATAGAGTCGTTGTTGTAAATGAGTCGACTCTTTTGCTGCAAGAGTCGCCTCTTTTTATGTTTCAGCAGATTTTTCAAGACTTTGTCCAAATGAGTCGACTCTTTTGCTGCAGGGGTCAACTCTTTTGATCTCCATCAGAATTTTCAGCCTCTGTTTAAATGAGTCGACTTTTAAAACTTGAGGGGTCGACTGTTTTCACCATAAAACTTGTTTTTGCAGATTTTCTCCATTCTTCTCCATAGTCTCCAATCTTTTCAAGAATCATTCAAATAAGCTTTTTGAGGCTCGAAAGGACTTCTTCAAGGCTTGATGACTTCAAAAACATCTTCAATCTCTCAATATGAAATCAAATCCATTTTGATTACATGTAGAGCTCTTCAACCATCATTGTTTCATTTATTGATTCAAGTTTCCTTCAAGATCTTCAAGAGAGCTTCCAAGACTTATTTTAATGGTTCTTTGAAAACTCTTCAACAGATATGGCTTTTTCTTTTCAATCAAGGCTTTGAGTATTTTCAATCTTCTTCCTTGACATCTATCATTTTGAAATATCTTCATTCTTTATAAGATCACCAATGATGAATATGCCATTCCTTCAGGCTTATCAACCTTCATTCTAATATTCGCATCACAAGTTCTCCATTGTGATAAGCTTCAAGTTATGATAAAAATATAATAATTAATCTGCACACTTAAGTAGAATTATTAGATCACTAAACCAAGTTTTGTTATCATCAAAATCAAGGCATTGAGTCAACATGATAGGCCCATAGAGGGTCGATTCATTCTAATTCTTTTATCTCCTTACAACAAGTTGGTGCTCTGTGATATTGGTTCGAGTAATCGGCCAGGCCTTTCCAGAAATCCCATTTACAATAAGTAAAATAGTTATAGACATCGATTAAAATGTGAGTTTTTGTCTGATCAGCCAACTTTAGCCGGCATAAGCTTGTGAAATAGGTCATGATTACCAGAGTAGGCTTAACAGAGAGCGTTACACTATAAATACAAAAAGTCTCAAGAAGCTAGGTATGGACAATTGATTTCAAGCGTATACAATCTTTATTCATTTCATTCTCTAATGAGATTGCTAACTTGATCATCGGAGTGTGTTCAGCCCATGGAGGGTCGATTCATTCTAACTCCTTTGTCTCCTTGCAACAAGTTGGTATTTTGTAATATTGGTTCGAGTGATCGGCCAGGCCTTCCCAGAAATCCCACTTACAATTGGCGCCGTCTGTGGGAAGATCTAAGCAAATATGAGTACCAGCTTCTTAGGGGAAAGAGGAGTCCGCCCCCACTAGGCAAGGGAACGAAACTCCCTCTAGCAATGGCAACACCAATTCGGTTGGCCGCCAAACTAATCCGAAAAGATGCAACCCGGGTTGGCCAAGGAGGTTAAAGACTCAGTCTCCTACTGGGAGCCTTCGGGAAGCACAAGGTGAGTTACAGAGGGACCCATGTAAGCACCCCATTTTTGCCCGTTCGGCAGTCTCTAGTCCATCCAAACTTGTATTCAAGTCAATTTAGATGTATTCCAATCTAAATCAACTTTCCAAGTCAATCCCGTCAATCAAATTGCTTCGCGGGCCCGCCAGGCCCAAATAGAGTCAAAATAACCAAAACACCCTTGGGGATAATGTTCGATCCAATTCCAACACGCGCGTCTTTCCGAAGACGGTAAGTCCCCTTTCCAATTCCTTTTCCAATTCTAATACCATTTCTAATTCCAATTAAATCCGGCACACCTTTTGAGAAAGTTGATTCCTCAAGGAGGTAAGACCCTCCAATCCGGTACGTTTTCGAATGAACTCTTTGGAACGATAAGTCCCTTCAAACCCGTTGACCGAGACGAGACCCCAAGTCCCCTAGATGGTAGAACGATCCACCTTTGGTACTTGTTAGCCCACCAATATAGAAATGTCCATTTCGGCACATCTTTTGAGAAAGTTAATTCCTCAGCTGCTAAGTCCATTTAGCAGCTTCCCGAGATCAGGTAGTCTCAGGAATGATCGCAAACTGTCAGAGTAGCGAAAGGACTCGCAAACATCGCAACCGTCCAAATAACTGAAGTACTCATAAATAGGTCGATATAGGGAATTACCAACAAACCCCTGTATCACGGGACCGCCGTCAGAGTGACGGAAACACTCAAAACTCAGGTCAATACCAGTGCCTGCTAGCCCACTTTGGTAAAAAATGACCAAATTGCCCCTAGGGCCATTCAACAGGCGCCATGTCATTCTTCTCTCTAAAAATACAGCGCCTCCTCCAGCGTGAAAGAGGTCCGCAAACTCAATCTAAAAACCCTACTTTTCGATACACAGAGCTCGTAGCCTCCCAAAACACTAGTCTCCCTTAGGTTCTCTAAACCCTAGCCTCCATACACAAACCCTAGCCTCCTATACACTCATACACACTCTCATACACTCATACATTATCTTCCAAAGCCTCTATTGAAGGCTTGAAGTGTTGCAAACTAAAGCTTTCGAAGATCAAGACGAAGACTAAAGTGTAGACTGAAGTAAAGCAAGAAAAGCAAAGCGTGCAAAGCAAAGCAAAATAAACAAGACACAAGGTAGGCTTTCCATTTAAGTCTACGCATCTTCCCCCTCTCTCTTATCTCCTAACCCACTTGGGTTTTCTTTTATTTTAATCCCCCATCTTCTTTCCCCTCTTTCTTGCATGCTTGAAACAAGGGACTTCCCGGTCCATGTGTAGGATTAGGCTATTGGAGGGTCACCGTGTTGGGGGCTTTCTTTTAGTTTAACCGGAGACCACGTGGGTTCGGCCCCCTTGATTATGTGGTGAAGCATTTAACCTTGTATGTTCACGACACCCATTTGCATTGTGCATATCACGATCTTGCATTCTTCTAAAATTTGTTTCCAAACTCGTTTACAAAACTTGCATTAACATTGTTTTCAAACTTATATCAAAATCTTCTTTTTCAAAACTTATTTTTAAAATCACAATCCTAGGGTGATTCTAGCATTTTCATGGTTAGGGTTGCTTTAGGAAAGTATTACATTTAAAGTAACCAATATGGTCCATATTTTCAAAATCCTTATTGTTTTCAAAACCGCTATCTTAAAGTGGTTCTAACCTTCTTATGGTTAGAATCACTTTAGGAAAGTGAGATATTTTATATACTGTCTAAAAAATTTCTTTTCTAAAATCTCTTTTTCTAAAAACCTTTTTTTCAAAATACTTTCTAAAAACTTTCTCCAATCTCCCTTTCAAAATTTCTTTCCAAAATTGTTTTCAAAAACTCACTCCAAAAAAATATTTTTCAAAACTCCTTTCCAAAAAACGCTGTCTTCGAAATTCACTTTCTAAAAATGCTCCCTAGGTCTTCTTCCTAGAAAAAATCTTTCCAAGAACTCTTTCCAAAAACTCTCTCTTCAAAATTCACTTTTCAAAAACTCCTCTCTAGGATTTCCTTCCAAAAATTTTCCTTTCTAAAGGCTCACTTTTCAAAAATGTCTTTTTTAGAGTCCAAGTCAAACCTTAGAACTCACAATTAGGAAACCCTAATTTCTTTTCTCAAAAACATGATTTTCAATCTTACCTTAAAACCTAGATTTTCAAAATCTCTCTCTTTTACATCAAAATCATAAGTTTCCAAAACTTATTTTCTATATCAAAACTATAGTCTTCCAAATCTAGGGTTTCTAAAACTTCCCTTTCCAAATCCATACCAAATCTAATCTTCCCCTTTAGGAAACCAAATCTAATCCCCCAATTAGAAAACTAGATCCTATCCTCCGTTTTTGGAAACAAAATCAAAACATCTCTTTTTAAAAACAAAATCCAATCCTTCGTTTTAGGAAATAGGAATCTCAATCCTTCCTAGTTTAAACCTTTCCTAATCCACTCCTTCCTAATCTCATACTTTCCTAAATTTTAAGTTTCCAAAACTTGAACGTTTAAATCTTTCTTTAAACTTTAAGCATCCAATTCTCTCTTAATTCCATACCTTTCCAAATCTCCACTTTCCAAATATAAATCTTCAAATCTTTCCAAAATTCTAGACTTTTTAAATTTGAATCTTTCTAAATCTAAAACTTTCTTATTTCAAAATCTTTTCCAATTTCAAAACATTCTTAAAATAAAACCTTTCCTGTTTCAAAACCTTTCTTAAAATGAAATTTTCTTAATTCAAAACTTTCTTAAATTGAAACTTTCCTAATTTGAAATATTTCCTAAACCAAAACTTTCCTTAATTGAAACTTTCCTAAAACTTTCCTAAAATGACACTTTTCTATTTTGAAACCTCCCTAATTCGAATCTTTCTTAATTTCAACCTTCCCTAATCTTCTAAGTCCAATATTAGAGTCAAATATTTTCTAAGTCGAGTCAAATCTTTCTTAATCTCAAGTCCTTTCTAAATCCTATCTTTCCTAAGTCTAGAATTCCTAAATCTCAATCTTTCCAAAACAAGTCCTAATCTTTCTTCTAAGTTCTATCTTTTCAAATCAAAATCCAATCTTTTCAATTCCAATTTCCAATTTCCAATTTCCAATTCTTTATTCTAAATTCAAATCAAATCCAAATTCAAATTCAATTCCTTTTTCAAATCAAACCTTCTATTTTCTATCGAACTCTTGTTCGAACTACGACTGACCTAATTCCTCAAAAAGGATACGTAGGCAACCCTTATGGGTGCGGTTACAACTTTTTTCCAACTTCTAATTCCAAAATTCTATTTCCAAATCTCTATTTCCAATTTCTAAAACATTTCAATTTCAAATCTATCTTTTCAAATCTCTTTTTAAAAATCAATTTCTTTTCAAATCTATTTTCTAACTCTCTTTCTTGCAATTGCATATCATGCATTATGTCTTTTTAAAAATTCTTTTCTAAAATAAATAGGATTGAACATTTGTTAGTTGAAAACTCTTGTAGGTGAATCTATGGTGAATAGGCATGTAGGTACCGCAAGGGCAAGGTAGGGTGATGGCTTAGTGGGTCTTCCCTACACGCAACCAACCTCCGAACCTAGATAACTGTTTTCGAAAGACCAAAATGGAGTTATTTTCAAAACAGGGCTTAAATATTTTCTAAAGGTTGCCAAACAACCTGTTTTCTTAAAAAACCTCTCTTGAGGAAGTATTTTCAAAATCTTTTCAAAAACCCTAAGTGTAGTCTTCGGATTGTGCTTAGTTTTTAGGTGACCTAACTCACCTTAATCAAGTTAGGTGGCGACTCCAAACATTTTCTAAAAGCCCTTTATTCAAATTTATTTTTAATTCAAACCTAGTCGCACTCATTCTTCTAGGAGGGTTAGTTCTAACGAGAGAGTATAATATTTTTCCCGCTTGTGTGTGTATTCCTCGAGTGCGAAAAATCTGGGCATGACAGCTGGCGACTCCACTGGGGACACTTAGAGAGTTAGGTCATAGTCATGTCTTTTTACCCTTCACCTATGTAGAGTCTTCAATTAACTTGTTCAATTAGATTCACTTTAAATTTTCAAAACAAAATTTTCAAAATTGTTTTCAAAGAACATGCATTTATTTATATTATTTTGTATTAAGTTTGCCATCTACATACTAACTCTTGCATCTTTGTTTTGTTGGTGTGCTTTTGGTTTAAATTTTATTAATTGTCATGCATGAATGTGATGAACAGGATGAATGGGAGTTGTTGGGCTTTTTCCTCCGCTTTAAAAAATTACACACACACTGCTTATGCACCTACATTCTGCATACTTACATTTTTACCCTGATATGACCCTTCTAGTTAGAAAGGGAGAATGGTATATTGGTTGTGGACAAGATGCTGTGTCAGTTTCTTTGCCTACGGCGTTTTGATGGTTCCCCCGCTCAGATCACCAACCGATCATGGCACTATCTCGGGGAGTGGGCCTAGGTTTGAAGATCTGGGGATCGAGCCTTTTTAGGACACATTAGTCAACCCTCAACCTCATGCTCATATAGACACCTAGCATAGTCGAACCACTGCTGGATTTAAGACACGCGTACCGTTTTCAAAACCATAGAGGAAAGAATGACTGCTCTTACTTTCATTTGTATATGTTTATTCCTATTATTATAATGACTGTATTCTTACTGTTATAATGTCTATCTAACTACTCGTACATGCATATGTACTTCCACTGTATTCTCTCTCCTTATACTCTATGTTTCCATTTTCATGCATTTCATATTCCATGTCAAGACGAGAGTTCCAAGTAACTCAAGTCATTGCATTCTCATGCATATGATCAACCCAAAGAGAGTGACATCTAGTTTACTCTCCCTTGCATTAAACCTACCCAAACCCTAAGGGTTCCCATGTAACCCTAAGGACTCATGACATGCACATCAATTCATTCCATAAGAGGGGTCCCAATCCCTCTATGCTCACGGAGATAGGGTTGCCAAGAAGATAAGGGGCAATCGACCAACAAGGTTTCTCAGCGACTTCATCAACACCAAATCTAGAGAAGGCGAATCCGGAGACTCAAAAGTAGTTTAGGACTTCTTATGTAAAACTACATAGGCAAAAATCCCAAAGAAACATGTTCCCTCTCTCCCTATTAAAATGTATTTCAATTCTTTTATATCTCAAACCCCAAAGTTAAATGTATTTCTTTATTTTTCTCGAACGAATGGACGAATAAATGTATGAATGGATGAGTTTCCCACTTGACGGTAAAGTATCTATATACAGGGACAAAACCCTTATCTCAAAAAATGGGCCAATACATCATGATTAGTTTCCCTCTTAAATATGGACACCTTAGGACATGCATTGCATAGAGCTCTCTAAAAATCAGAAACTAACTTGCAATTTGTGTTTTTGTTTTTCTCTCTTCCTTTCTATTTATAGAGATCACCCTGTACTGAGTCAACATTGCTCGCAAGAAGAGGCAACATCCACCTAGGGATCCCATTATCACCCGGCAAAGAGCATCACTGATGGTTGCTAACCCTGAAGAATCGTCTCAAGTTTCTCAAGAAGAGGTCAACGAAATGAGGACCAAGATGGATGAGATGCTCAAACTCATTAAAACTATGGCCATGAAGGATGTTGTTGTGGTCCCATCATCATCTATGACTTCGTCCAAGGACCCTAAGCCCGCTAATCCAAGGATCGTGCTTCAGTATGACAATGTTGGGAGGACTAAGGAAGATGCCAAAGGGATCAGTGTTGAAGAGGAGGAGACTATATTACTTTCACCTATCGTAAAAGAAGGCCCCCTAGACCCTCTCAGTCTGAAAATCCAAGGGCTTGGATCGAGCTGGTCAATGCATTCAAAGCCCAATACCGTTACAACATCGACCTTACTTCCGATTGATGGTCCCTGATGACGATGAGTAAATGAGAGAAGGAAAGCTTTAAAGGATATGCCCTAAGATGGAAGGAGGCCACTGCATAAGTCAATCCCCCGCTGGAAGAAAAGGAGTACGTGCAACTGTTTGTGCACTTTTCAAGGTATATACTATGAGAAGCTCTGCACAAGTGTAGGGAAAAGCTTCTCTGAGCTCATCATGCAATGGGAGATGATAGAAAATGGTCTCAAGATAGGGAGGATTATGGACCCCTATGCCAAGACTAGAGAGTATACCGCCAACATAGCTAAGAAGGTGGCTACTATAAGGGGCACAATCAAGAAGGAAAGTGAGATGTTTGCTATCCTGCCTAGCCAATCCCCTTAACATACTGTCCTGCCTGGCCAATTACCCCAATACCGACCGCCACCACAATCACCTCCTGTCCTGCCCTTACCCACTTTAACCATGCCTACTCCAACCCTTAACTACGGCTTTGTTGGGGCACAACCCAACTTTAATAGACTTGCCCGATGCACCCGTGTTATTGATTCCTTAGCTTGCACTCAAACCGAGGCTTACCACAACCTTCTGAAGAACAATATTTGAAGCCCCTACCTGCTCGTCCATCGCTAAGCCCTTTACCCCCAACCTTCAATACTGCCCTTACTTGTGAATACCATTCGGGTGGCCAAGGGCACGACACCGAAAGCTGTTTCTCTCTCAAGCACAAAATTCAGGACCTAATAGACAACAAAACTATTGATCTCCCGCTTCTACTCCCAATGTGACCACCAACTCTCTGTCGGACCACACCGTCAACATAATACTAGTAAATGTCACGCCTAGATTTTTCGCACTCAAGGAATACTCACACAAGCGGGAAAAATACTGTACTCTCTTGCTAGAACTCACCTTCCTAGAAGAATGAGTACGACTAGGTTTGAATTGAAAATTAGTTTGAATAAAGGACTTTTAGAAAAAGTTTGGAGTCGCCACCTAACTTGATTAAGGTGAGTTAGGTCACCTAAAAACTAAGCATAATTCGAAAACTACACTTAGGGTTTTGGAAAACGATTTTGAAAATATCGCCTCAAGAGAGGGTTCTTAAGAAAAACAGGCTGTTTGGCAACCTTTGGAAAATATTTAGGCCTTTTTGAAAAATAACTCCATTTGGTCTTTGAAATCAGTGATCCTAAGTTCGGAGGTTGGTTACGTGCAGAGAAGATGCACTAAGCCATCACCCTACCTCGCCCTTTCGGTACCTACATGTCAATCTACTTTAGAGTCACCTATGAGAGTCTTTAACTAACTATTGTTCAATCCTATCCACTTTGAAAAACAATGTTTGAAAAGAAACTAACATGATGCATGATATGCAAGTGCAATAGAAGAGAGTTGATTTAGAAATAGATTTGAAAAGAAGAATTTGGTTCGATTTGATTTGAAAAGAAAGATATAAAAGTTTGAATTTGGAAAGAAGGTTTTGGAAATTAAAAATAGAGAGATTTTGGAAATAGAAATTTGAAATTGAAAATTTGAAAATTGATTGGAGATTTGAGAAGATTGTAGAATCTGAGATTTGGAAAATATGGAGAAATTTGAAATTTGAAAGAAGTTGTGACCGCACCCATGAGGGTTGCCTACATATCCTTTTGGAGGAATCAGGTCAGTCGTAGTTCGGACAAGTGTCCGATTGAAAATAGAAGAATTGATTTGGAAGAAAGAGATTGAATTGAAAATTAGATTGGAAGATTGAGAGATTCAACTTAGAATAGAAGAATGAAATTTGGAATTTAGAATTTTGGAATTGAAGAGATTGAATTTTAATTGAAAGATTTGAAAAGACTTGACTTTAAAAGACTCGGTTTTAGAAAACCTAGAAAGACTTGAGACTTAGAAAAGAAGACTTGGATTTGACTTGGAAAGATTTTGGAAAAGAATTGACTGGAATACTTGGACTTGAAAAATTAGGAAAGCTTGGAATTTTGGAAAGATTCAGATTTAGGAAAATTTCAAAATAGGAAAGTGTCATTTTAGGAAAGTTTTGTTTTAGGAAAATTTCAACTTAGGAAAGTTCTGAATTAGGAAAATTTCAACTTAGGAAAGTTCTGAAATTGAAAAGTTTTGTTTTAAGAAAGGTTTTGAATTAGGAAAGTGTTGAATTTTAGAAATGTTTTGAATTAGGAAAAGTTTAGATTAAGGAAAGTTTTGAATTTGGAAAGCTTAGAATTTTAGAAAGATTTTAAATTAGGAAAGATTTAGAAAAGGTTTTGAATTAAGAAAGTTTTAAGTTTAGAAAGCTTTGGATTTAGAAAGATTTAAAATTTAGAAAGTTTAAGATTTAGAAAGTCTTAACTTAAGAAAGTTTTGAATTTAGACAGATTTGAGATTTAGAAAGTTTAAGATTTAGAGAGTTTTAGAGTTTTAGAAAATCTTGAGATTAGGAAAGGTTTAAGTTTAAGAAAGGTTTGAAAACTTATATTTGGAAAGTTAAGATTTGGAAAGGGATAGAATTAAGAAAGGGTTGAATTAGGAAAGATTTAGAAGCTTAATGTTTAAGGAAATATTTGAAAGTTTTAGGAAACTTATGGTTTAGGAAGGTAGGAAATTAGGAGAGTGTTGAATTAGAAAAGATTTAGATTTTGAGTCTAGAAGGGGAAGATTTGATTTTGTTTCCAAAAACGGAGGATTGGATCCAGTTTCCTAAAAGGAAGATTGGATTTGGTTTCCTAAAGGGAAGATTTGATTTGACAAGGATTTGAAAAGGGAGGTTTTAAAAACCCTAGATTTGAAAGGCAATAGTTTTGACGTAGAAAAGAGGCTTTGGAAATATGTATAGTTTTGATGTAGAAAACAAGAGGTTTTGGAAATATGTAATTTTGATGTGAAAAGGAAGATTTTGGAAACCTAGGTTTTAAGGCAAGTTTGAAAACCATGTTTTTGGAAAGAAAACTACGTTTTCCTAATCGTGAGTTCTAGGGCTTGACTTAGGCTCCAAGGAAAGAGTTTTTTGGAAAGTATGTTTTTGGGAATGGAAATTTTTAGAAGGGAATCCTAGGGAAGAGTTTTTGAAAAGTGTGTTTTTGGAAACAAGTTTTTAGAAGGAAATCCTAGAGAGAAGTTTCTAGAGGGAAGGTTTTGGATAGAGAAGTTTTGGAGAAAGTTTTTCTAGGAAAGAGACCTAGGGAACGTTTTTGGAAAGTGGACTTTGAAGAGAGCATTTTGGAAAGGAGTTGAAAAAGGAGGTTTTGAAAAATAGATTTTTGGAAAGAGTTTTTAGAAAACAATTTTGGAAAGAGAAACTTTTTGGAAAGCATGTTGGAAAAGAGATGTTTAGGAGGAGGGATTTGGAAATAGAGTTTTTTGGAAAGTATAAAAACGTCTCACTTTCCTAAGGCGATTCTAACCATAAGAAGGCTAGAACCACTTTAAGAAAGTGGTTTTGAAAACAACAAGGGTTGAAAATATGGACTACGAAAGTCACTTTTAATGTAACACTTTTCTAAAGCAACCCTAGTCATGAGAAGGCTAAAATCACCCTATGATTGTGATTTTGAAAACAAGTTTTGAAAAAGGAGATTTTGATGCAATTTTGAAAACAAGTTTGAAAACGATTTTGAAAACGAGTTTGAAAACGAATTTTGGAAGATGCAAGATCATGATATGCACAATGCAAGTTTGGGGTCGTGAACATACAAGGCTAAGGCTTCACCACATAATCAAGGGGGCCGAACCCACGTGGTCTTCGATGAGACTAGAAGAAAGCCCTCGACATGGTGACCCTCCAATAGTCCAATTCTACACACGGACCGGGAATCCCCTTGTTTCAAGCATGCAAAGAAGGGGGGGGGGGAAAGAGATAGGGGATTAAAATAGAGAAAACCCAAGTGGGTTAGAAGAGAGAAGCGAAAATTTAAATAGGGAGCCTACCGTATGTCTTGTTTATTTTGCGCACCTTGCTTGTCTTCGATCTTCGTCTTCAATCTTCAAGAGTCGCCTTCAATCTTTAACCTTTAGATTGCAGCTCTTCAAATCTTCGAAGGAGGGTTGAAGGTAAGTGAATGAGTGTATGGGGGTGTGTATGAGTGTATTGAAGGCTAGGGGTTTAGTGTATGGTGGCTAGGGTTTGGAAAACCTAGAGAGGCTAGGGTTTAGAGAGTGCACGAGCTCTGTATATCAAAATATATGATTTTTAGATTGAGTTTGTGGACCTCTTTCACGCTGGAAGAGGCTCTGTATTTATAGAGGTTGGACAAACCTGGCGCTTGTTGCAGTGGCGCCAAGGCAAAATTGCTCTTGGCGTCACTAGGAGTGGTGCCAGCCAGTTAGGAAAGTATTTAGGTCGGCAAGCAATGTATCTTTGACTAGATTTGGGCACTTGTACTAGTGACTACCATGCAATTTTTAGCCTGGATTCACTAAGAGTGACTCCAGAAAGTCTGGGAATGATTTGAAAAAGCCAGGAATGACCCGGAAGGCTGGAAAAGAGCAGGAACACTTAGAATAGTGTCCCGAAAGTATTTTACTTGAAAGATGAGGATATGATGTGTCGGAAGAATTGACCGGGCCTTTAGGGGCAAAACGGTCAATCGAAATGGGAAGCTTTCGGGACGGACTTGGACTGCCCCGAAAGAAGACTTGAGATTTAGAAACATTATTCAGAATGTTCCCAAAGGTTATCGGTTTGATACCCAGAGCCGGTGTGATTGAAAAAGGAGACCGGCCCACTAGGGGCAAAACGGTCATTTTGTACTGGGTTTACCGGAACTGACTCGGAATGAACCGAAAGGATAAAGAAAGGTTGAGAATACTATAAGAATCATTCTCAGGAAGTTACCAAAGGGGGCCTGATTTGGAACCGTCTCGAGGAATAAACTGTCTCAAGAGAGGAATTGGAAAGGGGACTTACCATCTTTGGAAAGACGTGCCTGATTTGGAACCGTCTCAAGTAATAAACTATCTCGAGAGAGGGATTGGAAAGGGGACTTACCGTCTTCGAAAAGACGTGCTTGATTTGGAACTGTCTCGAGGAATAAACTGTCTCGAGAGAGGGATTGGAAAGGGGACTTACCGTCTTCGGAAAGACGTGCCCGATTTGGAGCCGTCTCGAGGAATAAACTGTCTCGAGAGAGGGATTGGAAAAGGGACTTACCGTCTTCGGAAAGACGTACCTGATTTGGAGCCGTCTCGAGGAATAAACTGTCTCCAGAGAGGGATTAGAAAAGGGACTTACCGTCTTCGAAAAGACGTGCTTGATTTGGAGCCGTCTCGAGGAATAAACTGTCTCGAGAGAGGGATCGAAAAGGGGACTTACCATCTTAAAAAAGACGTGCCTGATTTGGAACCGTCTCGAGGAATAAACTGTCTCGCGAGAGGGATCGGAAAGGGGACTTACTGTCTTCGGAAAGACGTGCCTGATTTGGAGCCGTCTCAAGGAATAAACTGTCTCGAGAGAGGGATCAAAAAGGGGACTTACCATCTTTGAAAAGACGGGCCTAATTTGGAACCATCTCGAGGAATACACTGTCTCGAGAGAGGGATCGGAAAGGGGACTTACCGTCTTCGGAAAGACGTGCCTGATTTGGAGCCATCTCGAGGAATAAACTGTCTCGAGAGAGGGATTAGAATTGGAAAGGACAATGCCCCTAAGGGCATTTTGGTTATTTTGCTTCTATTTGGGCCTGGTGGGCCTGCGAAGCGATGGATAGATGGGATTTGGACTTAGAAAGTTGGTTTCAATTGGAATATACCCATATTGACTTGAGTACAAGTTTGGACGGAGCGTAGACTGTCGAGCGGTCAAAAATGGGGTGCTTATAGTAGAAATGGAAGGCACGGGAGAGTTCGACGAGCCCGAGGCCGAAGATTATGAGGACGATTGTGAAACCGATGAAGAAGATGACTGGGAGGAAGACTTCCTATTATGCCCGATCTATCTCTATAATCCTCATGAGATGCCTGATGCTTTTGATTGGCTAGTTGAGGAGCCAATGTTTCCAGAAGAAGTACTCGCTGAAAACATGGCTGTTGATGGATGGGGCGTTGAGTTACTGCATCCAAAGTATGCCCCGGTGGAACATCACTTACTAGAGAACTCTTGGCCCGCGACTAAGTACAACTATGAAGAAATAAGCTGGGGGGTAGAGAAGCCAAGTGCACAAATAGATCCGTTTGAGTTAGAATGAGGTGAATTGGCCACCCTATTTATAGAAGGACCTGTTGCAAAGAATAAGAAGGAGATCAATGAAGCTACCAACTGTACCATCACTGCCGACGTATCCGGAGCTCTAGAAGAAACCTTTGTCTGTCTTGCCTTGGCCTAGGACCCAAATCACGAATGAAGTATCGAAGATGTGGGTATGGTCCCAAGGCCTTACTGAAATGGGTTTTCTTCAAAAGTGTACAAGAGAGGGGTGTTTTCACCCACTTTCCTTCTATCCCTTTTACATTTCGTTCTTAAATTAATATCTGCATTTTTGTTTCTTTAAAACAAAACTATATGCTTTTCATTGACAATATAAAATGATTAAGTCTTTTTATTCATTGCTGTTGCCTTATTTTCTCTCGTGAATGATGACTACTTCCTATGCAAAGGGGCATGGTCTATCTCATGGAATGATTTGACTTGAAGGGATGATAGCATGAGTTAACCAGTCACCAAATGATCAGCTTTCTGAAGAGAGAGAGAAGATAGGGATGAGTGAGGAAACTGCCTAAAGGCAATACTTGCAAGACTCTAAAGCTAAGCAATGTGTGGCCGGATGAAGAGGAGCTATCTTTTACGTTCCCATAAAAATTCCCTTTGCTTAACCCCTAGAGCCTCGTAAGAAACGAAGTTTTCCTTGTCAACCCCGATCCAAGACTGTCCTCCCCACACTGGGGCAAACAATATTTGAGAACTTTAGGAATGGTATCCACCCCTACTGTGCTAAGGCAGCATTGAAGGTTCTATAGATTAAGCAATCTAGTTCAAAGTGAAGAGAGACCATCATTTCATTTCCCATACAGGTAGAAGCAACCCCTTGCCAAACCCATTGAGCCATTTATCTTTCTCGAGAAAACCCCAACCTAGGGATCACCGCCCACATTAGGTTAGGTTGAATTGCTAAGGAAAAAGTCTAAAGAAAAGAGGGATGGTAGAATTACTCGTTCCATAAAAAGAAAAAAGATAAAAAGGACAAAGTGAAGGAAAAGAGTTGCCAAGGGGCAAGAGGCCGAAAAAAAAAATTCTAAGGAAAGGCTTGAAGAAAATCATGATTGAGTCATCTTCAAAAGCATAATAAGAAGATCGAAAGAGAAGAGAGTCATGTTTATCTCAAAAAGCATATAGAAAAGGTGAAAAAAAAATAGTCATTTTCACCCTGAGAAGTATATAGTAAAAGCAAGAAGGAAATTTAAAGGTGATCCTAGGTTACAAAGAAACCTAGTAGAAACAATAGGTTCGAGCCTTTACCCTTTCTCTCAAAACCCTAAAACCATGGCCTACATTACAACCTTACTAAAGTCCAGTCTTATTGAAAATAGATTGCTTGATTTAAATGAGCTAGACACGTTACCGAAGCTAAAGAAGGATGCTAACCCTACTGAAAAATAGTCAAGGATGGTATGGATCTAAACCCTACTGAAAACAACATCGAATTTGAGCCTATATATCCCGTTGTTTCGAAAACCCCATAACCTAGCCTACATTATGGTCCTAAAGTAAAGTCTTCTCAGATTGAAAGATTGGCCACTTATCGCTCTGCCAAAGGTAAGGTAAGTTGTTGCTAAAACCCTGAGAGTTGAGAGTTTCAGCCTACAAACCCTATACACTAACCCCAAGTCAGAGAGTCGGAGGCGATCAAAAGGTTGAGAAAGGTACGAAATGCTATCATCCAGTCAAGGTAAGGTCAAGCCAAAAGAGCGGCCAGGCCCCCCGAAAAGGAAGAAGTTACCATTCCGAAGATTACAAGTTCAACAACACCCCTTGTCATTATGTTAGCTAATATATTCCTAATATGTGCATACATTCCATAAAAAAAAAAATTGGCATAAGCTTTGCATACATAGGATATAACTCCATGTAGAAACAGAAGTCACCAACACAGTTTAATGTCAACCCTTGTAATAGATACATAACATCATCATTTCTACACATGCATCAGATCATATACTTAGTTGGGAAAAAAAACATCATAAATGTCTCTGCCTATCCAAGCATCTAAATACTGTAAATATCCATCTTTGTACAATACTTACAAAATAAAACTGTCTAACATAAATACATCTCAGGGATAAGGGGCAAAAGAAGATCAGGGCTTACGGCAAGGGGCATCCATCAAATGTCAAAATTAATGTCAGCTGGATCGAAATCCCCGAAACTCGGCTTTGGCGGAGGCGGATAGTTACTCGAAGCACCAGCATCCTGCAAAGAAGGTAGAACCGAAATCAGCTACATGAAAGAAGAACTAAACAACAGTAGAGTAAAAAGAAGGAGAGAAGATACGACATACCCCGCCACCTCCCATCTAAGCTATCCGAGCCGTCAAGGAAGCTATCTCTGCCTGATATTAATCTTGCGTCGTTTGGTATCGATCCCTCTAATCCTTCACAGTAGCAAACTCAGCCTGGGGTACATATCCTCTGGCACGGTGCCACAAGTCAACCACCTCCTAGCCCACGGCGTATCCGCTGACTACTACCTCAAACCGAGTGAAGGCATTGACAGAATGAGCCCTAAAGTGTGCAGCGTAGTCTGTATCTGGAGGACCAAGAACTCGGCACCTAGCTGGCACTCCTGATAGGGGATAGGCACTCCCGCCACTAAGGCTACAAACATATACTCCGGCGAAGCTCCTGCTGATTGGAACTCCTTATGAAACTGCTGCCAGTGTCGCTCTTCGAGATAGGACTCCCAAGTATCATAACTGAGAAAAACAGCCCTTGATAGGGACAACAAAACCAACTACAGCATTGTCTCATAATGAACTGATCCAATGAAGGGCCGCCAAGTCACATCCCTTACTTTAATCAACTTCAGGTTCACCTATAGTGTTACAAAGTCGGTAATCTCCGATCGCTAGGCCACTCGGTCACGAGCCCACCTCAAAGCACGAGGATAAAGGTCGTCCTCAATAACCGCAGGGCGATGGACAGGCAGATACTAGTAGCTCCACCAGATAAGAAAAGGGCCAGAAACTAGTCATGCTGCCCCAACGGGAAAGTCCCCCAATCTAACTCAGATAAAGCCCCAAGATCAACTACTATGCTCACTAACTGAAAAGGCACAAGCGACTTGTTGTCGTTGCAGAAGTAGCTGAAGATGATGTACAAAACAAATCGCCGCCTCATGATGTCACGCTGAGTAGGGGAGGGCTCAACAGCAAAGGTACGGTCATCCCGACTAAGCCAGGAAACTGGGAAAACAGAACACTCAGGAGGGGGCAAGTCCAGCAGAATGCAGGCCTCGTCTCTACTGACTGACTGTAAAGTGATCCGCCAGCCAACAAAGGAAAGCCCCATGATGATCGCCCAATCCAAGGGGGTGGGACCCAACTCAAAGCTAACAAAATGGAAAGTCCCCATCTCTCTAAACCACCGCTCAATTAGTGCCAACACGAGATGTCTGTTCAGGCGGTTAGCCTGTAATCCCATGAAAGCTCCAAACCTGATCTCAACCCAGAAAGCACGATATGATGGGGTAACCCGCTACATGGTCACGAAGACTTGATGAACAGTCTCTCTAAAAGCTGTGTGTACCCGTGGAGGGGGCAAATGCTATTTAGAATATAAACTAGGGTGATAAGCAAGATCCCCTAGCGGTGGGATGTCCGGTACCTCCAGGTCACCCAAATCAGCATCCGTCTGCCTATGTCTAGAAGAGGCTCTCCCATAATCAGTCACTTGGTCACCAAGACTTGGTACCTCCTCCTCAACACCAATATCCTCTGCAAAGGCTTGCTCAACCGAAGGAAAGGGGTCGACAGGTGGTCTATTTCTCCGTCTGCTCTGACCGGAAAAGGCCCGTCCAGTGGATTGATGACTACCCCTAGAACGACTGGAGCCGCTAACAAAATCTGTCCAAGTGGCCTTCTCGAAGTGGCGTTTCCTCTCTGAACCATCGTCGCCTGCATCTGCCATCCTAGAAAGGTAAGCAAGGTAAGAGGTGTTAATGTATGATACATGCAGTTAAAAATAATAAAATAAAATAAGTAAATAATCAAAAAAAAAAAAAAAGATTTCATGTGATAAGTCAAAATGAATTTTCTACACATTGATTTTAAAATTCCAATTCTAAGTCAAAATGAATTTCCTACACATTTTGATTTTAAAATTCCATTTCCAAGTCAAAATGAATTTCCTACATATTTTGATTTCAAAATTCCAATTCTAAGCCAAAATGAATTTTCTAGACATTTTGATTTTTAAAATTCTACTTCTAAGTCAAAATGAATTTCCTACACATTTTGATTTTAAATCCAATTCTAAATCAAAATGAATTTTCTACACATTTTGATTTAAAAGGTCAAGTTCTAAGTCAAAAATGAATTTCCTACACATTTTGATTTCAAACTCCAAGTCAAAATGAATTTTCTACACATTTTGATTTGAAAGGTCAAGTTTTGAGTCAAAATGAATTTCCCATACATTTTGATTTGTTAATTTCAAAGTCAAAACAAGTTTTCTAAAATTTCTGGGGTTTTCTGTCTTTTTCTGTCAAAAAGATTTTATTCAAAACCTTTTCCAACTCTTTTCCAAATTCTAAAAATTCATTTAAAAATGATCCCTACAACATCCACCACATCAACATAAAACACAAGTCATGAACTCTACAAACAACACCATTACATAGCACCAACATCCGAACACACTTTCAAAATTTTCAAACTTTCCAAAAGACTCGTTTCATTTTTCAATAAATCAATGGTTTTCGAAGATGTCCAAAAATTTTTCAAAATCATTTCAAATATTTTCTGAAATTTTTCAACATTTTTCTAAATTTTAAACTCCCTTAATTTCATCACTTTCTTAATTTTCTCCAGTTTTTCAATTTTTCTAAGTCTTTTTACTACTTTTCAAAAAATCAAAAATTCACCAAGTTTTCAAAAAATTGCAAAACTTCACACGACTGTTAAACACATTTTTCTAAGGCACATAGTACAAAAATCTATCCGAAAAACTCAACACCCAAGCCTGTAGAAACAAACCCCCAATTCATACAGAAATTCCCTTCACATAATCACACAAAATCACTCAAATTCAATAAAAAAAAAAAGCATCAAAACACAAAAATAACTTCACCACAGTGTTCAAAACATGTCAAAACATCAATTTCCACAGTTCACATGACTTAAACGAAATTCTACAAGTCGAAATCAACAGAAAATTGAAAACTCACCTCTTGGAGTTCTCCGGCAAAATCTTCTCTTCTGGTGACTTTTCCGGTGATGGCGTCTACTTCTGGCAATCCCCCGTGGTCTCTAAGAGATGCTCCTTCAATGTCTAGGTCAGTTTCCTCACAATGCTTCTCGATTTTTCACAAATTCTTCAAATCCCGCAAGTGCTCGAACTAAAAATATTTTTGGTTTTGATCCCAAGCCTGGCACCACTAGCAATGGCGCCAAGCCATTTCTTCCAAAGGCATTACTGCTAGTGGTGCCAGTTGCCAATTCTGGGCAGCTTTGCCCTTTTTCTGGCCAAAACCAGATTTCAAAGGCATTTCCGGCCCAATATTCGTTTCTACAATCCTGTCTTTCAAAATTTTCAAAGTTCGTCCCTTCGACCGCCTCACGGTCAATATGGAACACTTACTCTATCGTTTTCTGTCTTTGACAAGTAAAGACAAAAAAAAGAGGGGCAGCTATAAGCACCCCATTTTTGCCCGTTCGCCAAGTAGTCTCCAGTCCATCTAGACTTGTATTCAAGTTAATATGGACGTATTCCAATCTAAATCAACTTTTCAAGTCTAATCCCGTCAATCAAACCGCTTTGTGGGCACGCCGGGCCCAAATAAAGGCAAAATGACCAAAATGCCCTTGAAGGAAATGTTCGGTCCAATTCCAACAGGCACGTCTTTCCAAAGACGGTAAGCCCCCTTTTCAATTCCATTTCCAATTCTAATTCTATTTCTAATTCCAATTAAATCTGGCACACTTTTCAAGAAAGTTGATTCCTCAAGGTGGTAAGACCCTCCAATCCAACACGTTTTCGAGTGAACTCTTCAGAATGGTAAGTCCCTTTAAACCCGTCGATTAGGACGAGACCCTAAGTCCCCTAGATGGTAGAATGGACCACCTTTGGTGCCTGCTAGCCCGCCAATGCAGAAATGTCTGTTTCGGCACGCCTTTTGAGAAAGTTGATTCCTCAAGCGTTAAGTCCATTTAGCAACTTCCTAAGATCAGGCAGTCTCGGGAATGATTGAAAACCGTCAGAGTAGCGGAAGTACTCGCAAACATCGCAACTGTCAGAGTAGTGAAAATACTCGTAAACAGGTCGATATAGGGAATTGCCAACAAACCCCTATATCATGGGACCGCCGTTAGAGTGGCAGAAACACTCAAAATCTAGGTCAACACCGTTGTCTGCTAGCCCACTTTGGTGAAAAATGACCAAACTGCCCCTAGGGCCATTTTCGGCATGTTTCTCGAGAAAGTACCTAAGTCCTCAAAACGGTAAGTCCACCTTTCCAAGATTGTCTTAAAGTCAATCCGGCATGATTAGATGCCTTCTAGTCTGTTTCGGGCCAATTTTGAGACTTTCCGGTCAAGATGACCATTTTGCACCTAGGCATCTGAGTGCCCCGGAAACCACACCGGCTTTGAGGACTTAAATCCTATCCTAAGTCTAGGATTCCTAAATCTCAATCTTTCCAAAACAAGTCCAAATCAAAGTCCAATCTTTTCAATTCTAATTTCCAATTTCCAATCCTTTATTCTAAATTCAAATCAAATCCAAATTCCAATTCAATTCCATTTTCAAATCAAACTTTCTATTTTCTATCGGACTCTTGTCCGAACTACGACCGACCTGATTCCTCAAAAAGGATACGTAGGCAACCCTCATGGGTGCGGTCACAACTTTTTTCCAACTTCTAATTCCAAATTTCTATTTTCAAATATCTATTTCCAATTTCTAAAAATTTTCAATTTCAAATCTATCTTTTCAAATCTCTTTTTAAAAATCAATTTCTTTTCAAATCTATTTCCAAATCTATTTTCAAACTCTCTCTCTTGCAATTGCATATCATGCTTCATGTCTTTTTAAAAATTCTTTTCTAAAGTAAATAGGATTGGACATTTGTTAATTGAAGACTCTCATAGGTGAATCTAGGGTGAATAGATATGGAAGTACCGCAAGGGCAGGGTAAGGTGATGGCTTAGTGTGTCTTTCCTACACGTAACCAACCTGCGAACCTAGATAACTATTTTCGAAAGACCAAAATGGAGTTATTTTCAAAAAAGGGCTTAAATATTTTTTAAAGGTTGCCAAACAACCTGTTTTCTTAAAAAAAAACCTCTATTGAGGAAGTATTTTCAAAATATTTTCAAAAACTCTAAGTGTAGTCTTCGAATTATGCTTAGTTTTTAGGTAACCTAACTCACCTTAATCAAGTTAGGTGGTGACTCCAAAATTTTTCCAAAAGCTCTTGATTCAAATCTATTTTGAGTTCAAACCTAGTTGCACTCATTCTTTTAGGAGGGTGAGTTCTAACGAGAGAGTACAGTATTTTTCTCGCTTGTGTATATTTTCTTTGAGTGTAGAAAATCTGGGCACGACAACCTATACTACGTCATGGGACCAAACCTCCATTAAAATCACCACCGAGACTTGGGCCTTTCACTCTCTAGTGGACGTGTGCCTAGTGACCATTCGCTTCATGTTGCTGAGTAGAAACTTCAGCAACGCGACGAGGAGATTGCCAGACTCACTTCCCAAGTCAGGGTAATGAGGGACACAATCTCCAAAAAAGATGATCGAGTTAGAGGAGAATCACCAGGCCACCGCAATGATAGAAGGAATCGAGATTCCAGAAGAAGAAGCTCAATACCGGTGCACATTGTTAGGAGCCATGCCTCCAATACCAGCCGCTATAACGAAAAACAAGGAGATTGACAACACAGGAAGAGCCAGACACCACGGGACGGAGATTGGGCTAGAGCCGTTCGGCAACAGAAGGAATGGGAAAGGTGGCTAAACGAAAAACTTAACAATAGAGAACAGCACCCCAAGGCACGCACTACCTAGGTCATGGTCAGCAAAGCCCTGGATCAGATTGTATCCACACCTTTCACAGAAGAGATCGAGTGTCGCCAACATGCAAGAACGTTTTCCCCGTCGAAATTCACACCATATAACAGGAAAGCAGATCTAATCAGTCACGTTTGGCACTACAAGTAGATGATAGCACTTTGGAGTGTGTTGCGCCCAGATTTTTTGCACTCGAGGAATACACACACAAGCAAAAAAAATATTGTACTCTCTCATTAGAACTCATCCTCTTAGAAGAATGAGTGTGACTAAATTTGAATAAAGGGCTTCTGGAAAATATTTGGAGTCGCGACCTAACTTGATTAAGATGAGTTAGGTCCCCTAAAAACTAAACACAATCCGAAGACGACACTTAAGGTTTTTGAAAACGATTTTGAAAATACTTCCTCAAGAAAGGGTTTTTTTAAGAAAACAGGTTGTTTGGCAATGTTTGGAAAATATTTAAGCCTTTTTTTGAAAATAACTCCATTTGGTCTTTGGAAAACAATGATCTAGGTTCGGAGGTGGTTATGTGTAGGGAAGACGCACTAAGCCATCATCCTACCCCGCCCTTGCAGTTCCTACAAGTCTATTCACCCTAGATTCAACCATTAGAGTCTTCGATTAATACAAATCCAAAACTATCCACTTTAGAAAAAGAATTTTTAAAAGAATGATGCATGATATGTAATTGCAAGAGAAGAGAGTTTGAAAATAGATTTGGAAATAGATTTGAAAATAACTTGATTTGATTTGAAAAGATAGATTTGATTTTGAAAAAAAGTTTTGGAAATTTGAAATAAAGATTTGGAAATAGAAATTTGGAATTGGAAGTTGAAAAAAAGTTATGACTGCACCCACGAGGGTTGCCTACGTATCCTTTTTGAGGAATCAGGTCAGTCATAGTTCGGACAAGAGTCCGATTGAAAATAGAAGGTTTTGATTGAAAAAAGAGATTTTGATTTGAAAAAAGGATTTGATTTGAACTTAGAATAGAAGATTTAAAATTAGAATTTTGAATTGAAAAAGATTTGGACTTTGATTTGGAAAGATAGAAATTTAGGAAACCTAGACTTAAGAAAGATAGGATTTAGAAAAGACTTGAGATTAAGAAAGATTTGACTCAAATGTTGGACTTGGAAGATTAGGGAAAGATTGGATTCAGGAAAGGCTCGAATTAGAAAAGTTTTAAAATAGGAAAGTTCCGTTGTAGGAAAGTTTTATTTTAGGAAAGTTTTCAAATTAGAAAAGTTTTAATTTATGAAAGGTTTTGAAATAAGAAAGGTTTCGAAAGTTAGAAAGTTTAGAATTTTAGAAAGTTTAGAATTTAAGGAAGTTTTGAATTTAGAAAGTTTGACTTAAGAAAGGTTTAACTTTGGTGAGGTTTCATTTTTAGAAAGTTTTAACTTAAGGAAGTTTTGAATTTGAAAAGATTTGGAATTTACAAAGTTTAGAATTTTTAGAAAGATTGAAGTTTGAGTTTTAGAAATATTTGAAATTAGGAAAGGTTTGAGTTTAAGAAAGATTTAAAGATTTAGATTTGGAAGGTTGAAATTTGGAAAGGTTTAGAATTAGGAAAGATTAAGAAGCTTAAAGTTTAAGGAAAGATTTAAAAGTTTCAGTTTAGAAAAATTAAGGTTTAGGAAAGTATAAGATTAAGAAGGTTTTGAATTAGGAAAGATTTGGACTTGGAAGGATTGAGACTCCTATTTCCTAAAACAAAGGATTGGATTTTCTTTCAAAAAATGGAGGATTGGATCTAGTTTCCTAAATGAGAAGATTGGATTTGGTTTCCTAAAGAGAAGATTGGATTTTGGCATGGATTTGGAAAGGGGACTTTTAGCAACCCTAGATTTGGAAGAGTTTGATGTAGAAAATAGGTTTTGGAAACTTATGATTTAGATGTAAAAAGGAGATTTTGGAAACCTAGGTTTTGAGGCAAGAGTGGAAATCATATTTTAAGAAAGGAAATCAGGGTTTCCTAATTATTAGCTCTAGGGGTTAACTTAGGCTCTAAAGAAAGAGTTTTTGGAAAGTAAGTTTTTAGAAAGGGAAATTTTTGGAAGGAAATCCTGGAGAGGAGTTTTTAGAAAGTAAACTTGAAAAGAGAGTTTTTTTAAAGGGATTTTGGAAAGTAAACCTTTGAGAGAGTTTTAGAAGAGAGAGGTTTTGAAAGGAGATCTTAAAAAGGAGTTTTTGGAAAGCGAATTTTGAAAAGAGAGTTTTTGGAAAGGGATTTTTGGAAAGAGTTTTTCTAGGAAGGAGTTTTGGAAAGAGTTTTTAAGAAAGAGATTTTAGGAAATGTTTCTAGAAAGTGAATGTTAAAGGGAGCTTTTTTGGAAAAGAGTTTTGAAAAAAGTTTTGGAAAATAGATTTTTAAAGGGAGTTTTTGAAAACAATTTTGGAAAAGAATTTTGAAGAGGAGATTGGAGAGAGTTTTTAGAAAGTATGTTGGAAAAGAGATTTTTAGAATGAGAGATTTGAAAAGAGAGTTTTTAGAATATTCATAAAAATATCTCACTTTCCTAAAGCTATTCTAACCACAAGAAGGCTAGAATTACTTTAGGATAGTGGTTTTGAAAACAATAAAACTTGAAAAATTGACCATATTTGTCACTTTAAATATAACACTTTCCTAAAGCAACCCTAACCATGGAAATGCTAAAATCACCTTAGGATTATGATTTTGAAAATAAGTTTCGAAAAAAAAGATTTAACGCAAGTTTTGAAAACAGTTTTGAAAACAAGATTGAAAACGAATTTTGGAGGAATGCAAGATCATAATATGTACAATGCAAGTTGGGGTCATGAACATACAAGGTTAAGGTTTCACCACATAATCAAAGGGGCCGAACCTATGTGGTCTTTGGTTAGATTAATAGAAAACCCCCGACACGGTGACCTTCCATAGCCTAATCCTACACTTGGACCGGGAAGTCCCTTGTTTCAAGCATGTAAGAAAAGGGGGAAGAAGATAGGGGATTAAAATAAAAGAAAACCCAAGTGGGTTCAGAGAGAGAAGAGAGAGAGGGGGAGTTACGTAAACGTAAATAAGAAGCCTACCTTGTGTCTTCTTTTATTTGCTTTGCTTTATGCGCTTTGTTCTTCTTGCTTTGCTTTGGTCTTCGCTACGCTTTGCGTCAGTCTTCAAGGGCTTGTCTTGATCTTCGGGAGCTTCGGATTGCAACACTTCAAGTCTTTAATGGAGGCTTTGGAGGCTAGTGTGTGAGTGTAGATAAGTGTATGTAAGTGTCTGGGAGTGTATAGGAACTAGGGTTTGTGTATGGAGGCTAGGGTTTGGAGAACCTAAAGGAGACTAGGGTTTAGGGAGGCTACGAGCTCTGTATATCGAAGAGGGGAGTTTTTAGACTGAGTTTGCAGACCTTTTTTTTTACGCTGGAAGAGGCTCTGTATTTATAGACAGAGGAATGACCTGGCGCCTCTTGTAGTGGCACCAGGCAAAAGTTTACATTGGCCCCACTAGGAGTGGCGCTAGGCCAAAATTTGGCTTAGCACCACTACTAGTGGTGCTAGCCACTTAGGAAAGTTTTAAGGTCAGCAAGCAACGTATCTTCAAAAGATTTGGGCGCCTTTACTAGTGATTACCATATAATTTTTTGCCTAACTTTACTATGAGTGACTTCGGAAAGTCCGAGAATAATTTAAAAGGCCTAGGAATGGCCTGGAAGGCCGAAAAGGGACAAGAACCCTTAGAACAGTGTCTCGGGAGTAGTAGACTTGGAAAATAATGACAGGATGTGTTGGAAGGGTTAATCGGGCCATTAGGGGCAAAATGGTCAACTAGACCGGAAAACTACCGGGCTGGACTCGGAATGTCCCGAAAGAAGACTCGATGTTTAGGAACATTACTTAGAATGTCCTAGGAGGTTACCAGTTTGATACCCAGAGCCGATGTGGTCGGAAAAGGTGACCAGCCCACTGGGGGCAAAACGGTCATTTTGCACCTAGTTTGCCGAAACTGACTCGGAATGATTCAGAAAGATAATGGAAGGTCAAGAATACTATAAGAGGCATTTTCGGGAGACTACCAGTTTGATACCTAGAGCCGGTATGGGTCCCAAGGCACTTGGATGCCTAAGGGCAAAAATGGTCATCCTGACCGGAATGTCTCGGAATTGGCCCGAAACTAACTGGAAGACACCTAATCATGCCGGATTGTCATTAAGACAATCTTGGAAGGGTGGACTTATCGTTTTGAGGACTTTGGTACTGTATCGAGAAACTTACCGAAAATGGCCCTAGGGGTAGTTTGGTCATTTTTCACAGAAGTGGGCTAGCAGGCACCAGTGTTGACCTGGGTTTTGAGTGTTTCCGTTACTCTGACGGTGGTCCCATGATACAGGGGTTTGCTTGCAATTCCCTATATCGACCTGTTTACGAGTGTTTCCGCTACTCTAGCAGTTGCGATGTTTATGATTATTTTCGTTACTCTAACGGGTCGCGATCATTCCAGAGACTGCCTAATCTCTGGAAGCTGCTAGGTGGACTTAACGCCTGAGGAATCAACTTTCTCATAAGGCGTGTCAAAACGGGCATTTCTGCATTGGCGAGCTAGCAGGTGCCAAAGGTGGACCATTCTACCATCTCGGGGACTTGGGGTATCGTCCCGGTCGACGGGTTTGAAAGGACGTACCGTTTCGAAGAGTTTCTTCAAAAACATGCCCGTAGAGGATGGACTTACCGCCTTGAGGAATCAACTTTCTCGAGTGTGCCGGTTTAATTGGAATTGGAATTGGACTGGAAATGGGGACTTACCGTTTTTAAGAAAACATGCCCATTGGAATTGGACCGAACAATCCCCCCAAGGGCATTTTGGTCATTATGCCTCTATTTGGGCCTAAAGGGCCCGCGAAAGGATTGATTGACGGGATTAGACTTGGAAAATTAAGTTGACTCAGAATATGTCCATATCGACTTGAATACAAGTCTGGACGGATCGGAGACTGCCGAGCTGGCAAAAATGGGGTTGCTTACAGCTGCCCCTCTTTTTTTGTCTTTGCTTGTCAAAGACAGAAAATAACAGAGTAAGAGTCCCATGTTGACCGTGAGGCGGTCAAAGGGACAGACTTTGGAAATTTTTGAAAACGGGAGCTTGGAAATGGATATGAGGGCCCAAAAGGGCTTTGAGATCGAGTTTTGGCAGGAAAAAGGGCAAAGCTACCCGGAATTGGTAACTAGCACCACTACCAGTGGCACTTTTGGAAGAATTGGCTTGGCGCCACTAGCAGTGGCGCCAAGCTTGGGATCAAAACGAGAAACTTTTCTGGTTCGCACACTTGTAGAATTTTCGAAGATTTTCGCAAAGCCGAGAGGCATTGCGAGGAAACCGACTTGGACATTGAAGGAGCACCTCTTAGGGACCACCGGGGACTGCCGGAAGTAGACGCTATTGCCGGAAAAGACGCCGGAAGAGAAGATTTTGCCAGAGAATTCTAAGAGGTGAGTTTTTGAGTTTATGTGGATTTCGATGTGTAGAATTCTGTTTGAACCATGTGAATAGTAGAAATTGATATTTTGATATGTTTTGAACACTGTGGTGAAGTTATTTTTCCATTTTGGTGCTTTTTTAATTGAATTGGAGTGATTTTCCGTGATCATGCGAATGAGGTTTTTGCAGGAAATGGGGGTTTATCCCTACAACTTTGGGTATTAAGCTTTTAGGCTAGATTTTTATACCGTGTGCCTTAGAAAAATGTGTTTAACAACCGTGTGAAGTTTCGTGATTTTTTGAAACCTTTTTGAATTTTTAAATTTTTAAAAAATAGAAAAATACTTAGAAAAAGGAAAAATGGAGAAAATTGAGAAAGTGATGTAATTAATGGAGTTCAAAATTTAAAAAAAGGATAATTTTGAAAACTATTGATTTGTTGGAAAATAAAACAAGTCTTTTGAAAAGCTTAGAATTTTGAAAAGTGTGTGCAGGTGTTGGTGCTATGTAATTGTGATGTTGTAAAGTGCATGGTTTGTGTTTTGTGTTGATGTCGTGGGTGTTGCAGGGACCTATTTTTAAACGAAAATTTGCCAAAATTTTTAGAAATTAGGAAAGAGTTGGAAAAGGTTTGGAGTAAAATCTTTTTGAAGCAAAAAGACAGAAAACCTTAGAAATTTTAGAAAATTTATTTTGACTCGAAGTTGATAAATCAAAATGTGTAGGAAATTCATTTTGACGTGGAGGATTAAAATCAAAATGTGTAGGAAATTCATTTTAACTTGAAATTTTAAAATCAAAATGTGTAGGAAATTCATTTTGACTTGGAAGCAGAAATTTAAAATCAAAATGTGTAGGAAATTCATTTTGGCTTAGCATTTGAAACCTTTTTATTATTTGTTTATTTTTGTTTGTTTTTATTATTTATTTATTAATTTATTATTATGTTTTTCTTCTACTTTTATTTTTTTATTTGCATATACCGTATATTAACACCTCTTACCTTGGCTTACCTTTTCAGGATGGCAGATACGGGTGATGATGGTTCCGAGAGGAGACGCCGCTCCGGGAAGACAGCCCAAACAAATTCTGTCAGCAACTCTAGTCGATCCAAGGATAGTCGGTGATTTGCTGGACATGCATCTTCTAGCCAGAGTGGACGAGGGAGTAGATCTCCAGTTGACCCCTTCTTCTCAGTCAAGCCAGCCTTTAAAGAGGAGATGGATGCCGAAATTTTCCACTTTTGACCTTTAGGATGGCCGACGTTATTTTGAGTTGACTACGGATTTGATATGAGGGATATCCTCCATATGAGCAGGACATCTTTCACTAATCCTTTGGTTGTACGGCTTCTCTCCTATCAGTGTAGTTCATTTTCGGCAATGGTTCTCTTCTAGCCGCCTGACTTGTCTTCTGTGAGCTCGCCCCCTCCTACCACGAGTATGGTTTCCTCCTAGGTCTTCGAAAGGGTTTGGCTGACATTGTGCGACCTATTTTTCCTTATGGTTGCATCACAGTTGTCTCGTCTCAACTTGGATTTCGTTGTGCAGTCTTTTCTTTTGATCCCCTACCCCAGTTTCCTTATGTTCTAGTAGAGTTTCTGTTTTCCCACTTTCAGTTTGTGATAGGCATGATAGCTCATCCAGTTAATTGGCACTCTTCTCAAGATTGGTCAGTCTCTCGCATGGTTGCCCTGGTTTTGCTCTTCTTAAGATTCTTTGTGTTCTCCTCGGGGCTGCGGGGCGGGGGGGGGGGGGGGGGGGGGAATGACGTGGTTGACTGCCGATTATGTGTACTACTTCCTAGGATTCATAAGGGGCACTCATATGCTCTTACAGTTATGGAGGAGACCTTCGTGAACCTTACTAGACTCCATTAGGGGGCCGATGCTCATTTTTGAGGATATGCTTCATTATTCTAGCTTTGAGCAATTGGACACTTATTCGTTACTCTCCTTTTCAGCATGCATGGTATCCTGAGTCAGAAGTCATTTGATTTGGGAGGTCGAGTGTTGAGCCCAGATTTTTCGCACTCGAGGAATACTCACCCAAGTGGGAAAAATGCTGTACTCTCTCGTTAGAACTCACCCTCCTAAAAGAATGAGTGCGACTAGGTTTGAATTGAAAACAGGTTTGAATAAAGGGCTTTTGAAAAAGGTTCGGAGTCGCCACCTAACTTGATTAAGGTGAGTTAGGTCACCTAAAAACTAAGCATAGTCCGAAAACTATACTTAGGGTTTTTGAAAAAACGATTTTGGAAAACATCCTCAAGAGAGGGTTTTTAAGAAAACAAGTTGTTTGGCAATCTTTGGAAAACATTTAGCCCTTTTTAGAAAAATAACTCCTTTTGGTCTTTGAAATCAGTGATCTAAGTTCGGAGGTTAGTTACGTGTAGGGAAGACACACTAAGCTATCACCCTACCCCGCCCTTTCGGTACCTACATGTCAATCTACCCTAGATTCGCCTATGAGAGTCTTTAATTGACTATAGTTCAATCTTATTCACTTTAGAAAAACAATGCTTGAAAAGAAACTAACATGATGCATGATATGCAAGTGCAATAGAAAAGAATTGAAAAATAGATTTGGAAAGCGATTGATTTAATTTGAAAATAGATTTGAAAAGATGGGATTGAAATTGGAAAGTTTGAAAATTGAAAGTAGAAATTTGAAAATAGAAATTTCGAAATTGGAATTTTGAAAATTGATTGGAATTTGAGATTTTAAAAGATTTTGGAAACCGCACCCATGAGGGTGGAATTGAAAGTTTAAAAAGTATTGTGACCGCACCTATGGAGGTTGCCTACGTATTCGTTTGGGGGAATCAGGTCAGTTGTAGTTCGGATCGGAGTCCGATTGAAAATAGAAGAGTGGATTTGAAGAAGGAGATTGAATTGGAAATTGAATTTGATTTGAAATTGGAAGAGGAGATTAAAAAAAATTGAAATTAAGAAGATTGAACTTTGATTTGGAAAGATTGATTTTGGAAAGACTTGGTTTTGGAAAGATGGAGGTTTAGGAAACCTAGACTTAAGAAAGATGAGACCTAGGAAAGACTTGAGATTAAGAAAGATTAGATTGGAATGTTGGATTTAGAAAGATCTTGAAAGATTGGGAAACTTGGAATTTAGGAAAAATTTAGATTAGGAAAGTTTCGAATTAAGAAAGTGTCATTTTTAGAAAGTTTGAAATTAGGAAAGTTTTATTTTTGGAAAGTTTTGGAATTAGGAAAGGTTAGAATTAGGAAAGTTTTGAATTAAGAAAGTTTTGAATTTTGGAATGTTTGAAAAAGGGAAGTTTTGTATTTGAAAAGTTTCATTTTTGGAGAGTTCCGAGTTGTGAATTAGGAAAGTTTTGGTTTAGGAAAGTTTTGAATTAGAAAAGTTTTCAAATTAGGAGAGTTTCGAAATTAAGAAAGTTTTGAAAAAGGGAAGTTTCAATTTTCGAAAGTTTTGAAAATAAGAAAGTTTTGTTTTAGGAAAGGTTTGAAAAAGGAAAGTCTTCAGTTTAAGAAATGTTTGAATTAAGAAAGTTTTGAATTTAGAAAAGTCTTAGATTTGGAAAGATTTGAAGTTTAAGAATTTAGAAAGATTTGAAATTTAGAAAGTTTAAGATTTAGAAAGTCTTAGAGTTTTAGAAAATCTTGAGATTAGGAAAGGGTTGAATTAGGAAAGATTTGAAAGTTGAGTTTTAAAACTTAGGAAAGATTTTATGTTCAAATTTTGGAAACTTAAGATTTAGGAAAGTGGAGGATTAGAAAGGATTTGAATTAGGAAAGAGTTGGATTGGGAAGGGATTGGATTTTGTTTCTAAAAGAAAAGATTTGATTTTGTTTCAAAAAACGGAGAACGGAATCTAGTTTCTTAAACGGGGAGATTTGATTCGGTTTCCTAAAGGGAAGATAGGATTTGGCAAAGATTTGGGAAAAGGAGATTCTAAAAACCCTAGATTTGGAAAATTATAGTTTTGACGTAGAAAATAGGTTTTGAAAACGTGTAGAGTTTGGATGTGAAAACAAAAGGTTTTGGAAACCTAGGTTTGGGGCAAACTTTGGAAAACCACGTTTTTGGAAAGAAAATTAGGGTTTCCTAATTGTGGGCTCTAAGGCTTGACTTGGGCTCTAAGGAAAGAGTTTTTGGAAAACGCGTTTTTGGAAACGAAGGTTTTCTAGAAGGGAATCCTAGGGAGGAGTTTTTAGAAAGTGTGTTTTTGGAAACATAGATTTTGGAAGGAAATCCTATAGAGGAAATTTCTAGAAGGAAGATTTTGAAAAAGAGCGTTTTTGGAAAGATTTTTAGGGAGCGTTTTTGGAAAGTGAATTTTTAAGAGAGAGAGTTTTGGAAAGGAGTTGAAAAAAAAGGGTTTTGAAAAATAGATTTTGGAGGGGAGTTTTTGAAAACAATTTTGGAGAGGAGAGTTTTAGGAAAGTATGTTGAAAAAGAGATTTTTAGGAAGAGATTTTTAAAGAGAGAGTTTTTTTGGAAAGCATGAAAACGTCTCACTTTCCTTAAGCGATTCTAACCAAAGGAGGGCTAGAACCACTTTAAGAAAGTGGTTTTGGAAAACAATAAGGTTTGAAAATATAGACCAAAAGGGTCACTTTTAATGTAACACTTTCCTAAAGCAACCCTAGCCATGGAAAGGCTAGAATCACCCTAGAATCGTGGTTTTGAAAACAAGTTTTTGAAAAAGAGATTTTGATGCAATTTTGAAAACAAGTTTGAAAACAATTTGGAAAACGAGTTTGAAAACGAATTTCGAAAGATGCAAGACTATGATATGCACAATGCAATTTGGGGTCGTGAACATACAAGGTTAAGGCTTCACCACATAATCAAGGGGGCCGGACCCACGTGGTCTTTGGTTAGACTAGAAGAAAGCCCCCGACACGGTGACTCTCCAACAGTCTAATCCTACACATGGACCGGGAGTCCCCTTGTTTCAAGCATGCAAAGAAAGGGGGGGAAAGAGATGGGGGATTAAAATAGAGAAAACCCGAGTGGGTTGGAGAGAGAAGAGAGTGGGGGGAAGTGCAAAAAATTAAAGAGAAAGCCTACCTTGTTTCTTGTTTATTTTGCGCGCCGTGCAGTTTTCGGTCTTCGGTCTTTAGTCTTTGTCTTGATCTTCACTTTCAATCCTCAAGAATTGTCTTCAAGCTTTGGATGGCAGCTCTTCAAGTCTTCAAAGAGTGGTTGAAGGCTAGTGTATGAGTGTATGGGGGAGTGTATGAGTGTATAAGAGGCTAGGGTTTGTGTATAGTGGCTAGGGTTTGGGAAAACCTAGGGAGGCTAGGGTTTTGGAGGTGCTCGAGCTCTGTATATCGAAATATAGGATTTTTAGGTTAATTTTGCAGACCTCTTTCACGTTGAATGAGGCTCTGTATTTATAGAAGGAGGATAAACCTGGCACCTGTTGCAGTAGCGCCAGGCCAAATTCTAAACTGGCGCCACTAGTAGTGGTGCCAGGCCATTTTTTGGCTTGGCGCCACTACTAGTGGCGCCAACCAATTAGGAAAGATTTAAGCTCGGCAAGTGTCGTATCTTTGACTAGATTTGGGCGTCTGTACTAGTGACTACCATGCAATCTTTAGCTTGGCTTCACTAGGAGTGACTCCGGAAAGTCCGGGAATGATTTGAAGGAGCCGGGAGTGACCCAGAAGGCCGGAAAGAAGCATGAACACTTAAAATAGTGTCCTGGAGGTATTTGACTTGAAAAATGAAGATAAGGTGGGTCGGAAAGGTTGACCGGGCCTTTAGGGGCAAAACGGTCAATCGGACCGGAAAACTGCCGGGGCGAACTCGAATTGTCCCGGGAAAAGACTTGGGATCTGGAAACATTATTTAGAATGTTCCCAGAGGTTTCCGGTTTGATTCCCAGGGCCGGCGTGTTCGGAAATGGAGACCGGCCCACCAGGGGCAAAACGGTCATTTTGTACCAGGTTTGCCGGAACTAACTCGGAATGACCTGGAAAGGTAAAGGAAGGTTGAGAACACTATAAAAAGTATTCTCAGGACATTACCGGTTTGATACCCAGAGCCGGTGTGGTCAAAGAAGGAGACCGGCCTTCCAGGGGCAAAACGGCCATTTTGTACCGGGTTGGCCGGAACTAACTTGGAATGGTCCGGAAAGGTAAAGGAAGGTTGAGAATACTATAAAAATTATTCTCGGGACATTACCGGTTTGATACTCAAAGCCGGTATGGTCGAAGAAGGAGACCGGCCCTCTAGGGGCAAAACGATCATTTTATACCGGGTTGGCCGGAATTGACTCGAAATGGTCCGGAAAGGTAAAGGAAGGTTGAGAATACTATAAAAAGTATTCTCAGGAGGTTACCGGTTTGATATCCAGAGCCGGTGTGGTTCCCGGGGCATTCGGATGCTTAGGGGCAAAATGGTCATCTTGACCGAAAAGTCTCGGAAAAGGTCCTAAGGGTAGTCCGGTCATTTTTCACCGAAGTGAGCTAACAGACACTGGTGTTGACCTGGGTTTTGAGTGTTTCCGCCACTCTCACGGTGTGAGTATTTCCGCTACTCTAACGGTTCTGTGAGTATTTCCGCTACTCTAACGGCTCTGTGAGTATTAACGGTTCTGTGAGTAGTTCCGCTACTCTAACGGTTCTGTGAGTAGTTTTGCTACTCGGACGGTTCTGTGAGTATTTCCGCTACTCTAACGGTTCTGTGAGTATTTCCGCTACTCTAACGGTTCTGTGAGTAGTTTTGCTACTCGGACCGTCTCGAGGAATAAACTGTCTCGAGAGTGGGACTAGAAGGGGTCTTACCGTCTCCGAAGAGATGTGCCTGGATTGGAGTCGTCTCGAGGAATAAACTGTCTCGAGAGTGGGACTGGAAGGGGTCTTACCGTCTCCGAAGAGACGTGTCTGGATTGGAGCCGTCTCGAGGAATAAACTGTCTTGAGAGTGGGATTGGAAAGGAGTCTTATTGTCTCCAAAGAGACGTGCCTAGATTGTGAGTGTTTCCACCACTCTAACAGTTTTGTGAGTAGTTTTGCTACCCGGACCGTCTCGAGGAATAAACTGTCTCGAGAGAGGGATTGGAATTGGAATAAGAAAGGACAATGCCCGCGCATTTTGATCATTTTGCCTCTATTTGGGCCTGACAGGCCCGCGAAGCGATGGAAAGACGGAATTTGGACCTAGAGGATTGGTTTTGATTGGAATATGTCCACAATGATTTGAAAACAAGTCTGGACGGAGTGTAGACTGCCGAGCAGTCAAAAATGGGGTGCTTACATCGAGGGTGGGCCATTGCCTCGTTCTCTGTTTCTCGTCGGCCATGGAAATCTGAGCTTTCTGATGTGTGTGCCGGTGCTGGAGATGTCCGAGGGATGACTTTAACTCCTTTTTGCGTTTTACCTTGTTCTCTATTTCTTGTGTGAGAGAGAGAGAAAGACATAGAGTTAGTTTTTGTACAAAAACAGTTTACTTATGCCAATTCTAAAAATGCACAAGTAAAAGGGGTGAATGCATGTTATATATATTTATTTTATTTTATTTTATTTTTTATGAATGCATATGGAATTAGATGTATGACTTATTTTGCATATCTTACTTTTTTTATATATTTTTTTATGAATGCACAGGTTTATATTTAATGCATGTTATACTTTTTGGATGAATGTACATACAGGAATAGAATTAAATACATGAATAGATACAAACTACACAGAAATTTAAATAGATGTATAGGTTATACGTATAGTGGATGCAATAGTACTACATGTATATAAGCTATTTATAAAGGATGTCCGTGGATTGCCCCGGTGCCCATACTCTCAGGATTCTGTTTCCTTTCCAGGATTCTGCCCCATTCAGTTTTGTCTCATTCTTATCGGGGTGTGATAGTATTTGCACCATTCTTCAGAGATCTTGATCTTTTGGTCTGCTATCCTATCCCTACTTTTTATAGGGTTATTGTTTGGGATTTTTCTGACCTCGCTTGGTTTTTTCTCTTAGATTTCCAAAGTGCCATCGTGGCTAGAGCGACGACTTGCATGCCCTTTGTAGAACGATAAATAGCTAAGCCCACAATCAGAGAAGACTTTTTTAGGAGCGTAGTGTAGGCTGGGTTTAGGGGTTGTAAGAAGCGAATGGATATTTAGGGGTTGTAAGAAGTGAATGGATATTTAGTAGGTAGTTAAACCAGAACCATCTGAGCACACTTTGGAACATGAGATTGCCTTTGGATTTCTCCCTAGTTCTTCTTTCTTATCTAACTTGTCTTGGTATTGTTCAGGCTTATTTGGACTAAACAATTTTCTTTGATCAAAGAGGACTTTGATTTGGACCGTAACGTAGGCTAGGTTAAGGGGTTTATGAATGAAAAAGATATGCAAGCTCAAATTTGATGTTATTTCTAGTAGGGTTTAGATCCACACCATCCTTGGTTGGGTCTTCCAGCGAGGTTTCGTCCCCTGATATCCTCCTCTGGCTTCTGCAACATGTCTAGCTCATTTAGATCAAGCAATCTTTTTTCAATTAGAGAGGACTTTAACAGGGTCGTAACGTAGGCCACGGGTTTGGGTGTTTACAAGAATGGGTAAAGGCTCAAACCTATTGCTTCTACTGTTTCTTTGTTACCTAGGATCACCTTTGAATAACTATATATTCTCCAAAGAGTTCACGTTTCTTGTAGTATGATCCTTGACCTTCTAACGAGTTTGCCCCTTCATTTTCTTTCTTTCTTTTTTTTTTTTTTTTTTTTAATTATTTCTTCTAACTTGCCCTGCGGTAGCTTTTTCTCTTTGCTTTTCTGTTTCTTTCCTTTCTTTTTTTCTTTCTGCGAGACGAATATTTCCACAACTTCTTTCTCTTAGATCCTTTCCTCAGCATTTCAATTTAAACCGTTGTGGGTAGTGATCCCTAGGTTGGGGTTTCTTTCTAGAAAAAAAAGATAACTGGGTCAACAGGTTTGACAAGGTTGCTTTTGACTGTATAGGAAATGAAATGAGGGCTTCTCTTCATTTTGAACAAGATTTCTTGATCCATAGAGCCTTCACGTTACTTCGGCTTGATGGTCGATGATATTCTCTGCCAGATCTTTTGCTGCCTGTCTGCCCTAGTGTGGAGGGATGGTTTTGGATCGGAGTTGACAAAAAATCTTTCGCTTTTTGTGAGGCACTAGCGGATTAAGTAAAGGGGATATTTTTGTGTATGGTAGTAGAATTGAGGGCCTCTAATCATTTTAAATTGAATTGCTTAGTCTATAAAGCCTTAGTACAAAATTTAGACAATATTCCTAAAGATGGTGTGTTTATGCCAGTGAACCCCTATATATTCTAACAAACCAACTACTCTATGCTTACCCCAATGCGAGGGATGGTTACTAGTTTGGGGTTATCTGAAAAGAAATTATGTACGGCTTTAGTGGGCTGACCAAATGATAGTGTTTATTTAGGATAAATAGAACAATGACTTCTCATCATTTTAAGGACTCGGCTACCCATCGCTTAACCAGAATATCATGCAAGTGTTGCCTCTTTAATAAAATCCGCACTTCTTTGTTAAGATTGCCTTCCTCCTATCTCTCTCTCACTCTCTCTCTCATTCTCTCAAAGGTTTTAACCCCCTTTGAGTGAGTTGCCCATGCTATCCTATCCTTCAAGTCAAGTCATTACTGAATGAGAAAGAATTCTTAAATGCAACAATCGTCCACAAGAGTATGAGACAAAGGGATTAAACTGGAAACTACCTATTTTCATTTAAAAACATGATTACATAGCATGCAGTGTTTATTTAAAGAAGATATACGAGAACTAGAAAGACGAAAAGAAAATAAACGAATTTTATGAAAACCTCCTTTTTCTAGTGGACCTCCTAGTGGGAACCTGTAATAAGGTTTTGAAATGTGTCAACTTCTTTGGTATTTCATTCTTTGGGCGTATCACCAAACGACGGAGGGCGGATTGACAGATCTTTTGCAGTGCTTGGCATGCATTTGGAAGTTAGGAGATTCTTTTGTAGCAACGCATGGGTCTGGCAGGACTTTGCAAATGGTGAAGCCTTCTTCTACATGGACGGTGATTATCGTGGCATGGTGTGGAGGTAGTTGGTTAGTGGTAATGTCTTGCAGATGGATGGATGACTTTGCAAACGATGAGGCCTTCCTCTTCTTACTCCTTACTATAGGTTCGACCTCTTCCAATAGCCGAGCTAATCCTTGCATAAGTTTGAATTAAGCATGATTTAGAGGGGTTCCATATGCTGTTTGACTTGGAAAAGAAGACAAAATACAGTCAGCATGTGGAGTTAGGGGTTTTATGCAATGCGTGTCCTATGGGGGTCCCTCCTTCAAGGGAATTTAGGCATGATGCTGAGTCCATTTTGGAGGCAGGGTTTTGCCCGTTATGCAATACAATACCTCTTCGGCATGAGCCGGTTAAAATTTCTTTGTTTGGGTAATCCCACCTCCATGGACTAAAAGAGATTTAGGCCTCTCTCGAGATATGGTTCTATGCATGCCATGAATCCTTAGGGTTGAAGAACCCTTAGGAGTTTTGGTAGGTTCGATTAACATGCAATTGGATTGCTCCTTTCTTTCTACGTTTGATTAGATGCATGAGAATAAAATGACTTTAGTTTCTTGGAACTCTTATCTTGGAATGGAGATGGGTGCATGAGCATAATAGAAGTGAACATGTGAGCAATATGATGACAATAAATGAATAGTTTGGAAAAACCCCCCTTCTTGTCTTGCTTCTGTCTTCGGTTCTCTTAGTACTTGGAGATGAGGATAGGGAGGATAGAAGACAAGAAAAAAAGAGAAGTTAGTGCCTTAACTTGAACATTTTTATGCAATGCATGTCCTAGGGGTGCCCCTACTTGAGAGAGAAACTAACATGATGTATTGGCTCACTTTTCGGAGATAGGAGATTTGCCCCTGTACGCAAGCATCTTACCATTGATCAGGAATCTGCCTCCATCATTTATTCACGAAAAATAAGGAAACTCATTGAACTTTGAGGTTTACAATATAAAGAGTCAAATTACATTTCAATAGGGGGAGGGGGAACATTTTCCTTTGGATTTCCACCTATCTACTTCTACATAAGGAATCCTAAACTACTCTTAAGTCTTCGGATTCGCCCTCTTTGGATTTGATGTCGAAGAGGTCGTTGAGAGATCTTGTTGATTGATTGCCTCTTGTCTTTTTGACGACCCTATCTCCATGAGCATAGAGGGATTGGGGCCCCTCTTATGGGATGACTTAAAATGCATGCAATGATTCCTTAGGGTTACTTGAGAACCCTTACGGTTTGGGTAGGTTTAATGCAAGGGAGAGTAACCTTGGTGTCACTCTCAATGGGTTGATTGTATGCATGGGGATGCAGTGACTTGAGTTATTCTGAAACTCTTGTCTTGACATGGAATATGGAATGCATGAAAATGGATGCATAGAGTATAAGGAGAGAGAATGCAATAATAAAGTAAACGTGCATGCATGAGCAGTTAGATAGACATTATAACAGTATGAATACAGTCATTATAACAACAAGAATAAGCAGGTATAAAGGAAAGTAAAAACGGTCGCCCTTTTCTCCATGGTTTTGAAAATGGTGTGCGTGTCCTAAATTCCACAGAGGTTGGGCTATGCAAGGTGTCTATATAAGCATGAGGTTTAGGGTTTACTAATGCATTCTAAAAAGGCTCGGTTCCCGGATCTTCAAACCTAGGCCCACTCCCCGAGGTGGTGCCATGATCGGATGGTGATCCGAGCGGGGGAACCATTAAGAGGCCATAAGCGAAGAAACTGACACAGCATCTTGCCCACAACCAAAATACTGTTCCCCCTTCTAACTAGAAGGGACAGATTAGGGTAAAAATGCATGTATGTAGAATGCAAGTGCACGTGCAGTGTGTGTGTGATTTTTGAAAGTAAAGGAAAAAGTTCAACAACTTCCATTCATCCTGTTTATTACATTCATGCAAAACAGTTAATAAAATAATATTGTAAACAAAAGTGCACCTACAAAACAAAGATGCAAGAGTTAGTATGTGGATGACATGCTTTATACAAGATAATATGAATGCACGTTTTTTTTAAAGTAACTTTGAAATTTTGATTTTGAAAATTAAAAGTGGATCGAATTGGACAAGTTAATTGAAGACTCTACATAGATGAAGGGTAAAGAGACGTGACTATGGCCTAACCCTCTAAGTTTTCCTAATGGAGTCGCCAGCTGTCGCGCCCAGATTTTTCACACTCGAGCAATACATACACAAGCGGAAAAAATACTGTACTCTCTTGTTAGAACTCATCCTTCTAGAAGAATGAGTGCGACTAGATTTGAATTAAAAATTAATTTGAATAAAGGGATTTTGAAAAACATTTGGAGTCGCCACCTAACTTGATTAAGGTGAGTTAGGTCACCTAAAAACTAAGCACAATCCGAAGATTACACTTAGGGTTTTTGAAAACGATTTTGAAAATACTTCCTTAAGAGAGGGTATTTAAGAAAACAGGTTGTTTGGCAACCTTTGAAAAATATTTAAGCCTTTTTTTTTAAAATAACTCCATTTGGTTTTTCGAAAGTAGTGATCTAGGTTCAGAGGGTGGTTACGTGTAAGGAAGACGCACTAAGCCATCACCCTACCCTGCCCTTGTGGTACTTACATGTCTATTCACCCTAGATTCAACCATTAGAGTCTTCGATTAATACAAGTCCAAAACTATCCACTTTAGAAAAAGAATTTTTAAAAGAATGATGCATGATATGCAATTGCAAGAGAAGAGAGTTTGAAAATAGATTTGGAAATAGATTTGAAAATAACTTGATTTGATTTGAAAAGATAGATTTAATTTTGAAAGAAAGTTTTGGAGATTGGAAATAAAGATTTGGAAATAGAAATTTGGAATTGGAAGTTGAAAAAAAGTTATGACCGCACCCACGAGGGTTGCTTACGTATCCCTTTTGAGGAATCAGGTCAGTCATAGTTCTGACAAGAGTCCGATTGAAAATAAAAGGTTTTGATTGGAAAAAGATATTTTGATTAGAAAAAAGGATTTGATTTGAACTTAGAATAGAAAATTTGAAATTGGAATTTGGAATTGAAAAAGATTTGGACTTTGATTTGGAAAGATAGAAATTTAGGAAACCTAGACTTAAGAAAGATAGGATTTAGAAAGGACTTGAGATTAGGAATGATTTGACTCGAATATTGGACTTGGAAGATTAGGGAAAGATTGGATTGAGGAAAGGTTCGAATTAGGAAAGTTTCAAAATAGGAAAGTTCCGTTTTAGGAAAGTTTCATTTTAGGAAAGTTTTTGAATTAGGAAAGTTTTGATTTAGGAAAGCTTTCAAATAAGAAAGGTTTCGAAAGTTGGAAAGTTTAGAATTTTAGAAAGTTTAGAATTTAAGGAAGTTTTGAATTTAGAAAGTTTGACTTAAGAAAGGTTTAACTTAGGTAAGGTTTCATTTTTAGAAAGTTCTAACTTAAGAAGTTTTGAATTTGAAAAGATTTGAAATTTACAAAGTTTAGAATTTTTAGAAAGATTGAAGTTTGAGTTTTAGAAATATTTGAAATTAGGAAAGGTTTGACTTTAAGAAAGATTTAAAGATTTAGATTTGGAAGGTTGAAATTTAGAAAGGTATGCAATTAGGAAAGATTAAGTAGCTTAAAGTTTAAGAAAAGATTTAAAAGTTTCAGTTTAGGAAACTTAAGGTTTAGGTAAGTACAAGATTAGGAAGGATTTGAATTAGGAAAGATTTGGACTTGGAAGGATTGAGATTCTTATTTCCTAAAACAAAGGATTGGATTTTGTTTCTAAAAGTGGTATTTCGATTTTGTTTCCATAAATGGAGGATTAGATCTAGTTTCCTAAATGAGGAGATTGGATTTGGTTTCCTAAAGGGGAGATTGGATTTGGTTTCCTAAAGGGAAGATTGGATTTTTGCATGGATATAGAAAGAGAAGTTTTAACAACCCTAGATTTGGAAACTATAGTTTGATGTAGAAAATAGGTTTTGGAAACTTATGATTTAGATGTAAAAAGGAGATTTTGGAAACCTAGGTTTTGAGGCAAGAGTGGAAATCATGTTTTAAGAAAGAAAATTAGGGTTTCCTAATTGTTGGCTCTAGGGTTTAACTTAGGCTCTAAGGAAGGAGTTTTTGGAAAGTAAGTTTTTAGAAAGGGAGATTTTTGAAAATAAATCTTAGAGAGGAGTTTTTAGAAAGTAAACTTGAAAAGAGAGTTTTCCGAAAGGGATTTTGGAAAGTAAAACTTTGAGAGAGTTTTTGGAAAGAAAGGTTTAGGAAGGAGATCTTAAAAAGGAGTTTTTGGAAAACGAATTTTGAAAAGAGAGTTTTTGAAAATTGATTTTTGGAAAGAGTTTTTCTAGGAAGGAGTTTTGGGAAGAGTTTTTAGGAAAAAGATTTTAGGGAATGTTTCTAGAATGTGAATGTTAGAGGGAGCTTTTTTGGAAAAGAGTTTTGAAAAGAGTTTTGGAAAATAGATTTTTGAAGGGAGTTTTTAAAAACAATTTTGGAAAAGAATTTTGAAAAGGAGATTGGAGAGAGTTTTTAGAAAGTATGTTGAAAAAGAGATTTTTAGAAGGAGAGATTTGAAAAGAGAGATTTTGGAACATTCATAAAAATATCTCACTTTCCTAAAGTGATTCTAACCACAAGAAGGCTAGAACTACTTTAGGATAGTGGTTTTGAAAACAACAATATTTGAAAACATGGACCATATTGGTCACTTTAAATATAACACTTTCCTAAAGCAACCCTAACCATGAAAAGGCTATAATCACCTTAGGATTGTGATTTTAAAAACAAGTTTTGAATAAGAAGATTTAACGTAAGTTTTGAAAACAGTTTTGATGCAAGTTTTAAAAACACGTTTGAAAACGAATTTTAGAGGAATGCAAGATTATGATATACACAATGCAAGTTGGGGTCGTGAACATACGAGGTTAAGGTTTCATCACATAATCAAGGGGGCCGAACCCACGTAGTCTCTGGTTAGACTAATAGAAAGCCCCCGACATAGTGACCTTCCATAGCCTAATCCTACACATGGACCAGTAAGTCCCTTTTTTTAAAGCATATAAGAAAGGGGGGAAGAAGATGGGGGATTAAAATAGAAGAAAACCCAAGTGGGTTCAGAGAAAGAAGAGAGAGGGGGAGTTGCGTAAACGTAAATAGGAAGCCTACCTTGCGTCTTTTTTTTATTTGCTTTGCTTTATGCGCTTTGTTTTTCTTGCTTTGCTTCGATCTTCACTTCGCTTTGTGTCTGTTTTCAAAGGCTTGTCTTGATCTTCAGGAGCTTCGGATTGCAGCACTTCAAGTCTTCAATGGAGGCTTTAGAGGCTAGTGTATGAGTGTATATAAGTGTATGGGAGTGTATAGGAACTGGAGTTTGTGTATGGAGGGTAGGGTTTGGAGAACCTAAAGAAGACTAGGGTTTAGGGAGGCTATGGGCTCTGTATATCGAAGAGGGGAGTTTTTAGACTAAGTTTACGGACCTTTTTTAAGCTGGAAGAGGCTCTTTATTTATAAACAAAGGAATGACCTAGTGCCTGTTGTAGTGGCGCCAGGCAAAAGTTTACATTGGCGCCACTACTAGTGGCTCCGGCCACTTAGGAAAGTTTTAAGGTCGGCAAGCAACGTATCTTCAAAAGATTTGGGCATTTGTACTAGTGATTACCATGCAATTTTTAGCCTAGCTTCACTAGGAGTGACTTTGGAAAGTCCGAAAATAATTTGAAAGGGCTGGAAATGGCCCGGAAGGCCGAAAAGGGACAGGAACCCTTAGAACTATGTCTCAGGGGTAGTAGACTTGGAAAATAATGACATGATGTGTTGGAAGGGTTGACTGGGCTATTAGGGGCAAAACGGTCAACTAGACTAGAAAACTACCGGGATGGACTCGGAATGTCTCGAAAGAAGACTCGATGTTTGGGAATATTACTTAGAATGTCCCTGGAGATTACAGGTTTGATACCCAAAGTCGGTGTGGTCGGAAAAGACGACCGGCCCACCAGGGACAAAATGATCATTTTGCACTAGGTTTACCAGAACTGACTTGGAATGATCCAAAAAGATAATGGAAGATCGAGAATACTATAAGAGGCATTCTCAAGAGACTACCGGTTTTATACCCAAAGCCGGTGTGGTTCCCAGGGCGCTTGGATGCCTAGGGACAAAATGGTCATCTTGACCGAAATGTTTTAGAATTGGCCTGAAATTGATTGGAAGGCACCTAATCATGTCGGATTGTCTTTAAGACAATCTTGGAAGGGTGGACTTATCGTTCTGAGGACTTAGGTACTGTCTCGAAAAACGTGTCGAAAATGGCCTTAGGGGAAGTTTTGTCATTTTTCACCGAAGTGGGCTAGCAGACATTGGTGTTGACCTGGGTTTTGAGTGTTATCGTCACTCTGACGGCACTCCCATGATATAGGGGTTTGCGGTCAATTCCCTATATCGACTTGTTTATGAGTGTTTTCGCCACTTTGGCGGTTGCGATGTTTACGTGTATTCTGGTTACTCTAACGGGTCACGATCATTCCAGAGACTGCCTAATGTCTGGAAGCTGCTAGGTGGACTTAGCGCCTGAGGAATCAACTTTCTCAGAAGGCATGTTGAAACAGACATTTCTGCATTGGCGGGCTAGCAGGCCCCAAAGGTGGACCGTTCTACCATCTCGGGGTCTTGGGTCCTTGTCCCAGCTACGGGTTTGAAGGGACTTACTATTCCGAAGAGTTTTTTCGGAAATGTGCTGGACAAGATGGACTTACCACCTCAAGGAATCAACTTTTTCGAGTGTGTTGGTTTAATTGGAATTGGAATTGGACTAGAAAAGGGGACTTACCGTCTTCAAGAAGACGTGCCCATTGGAATTGGATCGAACAATGCCCCCAAGGGTGTTATGGTCATTTTGCCTCTATTTGGGCCCAAAGGGCCCGTGAAGCAATCGATTGACGAAATTAGACTTGGAAAATTGAGTTGACTCAGAATATGTCCGTATCGACTTGAATACAAGTTTGGACGGACCAGAGACTGTCGAGCGGGCAAAAATGGGGTGCTTACAGAGTGGAAATCAATCCTTGATGTGTCGAGTTTTCCCATCTAGCCTGGGAAAGGTGGCCCTACGATGGTTCAACAACTTGCCATCCAAATCAGTATCAAATTGGAGACAACTTACCAAACTATTCACTGCTCGCTTCATAGCCAACAATGAGCAGCCTAAGGAGGTAAACTTCATACTTACCTTATAGAAGAATGATGGAGAAGGATTATAGGGGCTATTGGAAGGCCTACAATGAGATTGACAAGTGCAGCGAGCAGCTAGCTGTAACTTAGTTCAAGATTGGCTTGCCAAGAGAACATCGCCTACAATAGTCCTTAATAAAGAAGCTGGCCCTCATAGTGCAAGAGTTAATCTCAAGAATCGAGTGATATGCGAGATTGGAAGAAGAAATACCACAGCTAACCCCTGAGAAGGTCGATAGTATCGCTGAGAAGAGGAATGGACGGGACGCAAAGAAGCTTCGGTGGGAAGACAACAACAACTGGGGCAAGAAGGCAAATAACGAGGTCTACATTGTCTTCAAAGATCCCATTTATAAAATCTAGCCCTAAATTTGCGACAAGCCATTCTTCAAATGGCCGCTAAAGTTGGGAGGAGACCCAACAGCCCGAGATCAAATAAAATTTTGCTCCTATCAAAAGGAGAAGGGGCATCAAATAGAGAATTACCGACATCTCAAAAGCCACCTAAAAGATCTGGCGAAGGCTGGTCATCTTGACCAATATATTGACAGAGAGAAGAAAAAACGAGAGGCCGAGTAGCCGAGGCTGGAGGTCCCCCTACAGAAAGAAGACAGAGTCAAACGAGTCTAGGTGATCAATGTGTTGCATGGATCAGTAGAGTCAGAAGCTATTGACCGACATAGATACTGGGTCGAGATACAAAAGGCCATGCACTTGAGGGAGGTGATGCAGATAGGCTATCCACACAAGAAGGTCAAGATTGGCAGTAATACCATGGACATAACTTTCACTGACGAAAATCTCGTGGGAGTTCAGAACCCCCACAATGACGCACTGGTTGTGACTCTACGAATGGCAGTTTGTGACGTGAAGAGGCTACTCATCAACCAGGGGAGCTCCTCCTAGGTTATTTACTACGATCTATTGAAGATGCTAGAGCTGAAGGATGCAGACCTTCAGCCCTCGCTCAATCCATTGATCAAGTTCAGTTCTAACCCAGTTTGGCCGCTAGGGATGGTAATTATTCTTGTAATTGCAGGAGGAATTACTCTGCAAACAGAATTCCTGGTGGTCAACGTACCCTTCCACTATAATGCAATCATAGGCTGAACATGGTTGCATCTTATGAAGGTTATCCTATCTTTCTACCATCAGCTGATTCGATTTCTAACCCCAGAGGGGGTGCAAGAGATAAGAAGGGACCAAGTGGCCGCTAAGCAATGCTTTCTTACGGCGTGTGCGACAAAGGCGAAAGCTAGTAAAGTACAAATGATGGAGCTTTATGAAGATACACCCGCGATTGATGACGTTGGGCAGATACTAGAGAAAAAAAGCCATCGAATAATTGAAAAAAATCCATATAGATTGGCATAAGGAGAAGTACTTTGTGATCATCGCTTCCCTATCCCAAACTGAAGAAAATTCCTTAATCGAGCTTTTGAAAAATTACATTGAGATATTCTCTTGGTCTCCTTACGACATGCCAGGGATTAACGTGGAGGTTGCCTGCCACAGATTAAGCGTGGACCCACAATATCGACCTGTGGTCCAGAAGGTCAGGAGAGCAGCCACACAACTTGTGGATGCTATCGTAGAAGAAGTTGAAAGGCTCCTTGATGTTGGTGCGATTAGAGAAGTCCACTACCCACGTTGGCTGTCGGACACAGTTGTGAAAAAGAAGGACGACAAATGGAGAGTTTGTGTTGACTTCACCGGTCTGAACAAAGCATGCCCTAAAGACCCTTTCCCTCTACCCAAGATTGATCAATTGGTAGATGCAATGGCTGGTTTTGAAAGAATAAGCTTCTTGGATGCTTATCGTGGGTATCACCAGATCTCGCTCCATGAAGACGACCAAGAGAAAACCGCCTTCATAACTCCAAAAGGCATCTTTTGCTACAAGGTAATGCCCTTTGGACTAAAGAATGCCGGTGCCACCTATCACCAATTGGTCACTAAAATATTCAAAGACCACATTGGCAGCACCGTGGAAGTTTATATCGATAACATGGTGGTCAAAAGTAAGATTGGCAGTCACCATTTGGAGAACTTGACGGTGGTATTTAACATTTTGAAGCAATACAAAATGAGGCTTAACACCTCAAAGTGTGTGTTCGGGGTTAGCTCAAAAAATTTCCTAGAGTTCTTGGTTACACACTGTGGTATTGAGGTAGATTCGCAATAGGTCAGTGCTATTCAGAATGTCTAAGCTCCAAGGAACACCAAAGAAGTATAGAAATTGACTGGCATGGTAGCGGCCCTCAACAGATTCATCAGTCGATCTTTAGACAAGTGCTGACCATTTTTTCAACTTCTAAAAAAATAGGAGCGATTCAGTTGGACCCAAGAATATGATCAAGCCTTGGTAGATTTGAAGAAGTACATGAGCCAGCCTTCCCTACTTTCCACCCTATCGAAACATGAAGAACTCTTCCTCTACCTAGCATGTCAGAGCATACATCAGTGTCATACTACTTCGATAGTAAAATCGGCACCAGAAGCCAGTCTACTATGTCAGCAAAACTCTCTTAGGGGCAGAGAGCAGGTATCTACCATTAGAAAAGCTGGTCCTTGCATTAGTAATAGTGTCACATAAACTAGTGCACTACTTTAGGGCCCACACTATCAACGTTCTCACGGACCACTGTTGCGTCCAGATTTTTCACACTCGAGGAATACTCACACAAGCGGGACAAATGTTGTACTCTCTCGTTAGAACTCACCCTCCTAGAAGAATGAGTGCGACTAGGTTTGAATTGAAAATATATTTGAATAAAGGGCTTTTGGAAAAGATTCGGAGTCGCCACCTAACTTGATTAAGGTGAGTTAGGTCACCTAAAAACTAAGAATAATCCGAAGACTACACTTAGGGTTTTGGAAAACGATTTTTGAAATTGCCACCTCAAGAAAGGGTTTTTAAGAAAACGAGTTGTTTAGTAACTTTTGGAAAATATGTAAGCCCTTTTTGAAAAATAACTCCGTTTTGGTATTTGAAATTAGTGATTTAGGTTTGGAGGTTGGTTACGTGTAGGGAAGACGCACTAAGCCATCACCCTACCCCGCCCTTTGAGAGTCTACCCTAGATTCACTTATGAGAGTCTTTAACTAAATAATGTTCAATCCTATCCACTTTGAAAAACAATGTTTGAAAAGAAACTAACATGATGCATGATATGCAAGTGCAAGAAAAGAGAGTTGATTTGGAATTAGGTTTTAAAAGAAGAATTTGATTTGATTTTAGAAGAGATTTGAAAAGATGGAATTGGAATTGGAAAATTTTAGAAATTGGGAAGTGAGATTTGAAAAATAGATTTTTGGATTTGAAAATCGGAAATAGAACATAGAATTGGAAACTTGAAGAAGATTGTAAAATTAAAGATTTGAAAGAAGTTGTGGAAATAGAAATTTGAAAAATGTTGTGAAATTTGAGATTCGAAAAATGTTGTGACCGCACCCATGGGGGTTGCCTACATATCCCTTTGGAGGAATCAAGTCAGTCGTAGTTCGGACAAGAGTCCGATAGAAAATAGATTTGAAAGGAATTGAATTGGAATTTAGATTGAAAGATTGAAAAGATTTGATTTTGGAAAGCTTGGTTTTAGGGAACCTAGTCCTAGGAAACATTTGACTCGAGTGTTGAACTTGGAAGATTAAGAAAGATTAGATTTAGGAAGGGTTTGAATTAGAAAATGTTCGAATTAGGAAAGGTTTCGTTTTTGGAAAGTTTTCAATTAGGGAAGTTTTCAAGTTAAGAAAGTTTCGAAATTAGGAAAGTTTTGAATTAAGAAAGTTTCAACTTAGGAAAGTTTTGAATTAGGAAAGTTTCAATTTGGGAAAGTGTTGTTTTAGGAAAGGTTTTGAAATAGGAAAGTGTTGAATTAGGAAAGTTTCAACTTAGGAAAGTTTTGAATTTGAAAAGTTTTGAAATAGGGAAGTTTTAACTTAAGAAAGTCTTGATTTAAGAAAGTTTTGAGTTTAGAAAAGATTTAGATTTGGAAAGATTTGAGTTTAGGAAAGGTTTGAAAACTTAGATTGGGAAAGTTAAGATTTGAAAAGGGGTAGAGTTAGGAAAGTGTTGAATTAGGGAAGATTTGAAAACTTAATGTTTAAGGAAAGATTTGAAAGTTTTAGGAAACTTAAGATTTAGGAAGGTAGAAGGTTAGGAAGGAGTTAAATTAGGAAAGATTTGAATTTTGAAATTTAAGGAAAGATTTAAAGTTTAGGTTTAGGAAACTTATGGTTTAGGAAGGTGGGAAATTAGGAGAGAATTGAGTTAGGAAAGAGTTGGATTAGGAAGGGACTAGATTCAGTTTCTAAAAGAAAAGGTTTGATTTTGTTTCCAAAAACGGAGGACGGGATCTAGTTTCCTAAATGGGAAGATTGGACTTTTTCAAGGATTTGGAAAGGGAAGTTTTAGAAACCCTAAATTTGGAAAACTATAGTTTTGACATAGAAAATAGGTTTTGGAAATATGTATAGTTTTGATGTAGAAAACAAAAGGTTTTGGAAACCTAGATTTGGGGCAAAGTTTGAAAATCATGTTTTTGGAAAGAAAATTAGGGTTTCCTAATTGTGAGTTATAGGGCTTGATTTAGGCTCTAAGGCAAGAGTATTTGAAAAGTGCGCTTTTGGAAACGAAGGTTTTTAGAAGGGAATCCTAGAGGGGAGTTTTTGGAAAGTAAATTTGAACAGAGAGTTTTTGGAAAGAGATTTTAAAGAGAAGGAGTTTTTGGAAAGCGTGTTTTTGGAAACAAGTTTTTTTGGAAGAAAATCCTAGAGTGGAGTTTCTAGAAGGAAGATTTTGGAAAGAGAGTTTTTGAAAAGATTTTTGGGGAGAGTTTTTCTAGGAAAGAGACCTAGGGAACGTTTTTGGAAAATGGACTTTGAAAAGAGCGTTTTGGAAAGGAGTTGAAAAAGGAGGTTTTGAAAAATAGATTTTTGGAAAGAGTTTTTAGAAAATAATTTTGGAAAGAGGAGCTTTTTGGAAAACATGTTGGAAAAGAGATTTTAAGGAGGAGGGATTTGGAAAGAGAGTTTTTAGCAGGTATAAAAACATCTTACTTTCCTAAAGCGATTCTAACCATAAGAAGGTTAGAACCACTTTAAGAAAGTGGTTTTGAAAACAACAAAGGTTGAAAATATGGACTATGTTGGTCACTTTAAATGTAACACTTTCCTAAAGCAACCCTAGCCATGGAAAAGCTAGAATCACCCTAGGATTGTGATTTTGAAAACACGTTTTGAAAAAAAGATTTTGATGCAATTTTGGAAACAAGTTTGAAAATAATTTTGAAAACGAGTTTGAAAACGATTTTTGGAAGATGCATGATCATGATATGCACAATGCAATTTTGGGGTCGTGAACATACAAGGCTAAGGCTTCACCACATAATCAAGGGGGCCAGACCCACGTGGTCTCCGGTTAGCCTAAAGGAAAGGCCCCGACACAGTGACCCTCTGATAATCTAATCCTACACATGGACCGGGAGTCCCCTTGTTTCAAGCATGCAAAGAAAGGGGGGGAAAGAGATGGGGGATTAAAATAGAGAAAACCCAAGTGGATTAGGAGAGAGAAGAGAGAGGGGGGAAGTGCGGAAATTTAAATAGGGAGCCTACCATATGTCTTGTTTACTTTGCACGCCTTGCTTGTCTTCGATCTTCATCTTGATCTTCGTCTTCAATCTTCAAGAGTCGCCTTCAATCTTCAAACTTCAGATTGCAGCTCTTCCAGTCTGCGAAGGAGGGTTGAAGGCTAGTGTACGAGTGTATGGGAGTGTGTATAAGTATAGAAGGCTAGGGTTTAGTGTATGGTGGCTAGGGTTTGGATGACCTCGGGAAGCTAGGGTTTTGGGAGTGCACGAGCTCTGTATATCGAAATATATGATTTTTAGATTGAGTTTGCGGACCCCTTTCACGCTAGAAGAGGCTCTGTATTTATAGAAGGAGGAATGCATTGGCGCCTGTTGCAGTGGCGCCAAGCCAAACTTTACACTGGTGCCAGGCCAATTTTTGGCTTGGCGCCACTACTAGTGGCGCTAGCCATTTAGGAAATATTTAAGGTCGGTAAGCAACGTATCTTTGATTAGATTTGGGCGCTTGTACTAGTGACTACCATGTAATTTTTAGCCTAGCTTCACTAGGAGTGACTCTAAAAAGTTTAGGAATGATTTGAAAAGGCCAGGAATGGCCTGGAGAGCCGAAAAAGGGCAGGAACACTTAGAATAGTGCCCCAAAGGTATTTGAGTTGAAAAATGAGGATATGATGTGTTAGAAGGGTTGACTGGGCCTTTAGGGGCAAAACGGTCAATCAGATCGGGAAGCTGCCGGGACGGACTTGGACTGTCCCGGAAGAAGACTTAAGATTTGGAAACATTATTCAGAATGTTCCCAAAGGTTTTTGGTTTGATACCCAGAGCCGGTGTGGTCAGAAAAGGCGACCGACCCTCCAGGGGCAAAACGATCATTTTGCACCGAGTTTGCCGGAACTGACTCAAAATGAACCAAAAAGGTAAAGGGAGGTTGAGAACACTATAAGAAGTATTCTTGGGAGGTTACCGGTTTGATACCCAGAGTTGGTGTGGTTCCCGGGGCGTTCGGATGCTTAGGGGCAAAATGGTCATCTTTACCGGAAAGTCTCAGAAAAGGCCCAAGGGGCAGTTTGGTTATTTTTCACCGAAGCGGGCTAGCAGGCACTAATGTTGACCTGGGTTTTGAGTGTTTCCGCCACTCTAACGGCGGTCATCGTGACACAAGGGTTTGTTGGCAATTCTCTATATCGACCTATTTAAGAGTATTTCCGCTACTCGAACCGTCTCGAGGAACAAACTGTCTCGAGAGAGGGATTGGAAAGGGGACTTACCGTCTTCGGAAAGACGTGCCTGATTTGGAACCATCTTGAGGAATAAACTGTCTCGAGAGAGGGATTGGAAAGGGGACTTACCGTCTTCGGAAAGACGTGCCTGATTTGGAACCATCTTGAGGAATAAACTGTCTCGAGAGAGGGATTGGAAAGGGGACTTACCGTCTTCGGAAAGACTTGCTTGATTGGAACCATCTCGAGGAATAAACTGTCTCGAAAGAGGGATTGGAAAGGGGACTTACCGTCTTCGAAAAGACGTGCCTGATTGGGGTAGATTTACCATCTCGAGGAATCAACTATCTCGAGAGAGGGGTTGGAATTGGAAAGGACAATGCCCCTAAGGGCATTTTGGTCATTTTGCTTCTATTTGGGCGTGATGGGCCCACGAAGCGATAGACAGACGGGATTTAGACTTAGAAAGTTGGTTTCAATTGGAATACGTCCATATTGACTTGAGTACAAGTCTAGACGGAGTGTAGATTGCCGAGCGGTCAAAAATGGGGTGCTTACAACCACCAGCTAAAACCACTCTTGGGAAGGGCTGACTTCTCTGGTAGGATAGCTAAGTGGGCCGTTAAGCAGGGAGAATTCGATATCAAGTTCCATCCACAATCAACAGTTAAGGGGCAGGTATTGGTTGACTTTAGTACTGAATTCTCTGTTGAATTGTCACAGGAAAATTACCGATACCATCTGCCAATTTCCAAAATGATCACCTCCCATTGGACCTTTGGGAAAATGCTGATCATTGGAAACTCTTCGTTGATGGAGCATCCAATGACCAAGTGGCAGGATCGGGGATAGTCCTTATCACACCAGATGGTATGGCATTGGAGCAGGCCATCAAACTCGAGTTCACTACTTCAAACAACAAGTCACAATATGAGGCTTTGCTCGTCGGCCTATGCCGAGCTATCGATCTTAAAATTGCCAAAATCATGATCTACTCAAACTCCCAGTTAGTAGTGAATCAGATTACAGGAGATTACGCAACAAAAAGCGATACAATGGCACAGTACCTAGTCAAAGCAAAAGAGTTACTGTCCAAATATAGCAAATATAGCCTTCACCATATTGGCCGCGATAACAATGCTCATGCTGATGCCTTAGCAATGCTTACGACGGTCCTAAAATCAAGCTTGAAGAGAACAATCCACGTGGAGACGCTAGCCAGTCCCAGCATATTTCAAGAAGAAGAGCAAGCCTTGGCAATTGAACAATTGGGACCATCCTAAATGGACCTAATCATCTCCTATTTGGACAAAGACGAACTCCCCAAAGACAAGAATGAAGCCAGACAGGTTAACCATAAAGCCCTCAGATACTAGTTGTCACCAACCAAGGAACTCTACTAAAGAGCTTTCACAGGTCCTTACTTGCACTGTGTTCACCCGAAAAAAGTGTAGGATATCCTGTTCGAAATTTATGAAAGGATCTATGGACGTCATGTCGGTGGGAGATTTGTGGCCCACCGAGCTATCTCGCAAGGATACTGGTGGCCCTATATGCAAAAAGGTGTGGCCTAATATATGCTGAAATGTGAAAAGTGTCAAAGGTTCTCCCCAATTATACATCAGCTCGCCAAGGACCTCACAACCTTAACCAGTCCTTGGCCTTTTGCCCGGTGGGGATTGGACATAGTTGGGCCTTTGCCCCGAGCTTTAGGCAACAAAAGGTTCCTTATTGTGACAACAGATTACTTTACCAAGTGGGTGGAGGCAGAACCCCTGTCAACCATCAGAGAAATTGATGCCAAGCAATTTACTTGGAGGAATATTGTAACAAGGTTTGGCATACCTCGGGTGCTTGTCTTGGACAACGGCACCCAATTTGATGAAAACATGTTTCAGTTATTCTGCGACAAGCTCGGGATCAGAAATTACTATTCAACATCGGCCTATCCAAAGTGCAATGGGCAAGCCCAAATTTCAAACAAGACTATGCTGAATGGGATCAAAAAGTGACTGGAAAGGGCTAAAGGAAAATGGGGCGGAGGAACTGCCTAGTGTCCTATAGTCCTATAGAACCACCTTGAGGAGATCTATTGGTGAAACTCCATTTTTTTAGGCTATGGGATGGAAGCAGTTATATCCTTGGACGTGGGGCTACCAACGATCAGATCGACAACATTTAATACTAGACTTAATGACCAGAATCTGACCAGAGATTTGGATTTTGCCGAAGAAAATAGGGAGATTGCCCTTATTAGACACATCGGATATCATCAACAGTTAAGTCGCTCCTACAAAAAATGGGTTCGTCCACAAGCCTTAGTATTACGAAAAGTATTGGAGGCAACAAAGAATCCAGCAGATGGAAAGCTCGGCCCCAACTGGGAACATACTGACTAGAAACTGTTGAAGATGGGAGACAGCTACATCGACCTTAGAACGCCAACAACCTAAAGAAATTTTACCAGTAGAATTGACTCCCGCATGATGTAACAACTCAGCAATGTCTAGTCCTTCTGAAGCTTCATACGATCAATAAAAATTTGAAGTCATTCGAACAGATACATTTGTCTGATGCTACTCCAAAACACAAAGCACTGAAGGAAGATTAAAAATAAAAAAAAACTAAATATAAAAACTTGGTCCTGGACTATTTATGGCCAGGTAGACCAATGAAGGTCACAAAAAACTAAGTATAAAAACTTGATCCTGGACAAGTTGGGCAGGTCGGCTAATGAAGGTCACAAAAAACCAAGTGTAAAAACTTGGTCATGGACTATTTAGGGCTAGGTTGGCCAATGAAAGTCAAAAAAAACCAAGTGTCAAAAACTTGGCGCTGTCTATGTTGGGCAGGTCAGCTAAATGAAGGCCACAACTTTTATAAACAAGTGTATAACCAAGACCTGCCTTAGTACTGCCTAAGTCAAGAAGGTTGGCAGAAAAAAAGTCATAAAAACTAAAAAATCAAAAGATAACTATCTTGACTCAGCCCAACCCAAGTCCAGTAGGCTGGCCAAGTGAGGGGCTACAATTTACTAATTGAGGCATTTATTTTCTTCGCTAAAACCAATTTTCTACCTAAGTTTGGCAGCTCGGCAAGCAAATGACAAGGTTTTATTTTCCTAACTTATCTATAAAGTTTTGTCTTTGGCAAGTTAGCCCAGAGTAGTTAGAAAACTTGTCTATAATATAAATTGACTATCTGTGAGAGAGGTACTCATAGCACAGAAAAGTATATACGCAGAAGACAACAAATAGGAAAAACTATTCATTTATAAAATATGTGAAGCTTACAATTATGTTCATAGAAGAAAAAGAAAAAAGCAAAGTAGAAGGTCCTAAGGCAACTCGGTAGTTGGAGGCTCGGTGACGGGCAAATTAGATAGAGGTAAATCGACAGCTGAAGGCTTGACGAGGGGAAGAGTAGCTGGAGGCAACTCGGCAGAATTGGCTTCATTAACTACCTGCACTTCAGGGACAGTGCTCGCCCCTCCACCTCTAGTGTCTGTATTAGCTTCGTCTTCAAACTCGAATTCAGCATCAGCCCAAGCGGGTATCTCCGTCCAAAAAAAGGAAGATTTGTCCAGCTTCAACTTTCTTAGAGCCAACATCCAGCCATCTTGAAAGGTGCCTTCAACAATATGCTTCACCTGGATCTTATACTGATCCCCGGCGTCGTTAAAACCCTTGGTGTACTGAGCCTCACCCTTCTTCTTCAGCCCTTCCACCTCTAATAGAGATTCAGCCAGAGCTGTTTTTGCTACGGATGCCGACTTCTCAGCCTCGGCTAGCCTAGCTTTTAGATCGGTAGCCTCAGCCTTGGCTTTGTCGAAGTCTTTTTCCTTTTGTTTGTAATAGGATTGCCTCTCTGCTAGAAGGACCTACTAATCCTAAAATGCCTTATGGAAACCCCTGGCCTCACGATCTCTCGTGTGGAATCAATCCTTCAGCCGATCGTGGTTCCGCAATAGGTTGTCGTGCCGATCTTGCAGATTGCAAAATCGATGCAAGATCGCCAAACTTTGGATGGTCCCCTGCGTAGAACAAAAAATGGCAAAACTCAAATGGAAAGCTCAGTAGAAGATTTGAATAAAAAAAACAAACGTGAAAGATTTCTTACCACCATCGATAAATGGACGACGCCCACCAGCAGATCCTCATTGTCAATTTCACTCAGCTCCCTGACATCTCCAGGCAGCACTATGGCCTAAAGAGCCCCAACAGTCGTGCCAGCACAGTTGAGGACCGACTCCTGGATGGTCATGGTCCGACTAGCAATCTTTGGCTGAGTCACGTACTTTTTGGGTATCGCCTCATCCACCTTGCCTTTGCCCTTTGGATCAGTACCTGCTGACACAGATGGGGGAGGAGCAAAATCTACCACCTTCACTTGAGTGGCCTCCATCTCAGCAGTCTTTACCAACCTTCTTTTCTTCTCTCTTTCCTGAGGTATTGGAGTTTCACTCAATCAACCACCTTGGGGGCGGTAGGATCTCCAGTGCCAAAGTGCACAGTGGGAGGAGGACCATTGGCATCACCAACATAAGCAGTGACTCTGGCGATGGAAGAAATGGTGGTGACAGAGGATGAGGCCACCCCTCTCCTCTTCCTAAAAATTCTTCCTCCCAGTGCCAGTGACAGATCTCGTACCTTAGGAGCCATGTCACCTTCAGCAATGGTAGTTAGGGGGATGGCAGTAAAAGCGGCAGGGAGTGGGGGCAGCAATGTCGAGTACTCACCAATATCATGTCGACCTCCTTCTATCTTCTGCGTAGTGAGAATTAGGCCAGCAACTCTGTGTATCGGTGTAAAAGATTGGTACCGAATTGGATATCCCAGCAAGATGTGAGCAGCTTGCCCGATTTCGGCTAACTCTCATTCACCCTTGTACGCCTAGACGGCGCCTAAAGCAGTTACGTCAACCCCCAGGAGTTCAGTCTCCTTGTCCCTGACGCCAAAATTTGCTGCAAAGAAGAAATAAAATGCTAACGAGTTAGAAATAAATGAAATTTCAAGCAAATAAGAGGAAAGTTTGTACCAGATCGGGGAAAAGGTGATCGACCTATTTTTTGCGGGACCCTGGGGCAACATGTGTTGACCCAAGGGGTGATCTCCACTAATTGATTTTGATGATGACAAAACCTAGTCATTATGATCTAACATGTTTAACTCTAGAATGCAGCTTAGTCCAAATGGATCAGATTTGTGGAATATTCATGAACTATCATAGATGATCTTGTTAGCACTTTATAAGAATGCCAACACCATAATAGGCATATGAGCAGGATGTGAGAAATTAAACGGGTTCAAGACACATGTATAATAGATATTGATGGAGATCCCTATGGTAAGCTCATTTTGAAGACCTTCGATTCTCATATCTCGGTTCCACTAAAAGAATTGTGCAAGCTTGAGCATGCCTCCCTCAAGGGCATGTTGAAAGAAGGCTAAGTAAGAAGTATGTCGAAATTGATGACAATACAGATTATTGATAACACCTGATAACCTGACAAAGTAAAAAGACTTCACTATACAAGCAGTGAACTAGATTGCCGACTTAAGCTGGTTTGATAAACCAAAGGGATACAAGATGATATGGAATATCTAAGAGGCTTTCAAAGATGTGAAGAAAATCAGTAGAGTCAAGACATGTCTACACCATTGAAGACTGATTGCAGAAAGGGATAAATTAAGGTCTGTGGAAAGCAACAGTGACTGCAGTAAAGAACTAGATTGCTGGCACCTATTAAGATTGCTGACAATCTTAATCTAAGGCAAATGAAAAATAGACAGTGAGACAGATTGATAGCACAAGTTGAATATTGGTAACAACCATATGGAAGATCAAATCTCAAATGAAGCAAAGTTACAAGTTGGAAGCACGAAGTGAAGTTCATTGATAAACATCGTTGAAGAGCAATAACCAATACAGTGGCAAGTTGAGATTGGTGACACCAGGAAGACAATTGCTGACAATGCTAAACCAGAAAATGCCTGGAACTCAATTGGCAGCACCAGTAGAAGATTGCTGACAATCTTGGTAGAAAACAGAAATTCAAAAATACGCTCCAACGGTTAGAATTTTCAAAACTGTGTTAGTTGTTCGCGCATCAAATGCTCCTCCAATGGCTCTAACGGCTATTTCTTGTGAGAGACTATAAATATATGAGTTTAAACTCATTTATGGGCAAGAGACAAGGATCTTAAAGTGAAAAAATCCACAAGCCCTAAAATCCCTCACTACTTCGTAATTGTCATCTTTTGAGAGGTATTCTTGAGCTGTAACTTGCATTATCCTTACTCCTAAGAGTGACTTTGATTGTTCTGTAATTGTATTACCTTTAAGAGGCTGTTGTAATCCCTGTAAGCTTAAGTATAGCTTGACAACACTTGAAAAAACCGAGAGCTTAGTTGAAGTTTCTCGGCTGGAAGGATTTGGTGTAAATCCTTGGATGTATTAGTGAGATGGGCACTAAAAGAAACTAGCAGTTGTGTAAGAAGAAAAGTATATAGTGGAACCCCTCGAGAGGATCGAGGAAGAGAGGATGTGGGCAACGTTTAAGCCAAACCTTTGTAAATCTTGTTCTCTTTTCCTTTTTGTTCATATGTGTGTGAATGATTTTGCTGAATGATTATGCATGTTATTCTTGATTGCCCGCAATCTAAATTCATAAGTGCCTCATCTCCTATTTGCTATTACTGCATAAAACAGATTTAAGTTAACCTGAATAATCCAGCAATTTTAAAGATCCCAATTCACCCCCCTCTTGGAAATGTCCTTGACCCAACAATTGGTATCAGAGCCTGGTGCTCACATATAAAGGCTTCACATCCTTGAGTAAGATCTATGACCAATATAGCTAGAACATCCTTGACAGAAGGTTAGTCCACAAACAGACCTCCCTTGTTTAATGGGACGAATTATAACTACTGAAAATACATAATGAAAATTTACATTCAATCTATGGATTATGAACTGTGGAGAGTCATTATGAATGGACCTAGAATACCCACTAAAAGAATTGAAACTGGTGAAGTGGCTAAACCTGAAGATGAATGGGATGCTGATGATTTTAGAATTATGCAAACTAATGCAAAAGCTATGAATGTGTTCTATTGTGCACTTGATCCCATTGAGTTTAATAGAATTTCAACATGTGACACTGCTAAAGAAATTTGGGACAGGTTAGAAGTTACTCATGAAGGAACAAATCAGGTAAAAGAATCTAAAATTAATCTTCTTGTACATAATTATAAGATGTTTAAGATGAAACCTGAGGGGTCAATTACTGAAATGTTTACTAAGTTCACTGATATTATAAATGGGTTAAAATCTCTTGGAAAGATTTATTCTAACAGTGAACAGGTAAGGAAAATACTCAGATCTCTGTCTAGGAGTTGGGAAGCCAAAGTAACAGCAATAGAAGAAGCTAAAAATCTGAATACATTGCTTCTAGAGGAACTGCTGGGATCACTTATGACCTATGAGCTAACAAAAAAGACAAAACACTATAAAGGATGAGGAGAAAAAGAAGAGAACAATGGCCTTCAAGTCTGCCTCAAATTAACCAAATAGTGATGAAGAAAAAGATGAAGACTTAGCTCTCATTACAAAAAAATTCAAAAGGTTCATAAGGAAGAAATAGAGGAAAAGCAAAAAGTTTGAAACTAAAGGAGAACCAAGCAAAGGAGACTCCACCATAATTTGCTTCAAATGCAAGAAACCAGGACATATCAAGTCTGAATGTCCGTTGTACAACAAGAGAAGAAAAAGAAGTAAGGAAGTTGCAGCAATGGCAACAACTTTAAGTGGCAGTGAAGAATCAAGCTTAAATGATGTTTCTGACATAGAAGAACTTGCAAATCTTTATTTGATGGCCCAATAAGAAGAAAATGAGGTATCTAACTCTGACTACACTCTAGATGAACTCCAAGATGCCTTTCATGATTTAATGGATGAAGTAGAAAAACTGGGAGCCAAAAATTGTTTGCTCAAGAAAATGATTTTTACTTTGACTAAAGAAAATGAAATGTTGATTTCTGAAAATTATTCTTTGACATAAAAGATTAAAGAATTGGAAAACTCTCTTGAAAAATTTGTCAAAGGGAGAGAAAACCTTGACTCGACTTTAGCAAATCAAAAATGCACTTTTGATAGAGGAGAAATTGGCTACAATCTGTTTATGAAAAAGAAGTCATATAAAAATCTCTTTGCTCAATTGAATGCCTCCTATAATAGATATTTCTACTGTGCTAGTTAGTGTTGGTTACGAAAAACTTCTTTAAGAGACAACAAGATGAAATGGGTTCCAAAGGAAATTGTTGACACTTGTCGTGCCCAGATTTTTAGCACTCGAGGAATACTCACACAAGCGAGAAAAATGCTGTACTCTCTCGTTAGAACTCACCCTCCCAGAAGAATGAGTGTGACTGGGTTTGAATTGAAAATTTGATTTGAATAAAGGGCTTTTAGAAAACGATTTAGAGTCGGCACCTAACTTAATTAAGGTGAGTTAGGTCACCTAAAAACTAAGAATAATCCGAAGACTACACTTAGAGTTTTTGGAAAACGATTTTGAAAATATCTCCTTAAGAGAGGGTTTTTAAGAAAACAAGTTGTTTGGCAACCTTTGGAAAACATTTAGTCCTTTTTAGAAAAATAACTCCTTTTGGTCTTTGAAATCAGTGATCTAGGTTCAAAGGTTGGTTACGTGTAGGGAAGACGCACTAAGCCATCACCCTACACCGCCCTTTCGGTACCCACATGTCAATCTACCCTAGATTCACCTATGAGAGTCTACCACTAACTAAATGGTCTAATCCTATTCACTTTGAAAAACAATGTTTGAAAACTATCATGATGCATGATATGCAAGTGTAATAGAAGTAAGTTTGAAAATAGATTTGAAAAGAGATTCAAAAAGAAGAATTTGATTTGACTTGAAAAGAGATTTGAAAAGATTGAATTGGAATTTGAAAGTTTTAGAAATTGGAAATAGAGATTTGAAAATAGATTTTTGAAATTGGAAACTTGAAATAGATATGGAATTGGAGATTGAAGAAGATTGTAGAATTGGAAATTTGAAAAGGTTTTGTGGAATTGGAAACTTGAAAAATGTTGTGACCGCACCCATGAGGGTTGCCTACGTATCCTTTTGGAAAAATCAGGTCAGTCGTAGTTCAGACAAGAGTCCGATAGAAAATAGAAGAATTGATTTGGAAAAGATATTAAATTGGAAATTGGATTAGAAGATTGAGAGATTGAACTTTGATTGAAAGATTTGAAAAGATTTGACTTTGGAAAACTTAGTTTTAGGAAACCTAGACTTAAGAACTTCAAAAAGAAGGATTGGAATTGGCTTGGAAAGATTTTGAAGAAGAATTGACTTGAATATTGGACTTGGAGGATTTAGGAAAGGATTGGATTTAGGAAGGGCTCAAATTTAGGAAAGGTCTGATTTAGGAAAGTTTCGAATTAGGAAAGCTTTGAAATAGGGAAGTTTTGAAAGTTGAAAAGTTTCGTTTTAAGAAAGGTTTTGAAATAGGAAAGTGTTGAATTTAGAAATGTTTTGAATTAAGAAAAGTTTAGTTTAAGAAAGGTCTAGAATTTGGAAAGTTTCAAGTTAAGAAAGTTTTGAATTTAGAAAGCTTAGAATTTTAGAAAGATTTTAAATTACGAAAGATTTAGAAAAGGTTTGAATTAAGAAAGTATCAACTTAAGAAAGTTTTGAATTAAGAAAGATTTGAAATTTAGAGAGTTTAAGATTTGGAAAGTTTTAGAGTTTTAGAAGATCTTGAGATTAGGAAAGGTTTGAGTTTAGGAAAGGTTTGAAAACTTAGATTTGGAAAGTTAAGATTTGAAAAGGGGTAGAATTAGGAAAAGGTGGAATTAGGAAATATTTGAAAATTGAGTTTTAAAATTTAAGAAAGATTTTTATGTTCAAGTTTTGAAAACTTAAGATTTAGGAAAGGAGAAGTCTAGGAAGGAATCGAATTAGGAAAGATTTAGATTTTGAAATTTAAGGAAAGATTTAAAGTTTAAGTTTAGGAAACTTATGGTTTAGGAAGGTAGGAAATTAGGAAGGAGTCGAATTAAGAAATGTTTGAATTAGGAAGGGATTGGATTTTGTTTCTAAAAGAGAAAGTTTGATTTCGTTTCCAAAAACGGAGGATTGGATTTGGTTTCCTAAACGGGTAGATTGAATTTGGTTTCCTAAAGGGAAGATAGGATTTGGTAAGGATTTGGAAAGGGAGATTTTAGAAACCCTAGATTTGGAAGACTATAGTTTTGACATAGGAAATAGGTTTTTGAAAATATGTAATTTTGATGTAGAAAATAAAGGGTTTTGGAAACCTAGGATTTAAGGCAAGTTTGAAAACCTTGTTTTTGAAAAGAAAATTAGGGTTTCCTAATTGTGAGTTCTAGGGCTTGACTTGGGCTTTCAGGAAAGAGTTTTTGGAAAGTGCATTTTTGGAAATGAAGGTTTTTATAAGGGAATCCTAAAGAGGAGTTTTTGGAAAGTGAATTTGAGGAGAGAGTTTTTGAAAAGATTTTTGGGAAACGTTTTTAGAAAGTGGATTTTGGAGAGAATTTTGAAAAGGAGTTGAAAAAGAGAGTTTTGAAAAATAGATTTTTAGAAGGAGTTTTTTAAAACAACTTTGGAAAGGAGAGTTTTAGGAAAGTATGTTAAAAAAGAGATTTTTAGGAAGAGATTTTTTAAAAGAGAGTTTTTTTTGGAAAGTATAAAAACGTCTCACTTTCCTAAAACGATTCTAACTATAAGAAGGCTAGAACCACTTTAAAAGAAAGTGATTTTGAAAACAACAAGGGTTGAAAATGTGGACCATGTTGGTCACTTTGAATGTAACACTTTCCTAAAGCAATCCTAGCCATGGAAAAGCTAGAGTCACCCTAGGATTGTGACTTTAAAAACATGTTTTGAAAAAGAGATTTTGATGCAATTTTGGAAACAAGTTTGAAAAACGAATTTGAAAACGAGTTTGAAAACAATTTTTGGAAGATGCATGATCATGATATGCACAATGCAATTTGAGGTCGTGAACATACAAGGTTAAGGCTTCACCACATAACCAAGGGGGCCGGACTCACGTGGTCTCCAATTAGCCTAAAGGAAAGCCCTCAACACGGTGACCCTCCGATAGTCTAATCCTACACATGGACCGGGAGTCCCCTTGTTTCAAGCATGCAAAGAAAGGGGGGAAAGAGATGGGGGATTAAAATAGAAAAGAACCCAAGTGGGTTAGGAGAGAGAAGAGAGAGGGGGAAGTGCGGAAATTTAAATAGAGAACCTACCTTGTATCTTGTTTATTTTGCGCACCTTGCTTTCTTCGGTCTCGATCTTGATCTTCTTCTTCAATCTTCAAGAGTTGTCTTCAATCTTCAAACTTCAGATTGTAGCTCTTCCAGTCTTCAAGGAGGGTTGGAGGCTAGTATATAAGTGTATGGGGGTGTGTATGAGTGTATAGAAGGCTAGGGTTTAGTGTATGGTGACTAGGGTTTGGAAAACCTAGAGTAGCTAGGGTTTTTGAAGTGTTCGAGCTCTGTATATCGAAATATATGAGTTTTAGACTGAGTTTGCGGACCTCCTTCACACTAGAAGAGGCTCTGTATTTATAGAGGTTGGACAAACTTGGCGCCTGTTGTAGTGGCGCTAGGGCAAAATTGCTTTGGCGCCACTAGGAGTGGTGCCAGGCCAATTCTTGGCTTGGCGCCACTACTAGTGGCACGAGCCAGTTAGGAAAGTATTTAGGTCGGCAAGCAACGTATCTTTGACTAGATTTGGGTGCTTGTACTAGTGACTACCATGCAATTTTCAGCCTGACTTCACTATGAGTGACTCCGAAAAGTCCGGGAATGATTTGAAGAGACTGGGAATGACCCGGAAGGCCGAAAAAGAGCAGGAACACTTAAAATACTGTCTCAGAGGTATTTGACTTGAAAAATGAGGATAGGATGTGTTGGAAGAATTGATCGGGCCTTTAGGGGCAAAACGGTTAACTAGATCGGAATGCTGCCGGGATGACCTTGGACCGTCCTAGAAGAAGACTTAAGATTTGGGAAACATTATTCAAAATGTTCTCAAAGGTTGCTGGTTTGATACCCAGAGCCGGTGTGGTAGGAAAAGGTGACCGGCTCACCAGGGGTAAAACGGTCATTTTGCACCGAGTTGGCTGAAACTGACTCGGAATGATCCGAAAGGATAAAGGAAGGTTGAGAATACTATAAGAAGTAATCTCAGAGGATTATCGATTTGATACCAAGAGGCCGTGTGGTTGGAAAAGGAGACCGGCCCACTAGGGGCAAAACGATCATTTTATACCGGGTTGGTCGGAACTGACTCCGAATGATCCGAAAAGGTAGAGGAAGGTTGGGAATACTATAAGAAGTATTCTTGAGAGGTTACCGGTTTGATACCCAGAGCCGGCGTGGTTCCCGGGCCATTCGGATGCCTAGGGGCACAATGGTCATCTTGATTGGAAAGTCTCAGAAAAGGCCCAAGGGACAGTTTGGTCATTTTTCACCGAAGTGGGCCAGCAGGCACTGGTGTTGACCTGGGTTTTGAGTGTTTTTGCTACTCTGACGACGGTCGTCGTGACAGGGATTTGTTGGCAATTCCCTATATCGACCTATTTACGAGTATTTTCACTACTCGGACGGTTGTGATGTTTGCGAGTATTTTCGCTACTCGGACCGTCTCGAGGAATAAACTGTCTCGAGAGAGAGATTGGAAAGGGGTCTTATCGTCTCCGAAAAGACGTGCCTGATTTGGAACCGTCTCGAGGAATAAACTGTCTCGAGAGAGGGATCGAAAAGAGGACTTATCGTCTCCAAAAAGACGTGCCTGATTGGAACCGTCTCAAGAAATAAACTGTCGAGAGAGAGGGATTGGAAAGGGGACTTACAGTCTTCGGAAAGACGTGCCTGATTGGGAACTGTCTCAAGGAATAAACTGTCTCAAGAGAGAGATTGGAAAGGGGACTTACCGTCTTCGAAAAGACATGCCTGATTGGGAACCATCTCAAGGAATAAACTGTCTCGAGAGAGGATTGGAAATGGGACTTACCGTCTTCGAAAAGACGTGCCTGGTCTGGAACTGTCTCGAGGAAAAAACTGTCTCAAGAGAGGGATTGGAAATGGGACTTACCGTCTTCAGAAAGACGTGCCTGGTTTGGAATAGTCTCGAGAAATAAACTGTCCCGAGAGAGGGATTGGAAAGGGGACTTATCGTTTTCGAAAAGACGTGCCTGATTGGAGTAGATTTACCATCTCGAGGAATCAACTGTCTCGAGAGAGGGGTTGGAATTGGAATTAGGAAGAACAATGCCCCCTAAGGGCATTTTGGTCATTTTGCCTCTATTTGGGCTTGGCGAGCCCGCGAAGCGATGGACAGACGTCATTTAGACTTAGAAAGTTGTTTTCGATTGGAATATGCCCACAATGACTTGAACACAAGTCTGGACGAAGTGTAGACTGCCAAGCAGTCAAAAATGGGGTGCTTACAACACTAACTCTACAGGATCCAATATGAAGTGGGTACCAAAAATCAAAACTTGAAATCTACTCTGTGCAGGTCTGCTTAAGATCCCATGTGAAGAAAGAAGTATGGTATTTGGACAGTGGATGTTCAAGGCACATGACAGGAGATGAAAGCCATTTTTGCTCACTTACACCCAAAGATGGAGGAATGATTACCTTTGGTGACAATAGCAAAGGTAAAATTATTGGAATTGGCAGCATTGGTAAGAAATCTTTCACTATAATTGTGAATGTGCTTCTAGTTAAAGGTCTTAAGCATAATTTATTGAGCATCAGTCAGCTATGTGACAAAGGCTTCAAGGTGATTTTTGAATCCTCAAAATGCTCTGTTGTGAATATCATTGATGGTTATACTGCCTTGACAGGAATTAGACACAATAACATATATGTTTTCTATCTAAATGATTTGTTTGCATCAAATTTAATATGATTATCTGTTGTAAATAAACTTAATGCCTAGCAATGGCATAGAAGATTAGGACACACCAGTATGAGCACATTTTCTAAAGCTGCAAGTCATGACATGGTGGTTGGCCTACCCAAAATCATATTTGAAAAGGATAAAATATGTGATGCATGTCAAAAGGGTAAGAAGATCAAAGAATCTTTTAACTAAAAAATAAAAATTTCAACCACAAGACCTCTACAATTATTACATATGGACTTATTTGGACCTAGCAAAACTCTCAGTCTAGGAGGAAAATAGTATGCTTTTGTAATTGTGGATGACTATTCTAGATATACTTGGACTTATTTTCTTGGTCACAAAGATGAAACTATATCTATGTTTGTTAAGTTTTGCAAAAGAGTTCAAAATGAAAAGGGTTTTGCAATATCTGCTATTAGAACAGACTATGGAGGAGAATTTGATTGCTCCCCATTTGAAATTTTCTGTGATGAGAATGGATTTGAGCATAATTTCTCTTCTCCTAGAACTCTACAGCAAAATGGTGTTGTTAAAAGGAAAAATAGGAATTTAGAAGAAATGGCAAGAACTATACTTTGTGAGAATGCTCTACCTAAATATTTCTGGGCTGAGGCAATGAATACTGCCTGTTATGTTCTTAACAGAATTCTTGTTAGAAGACATCTGAAAAGGACACCTTATGAGCTGTGGAAAGGGAGAAAACCAAATATTGCTTATTTTTGCAAATGCTTTATTCTTAACAATAATAAACATAATCTAGGAAAATTTGATGCTAAGTTTGATAAAGGGATTTTTCTTGGATATTCTATGCATAGTAAAGCTTTCGAAGTATTTAACAAAAGAACTTTGGTAGTTGAAGAATCCATTCATGTTACATTTGATGAAACTAATTCTCCTGCAAGTAGAAATGATGAACCAGATCCAAGTGCTAGCACTATAAAAGAAGTGCCAATGCCTGGAGCATCTGTACCAGCAAAAAGCAGAGAAGTTGAATTTGAAGAAAAAGAACCAAGACCAACTATATCTCAGCAACAAATAGATGTGAATGAAGGACTATCAAAAGAATGAAAATTTGTACAACATCACCCTCAAGATCAAATTCTTGATGATCCATCAAAAGGAGTAAGGACTAGATTTTCAATCAGAAATCTGTGTGCACATTTTGCTTTCTTATCACAGATAGAGCCAAAAACCTTTCATGAAGCAAAGAAAGATGAATGCTAGATCAATGCCATGCAAGAAGAGCAAAATCAGTTTGAAAAAAGAAAAGTATGGAACCTAGTACCAAGACCTGAAGGCTATCCAGTTGTAGGCACCAAATGGGTTTTCAGAAACAAGGTAGATGAAGTTGGGACTGTCATCAGAAACAAAGCAAGGCTGGTTGCTCAAGGCTACAGTCAAGAGGAAGGTATTGACTATGATGAAACTTTTGCACCTGTTGCTAGATTAGAAGCAATTAGGATGCTACTTGCTTTTGCATGTTTTAAAAACTTTAAGCTTTATCAAATGGATGTCAAAAGTGCCTTCCTAAATGATGTTATAAGTGAAGAGATGTATGTCGAGCAACCACCAGATTTTGAAAATGATAAGTTTCCTAATAATGTTTTTAGATTGTCCAAGCCATTATATGGTCTAAAACAAGTACCTAGAGCTTGGTATGAGAGACTAAGCAGTTTTATGTTGAAAAATGATTTTACAAGAGGCAAAGTTGACGCTACTTTATTTATCAAAAACAAAAAATCTGACATGCTTATTATACAGATATATGTAGATGATATTGTTTTTGGATCTACTAATGAAAATCTGTGCAAGGAGTTTGCTAAAGCATTCAGGGCGAATTTGAGATGAGCATGATGGGGGAATTAACATTTTTCCTTGTGCTGCAAATCAAGCAATCAATAGGTGGAATCTTCATAAGCCAATCTAAGTACATTAAAGATCGGCTCAAAAGATTCAACCTTAAAGATCTAAAACAGATCAGTACACCTATGAACATGTCAACCAAATTGGAGGCAGATGATGCAGGTAAATCTCTTGACACAAAATTGTTTAGAAGCATGATAGGATCTCTGCTATACTTAACTGCTAGTCGACCTGACGTCATGTTCAGTGTATGTATGTATGTAAGATTTCAAGCTAATACTAAAAAGTCACACCTTACTGCTGTAAAAAGGATCTTTAGATACCTAAAACAGTCTTGCAATCTTGGTATCTGGTACCCAAGTGATACATCATTTGAACTGGTTGGATACACTGATGCGGATTATGCTGGAAGTAAAACTGATCGAAAAAGCACCAGTGGTGCATGTCAATTTCTTGGAAACATGATAGTATCATGGTCCAGTAAGAAACAGAATTCAGTGGCCCTTTCAACTGCAGAAGCTGAGCACATGGCTGCTGGTAGCTGCTGTGCTCAGGATCTGTGGATTAGACACTAACTTGAGGATTATGAACTCTCTTATGATTATATCCCTATCAGATGCGACAACACCAGTGCAATAAATCTTACCAAGAACCCTATCCAACATTCCAGAACTAAACACATTAAGATTAGGCACCATTTTATTAGGGACCACACACAAAAAGGTGACATAAATCTAGAGTTTGTCAGCACTAATCATCAATTAGCTGACATTTTTACCAAACTTTTGAATGAAGATAGATTTTGCATGATTCGAAGAGAACTTGTGTGCTATTATTAGTTTCTCTTATATGGATCTCTTTTATGATTTTAGTTATCTTAATTTGAGTACTGTTTGAAGATGCATGAGTGTCGCCAATATTTGCTAGTGCCATCAATCACTAAATTCTTATTGAAAATTTTACATGATTACTACACATTGGCAGCACCTATGAAAGGTGTCAGCACTTCTGTATACTTAAAACTGTCTGGTCATCACTTATAAATACTCAAAGTCCTAGATTATCATCCCACTTCGACATTTTAGCTTTCCCTGTTCTGAAGATAACCGTTCCCTTCACTTTTCAAATCCTCAAAACTATCTTCTTATTCCTCTACTCAAACCTTTTTCTCACCAAAACTTCTCAAGAAGCACTCGTAGCAGCAAGAATCGAAGAATGACAAAGATTTCTCAGGATCCAAGCACTGAACAACCGGTAACTGCTCCTCTCACCACTAATGGAAGAACGAAGAAGAAAACTGGAAAGGAAAAGGGAGAATCAAGCAAAATGGGAGAAGCATCAAAGAAAAGAAAAAGGGATGATCGGGGTGATCAAGAAAAGACTGTGGAAGAAGAAGTATCAAACCCTGATGTTCTGAAGGATGATCCCTATTTCAATCGGGTCTCACTGAAGAAAAGGTACTAAACTTCTTTCTGTACCAGAAAAGTTATTAAGGGTAGATTCATTTATTTCGACTTCTTTGAGGGGATGCGTATCAACTTTAGAGAGAAATTTTCATATTTGGGGTGGCTAGAAATGGCTAGCCTAAAAGAGAAAGTTTACCCAGAACTGGTGAGGCATTTTTATGCCAATCTCAAGCCATCCACTAGTAACCCCAACAGATTGACCAGTTTTGTGAAAGGAGTGAAAATAAAACTCAGTGTAAGGGTTTTAGAAAGCATCTTTGGCTTTCCTAGGGCTGGCATTGAGAATCGACCTAAGAATCCTAGGGAAGTATTCTCTGTGATTTTAGGGAAGGAAGTAAGAAGCAAGAAACAAAAAATAATAACCTCTGATGAACTCTCTTTGGAATTGGAAATAGTTCATCACTTCCTGAACCATTGCCTAGCTCAAAGGAGTGACAAATTTGACTACATCTCTGAGACTGAGATGCTTCTTCTATGGTGTTATGCAAGCATAGACAAGAAACCTCACATGACCATTATCCTACTAGACAAAATGAGAGCAGCTTCTACCCATAAGACTAGTGGTCTACCATATGGTATGGCCCTTACTAGGATCTTCAAACACTTTGGTGTTGAGCTTACAGGAGAAAATGGGGAAGCTATGAAGGAAAGATTAGATGGAATTAATGAGTTAACTCTAAAGAGCATGAGGTATGAGAAAAATGATGAAACAGACCAATGGGTTAAAAAAAAAAAGACAGTCACCCTGCTACTACCTCATCATCACAGGCAAAGTTAGAGGAACTTAAGGATTTTGACTTGGAAACCAAAATTGTTGGCCTGATGCATCAATTTAATTCCAAACTTGACAAGTGCCTAATTGTGGTTGAGACTCTGGAAGCAAGAGTGGGGCAGCTATCCATAGAGGTAAAGAACATAAAAATGGAAATCAAAGAGGCAATTCTGAGAGCTTTGAAAGAAGACAAGGCTGCCTCTGCATCTAGAAAAGAAGAATGTAAATCTGAAGAAAAATCTGACCAAGGGGTGTCTGGTGTGAAGGAATCTGGTATGAAGGAACCTGAACTAGAAATTCCCACAGAGAAAGGACTCAGTGAGGAAGAACTAAAACAGGGCCAGAAAGCTGCAGAAGCAGACCCAAGACTGGAAAAGGAAACTGCAGAGGTTGAGAAACAACCAGATGTGGAGTAAGAGGTTGAAGCCCCAGTTGTTGAGCAGTCTAAGAAGAGTGCCCCAAAAGCACAAGAATCAACACCTAAGCAATCTGAAGTTCCAGATAAAAGGAAAGCCCCTGCTGCCAGTGCTAGCCCTTATGCACCTCCCTCTTCTTCTCCTCCCTTTAAACCCAGATACAAGTAATGAGCCAGAAAGAGAGTCCACTTCGTCCTATTACCAAACCCTATGGCCTTAGAGACAGACCTGGCAAAGGAGTCTCTAACACTCCTGATGATCCTTTCATTCTATTACCCTGCATATCAATTTTTTTTACTCTATTTTGCGATATTGCTGGCCTCTTTTGGACCAGTTTGTTGAACAATCTCTTTAAATTTCTATGCATTTCTTTTGTGTTGCTCTTACATGGGTATTTTCTCTCTATTTGGATGATCTTGATTGGTTGCTTGCTTCCTTTACATACTTCGTTTTTAATTTAACATTTTTTTTACTATTGTACCTATCAATTTAACTCTTTATATCTTTTTGATTTCTTGACAAAAAGGGGGAGAACAAGTACCCTGTTGGTAGCATGCATTACATTGCCTTGAGATTGGTAGCATACATTGTATTGCCTTAAGATTGAATTAATAAATTGGTTATCCATATAATGTCCTGTAACTTGAGATTTGTCCATAATAGTCAACCAAACTAATGTCTGGATCTATTCCTCAAATGAGGGGGAGGATCTTATATTATGGGGGAGGACAATACATTTCAATAAATTTCATATTTGTTATATGTTTATAAAGGAGGTTTTGTCATTATCAAAAAGGGGGAGATTGTTGACCCAATGGGTGATCTCCCCTAATTGATTTTGATGATCACAAAACCTAGTCGTTATGATCTAACATGTTTAACTCTTGAATGTAGCTTAGTCCAAATGGATCAGATTTGTGGAATATTCATGAACTATCACAGATAATCTTGTTAGCACTTTATAAAAGTGCCAACACCGTAATAGGCATATAAGCCGGATATGAGAGATTGAATGGGTTCAGGACACATGTATAATGGATATTGATGTGGATCCTTATGGCAAGCTCATTTTGAAGACCTTCGATTCTCATGTCTCGGTTCCACTAAAAGAATTATGCAAGCTTGAGCATGCCTCCCTCAAGGGCATATTGAAAGAAGGCTAAGTAAGAAGTACGTTGAAATTGATGACAATACAGATGATTGATAACATCTGATAACCTAACAAAGTAAGAAGACGTCACTATACAAGCAGCAAACCAGATTGTCGAGTTAAGCTGGTTTGATAAACCAAAGAGAAACAAGATGATATGGAATATCTAAGAGGCTTTCAAAGATGTGAAGAAAATCAGTAGAGTCAAGACATGTCTACACCATTGAAGACTAATTGCAGAAAGGGATAAATTAAGGTCTGTGGAAAGCAACAGTGACTGCAGTAAAGAACTAGATTGCTGGCACCTATTTAGATTGCTGCCAATCTTGCTCTGAGGCAAATGACAAAATAGACATTGAGACAGATTGACAACACAAGTTGAATATTGCTAACAACCATATGGAAGATCAAATCTCAAATGAAGCAAAGTTATAGGTTGGAAGCACGAAGTGAAGTTCATTGATAAACATCGTTAAAGAGCAATAACCAATACAGTGGCAAGTCGAGATTGGTGACACCAAGAAGACAATTGCTGACAACGCTACATTAAAAAATGCCTGAAACTCAATTGGCAGCAACAGTAGAAGATTGCTGACAATCTCGGCAGAAAACGAAAATTTGAAAATACGCTCCAACGGTCAGAATTTTCAAAGCTGTCTTAGCCGTTCACGCATTAAATGCTCCTCCAATGGCTCTAACGGCTATTTCTTGTGAGAGACTATAAATATATGAGTTTAAACTCATTTATGGGCAAGAGACAAGGATCTTAAAGTGAAAAAATCTAAAAACCCTAAAATCCCTCACTACTTCGTAATTGTCATCTTCCGAGAGGTATTCTTGAGCTGTAACTTGCATTATCCTCACTTCTAAGAGTGACTCTGATTGTTCTGTAACTGTATCACCTTCAAGAGGTTGTTGTAACCCCTGTAAGCTTGAGTGTAGCTTCACAACACTTGGAAAAACTGAGAGCTTGGTTGAAGTTTCTCTGCTGGAAGGATTTGTTGTAAATCCTTGGATGTATTAGTGAGCTGGGCACTAGAAGAAACTAGCAGCTGTGTAAGAAGAAGATTACATAGTGGAACCCCTCGAGAGGATCGAGGAAGAGAGGACTTAGGCAAGGTGTGATATCCCAAACCTCTATTTAACCTTATTAATAAGAATTTTTAGTTTATGGAATATTTGATATTAATTGTTTCTTCTTTTGGGTCAAAATTGACCAATAAGAACTTGTGTTATAGTTGGTGTTGGAGGTGTGAGACACATGGGATTATTTCCCATATGTGTCTTCTACTAACACACACACACATATATACAACTCTCACAACCGATTGGTAGAGGGAGGAAGAGAGAAAGGGGAGAAGGAAAGGAAGATTGAGGGAAGAAAGGCTTGAAACAAGAGGATTGAAGCCATTGAAGACCTCACTAAGCTTGAAGAAGGTAAGATTTTATTTCTCTCTCTCTCTACAATTACATATGTATATGTATCTATTATGTGTAGATGTATTGGGTCTTTGTATGTATGCATATATATGAGTTGGGTTTGTCTTGAGGGACTCCTTGAGTCCCAATTAGTTGAAATTGAGAGCTTGTAGCTCAATATTGGAGGATTGGAAGTGGTGGTTTGAAAAATCCCAAAATATGAGAAATGTTAGGGTTTTGATTCCTTCATTTGATCCCTTTGTTTTGATTGTTTTTTCTCCCCCATTTTGAGTTATTGTCATCCTTGTAGGCTAATCTTTGAGCCCTAGGAGTGTTGGAAAGGTTTGGTTGTGTTTGGAGGAGTTTTGAGTGAGTTTTGGGTTGAGAATGGTTGCTGCGCAGGCGGGGTCGTTGGAATGCCCGACAGGGCCGTTCGAACAACCCGAGAGCAGAGTTCCCATTTTTGCCTAGCGTTCCAACGGCCCTCCCGAGCGTTGAAACGGTCAGAGAGAAGGTTTTCAACTTTTTCCTATCATTGGAACGGCCATTTTGGGCGTTCCAACGGTTGGGTATTTTGGCCGGGGGCATTCCAACGGCCCGGTTGGGCATTGGAACGGTCTGCCAGATTCGGCACTACTTAGTAAAACGGGCATAACTTTCACTAGAAAACTCGGATTGATGCACCGTTTGAAGCATTAGAAACTAGATTCATAGACCTTTGTACCCATATAAATTTTATTTCCTAATTCCTTATATATTGAGAGATGTAGGGGTTTGAAGTTGACCCAAAATCCATGCCAACAACATTGTTTTCCAAAATTTTAGTCCACCTTCCATGAAGCATAACTTCTTCACCCGAAATGTGTTTTTGGCTTATGACCTATCAAAATAAAGGCCTTTAAGCCTATTTTCAAATGCAACTAGCCTTGGGTGTGAACTTATCTTTGAGAGGTGGTTGGGACTCAATGATAGAGTCGACGTTCCGGCTTTCATGTTCAAATCTCAACTTCATGATCTTATTCTACATCGGGGTCTTGCCCTAGAATTTAGCCTCGCTCTCCCATTGTGAGAATGAGGTGTTGTTGAGTCGGGGTCGAGGGGTTTATGTGCTTAGTCTTGACTTATGTGTTACTGCTTTGCCTTGGAACCTTGTATTGATGTTTCTATGTTTCTACGTGCATTTTGTGTAGGAACACTTTGTTTATCACCTATTCAATCGGAGAGAGGTGAGTAACGATATGCCATGAGTAAAACTCTAGTATTTTCTAAATGTTTTAAGCTCACCACCATATCATGAATGTTTTCCATACATTTCAATGCATTAATGATACGTTCAATTACAAATGTCATATTTCAAATGCATGCAAGTTATATTTATGTTATGAATGAAAATCATGGACTATAAAGTTGAATGAAAAGAGATGCTAAGTTTCCAATGTATGGTGCCAACTCGGATCTTCTCGTGGCAAGACCTTAATTTAGCTTGATATTCCTACGATAAGGGACGGGAAATAAACTATCTATGTTGGGAGACGTCCCTGGCCTAAAGAGCCTTAGCGTGACCTATACGGTTACTATAGAGCCTAGCTCATATGTCGAGTTGTAGCACACTTATGTTTTGAATTGAGAACTATGATATGTTCACATGTCTTATGACAAGATATGAAATGTTATCTTAAGAATAATGTTATGTTGCATCTCTTCTTATGATACTATGGTTTGAAATGTTGAACCGTTTCAAATGACGTTTACGTTATTTATGAGTTCCAAGCTTGCGCCTTAACGTTCAAAAGCTCATTTCCTTATGCATAAATGATTATCTATCCTTGTATGTTGGATATAGTTGCTAGTCCATGATATTTTCTCGCTCATGCATCATTGTTATTCACTAAGCATTAGCTTACATTTTCTCAAATGATTTTCAGGTAGCCAATCCGGGAGGCCTTAAAGTAAGGCCATATGTGGATTTTGAGCTACGGCCCACGGGCCTATGATTTGTGTAATGTTTGAGGGCTGGACCCAATGTTTTGTAATGATATATTATTATAACTGTGGTGGACCTTGATTGGGTCCTTATGTATGTTATGTTTGGGATTAGGCACAGCTCTACCATGTATGGCACAGATCATGTTTTCAAGTAATTAAAAGTTTTATTTTTCGCGATTATGCATCATTATAAATGATTATGCACAGGTGATCAACCAGTTTATGTAATGCGGCCTTAGGTAGCCTTGCTACTGGCCAGTCATGTACCCTAAATCCGTATAGGCCGGGTTTTGGGGCGTGACACAAGGATTAAGTCGAACCTCTGTAAATCTCTTATTCTATTTTCCTTTCTGTTCATGTGTGTGAATGATTTTTGCTGAATGATTGTGCATGTTATTCTTGATTGCCAGCAATCCAAATTCATAAGTGCCTCATCTCCTATTTGCTATTACTGCATAAAACAAATTTTAAGTTAACCTGAATAATCCAGCAATTTTAAAGATCCCAATTCACCCCCCGTCTTGGGATTGTCCTTGACCCAACATCATGCTGGTGGGGCTAACTCCACAAGGATATTCCTAAATTCCCAAGGACCACTCACCCTAACTATGATGTCGTCAATCCCCTTCCCCGATCTTGGAAGAAATTGAACCAACTCTTTGGGCCTAGTTTTGGCCTTAAAGTAATATCTATGGTGGTTTAACCGAGTACTGTTCGTCTCTACTGCCGAGTAGCAGTAATCGAACTCGTGAAACCCCAGGTTCAGACCTAACCGTCTATTCAACTCAACCACTCCCATCACTATCCTATAGCCATTTGGTGCAAGCTGGATTGGAGCAATTTCGTAATGGTTGAGGATTTCAGTTAGAAAGAGGTGAATAGGAAAGCGGAGTCCTACCTCCACAATGGCAACGAGAGGGAAGGGAGTCCCCTCCTCAGTTACCACCTGACCGTCGTCCTTAGGACCGATCAACCTAATGTCTACGCTCGTTGAAAAATCATATCGGGCCTTAAACGAAGCAATACTGTCGGAAGAGTTAAGTATACTCCTAAGACGCAAACCCATAATGGATTGGGGACAAGGAGTTCTGGAGTTTCCTAATCGGAGATGCAAGAGATGAATGAGAAGAAAGGAAAAACTTATAGAGTTGCTATCCTTGCAAAGGAGACAAATGCAAAGTTAGGGATTGGTCTGTGTTCGATAGGTAGTCACAACTCCTTTGTCTACAGCGAAAGTCGAGACGATGGCAATGGGTTCGAGTTACTCAACAGTCATGTCTCATTAAAAGACTTCTGAAGGTTAACGTCATGCACCGAATAGCAATGATACACCACCCCCAGATCCCTACCAAATGGCGCTAGGGCTGGGGGGCAATTATGGGTTAAGAAACTCTAGCCCAGCCCATCAGGGCAAGCCTAATAAGGATTTAAAAAATTTATTTGGCCTGTAACAGCCCAAATATCATCAATACAGCTTAAGCCCATATTCCCGAGATTAGCCCAAGTCACAAGACTTCTCAGCCCAAAGAGCTGGGGCACTCGCCAGGGATATCAGAGCACTCAATACTCGATTGTCAGTATTTAATATTGAACAAACCCGTATTTAATGCGGAAGAGATGCAGCACACGGTGGCCATACTCACATCTATTCAGTCGAGCTCGAGCATGATGATAAAGGTGAGTTTTTGTTTGATCCGCCAACTTTAGCAGGCATAAGCCTATGAGATAGTTCATGATTACCAGAGTAGGCTTAACAAAGAGCGCTACACTATAAACACAAAAAGCCTCAAGAAGCAAGTTATGGACAATTGATTTCAAGCATATATAGTCTTTATTCATTTCAATCTCTAGTGAGATTGCTAACTTGATCGTCGGAGTGTGATCAACCCATAGAGGGTCGATTCATTATAATTCCTTTGTCTTTTTGTAGCAAGTTGATGTTCTGTGATATTGGTTCGAGTGATCGGCTAGACCTTCCCAGAAATTCAACTTACAATAAGTAAAATAGTTACAGACATCGATTTAAATACTAATAGCATTGGCATACAATTTATTGAACATAGCAATTAAAAATAGAAATAGAATTAAGCCCAATTGATTGAAACCATACCTTTGATGTTGAATTGAGCGTGTAGTGCTTTTACACCGAATTTGCAATTTTACAGTATTTTGAAATTTGAGTTAGCTGCAATTTTTCTATACACACACACACACACATAAATGTTTATACAATTGAAATTCAATATGAGAGAATATAAGTGAATGAATAAATTAAAAAAATTATAAATTAACGAAATAAGAAAAAGATATGATTAACAAATTTTGAGTTTTTCTAGTATTATTTAAGAATTTACTTTAAATAATATATATCCGTGAGTGATACATATTCAAATTCGCCTTCAAAATTATCAATTTATCACCTTCAAACAATTTGATGATTTAAATTTTTTATTAAGGAGTGACCTGTTCTCAAGAATAATACTCAAAGAGTTCTTTTCAATGAATACGTGTAATGGAAAAGTAAATGATGTAGAAATTGCAAAAAACAATGTGAATGACAAACATTAACATGCTAAATGGCAGAACCTATTTTAGTGAAGAATGTGTTGAAGTTGAGATTGAGCTTTTGGATGAAAAGTGATATCCCAAATGAAAGCTAGAGAAAGCACCTACAAAGGGTGTTTATGTCTAATAACTTGACAATTGTACTTATTTGCTAATCTCACTTTTTTTGCCAATGAATAATAATAAAATTTTCTAATCTCATTCTGAGGGTGTTTTTAAATTCCAGTTGATAACTTAAATAAACTTCATAAAATAAATTTAGATATTATCTTCATCAATTGTATTTATGCTCAAAAGTTATTGCCATGTAGAGGAACTAGTAAAAGTATGATAATGTACATTATGTGAGGAAAGTAACGCAAATGGAAGAGATGCTGCAATGACACATACAAGAAAAATGATCCATAAATAGTTAATAAACATATTTAATAAAAATGATATTGACATGAAAACACAATAGAAGCAGGACCATACCTTGAAACTTAAATGATGAAGTTGCCGGTTTCGGAGAGCATGGTTGTTTAAGCAACCATAAACAACGAAGCAATGAATATGGCTTGCTACATTCTTCAAAAAAATAGATTTGATAATCCTACTCTGAGGGTGTTTTTGAGTTCAAGTCTACAACTTAAATGAGCATCATAAGAGAAATTTAGATATTATCTCCATCAATTGTCCTAACAATGTTCTGTGTTTGGTATGATATAAGCCCAAAAGTTGTTACTATCTAGATGAAGTAGTAAATGTATGACAATGTAGATTATGTGGGCAAAGTAACGCCAATGCAAGAGACATTGCAATGACACAAACGAGCAAATGATAGACAAACAGTTAATAAACATGTTTAATACAAATGACATTGACATAAAAGCACAATAAAACCATGATCATACCTTGAATCTTGAACGATAAAGTTGAAGGTTTTAGAGTGCTTGGTTGTTTGAGCAGTAATAAACAATGAAGCTAGGAATATAGTTTAGTGCACCCCTTAGAAGAGCAGATTGAATAGCTTGTTCCTTGTGCCTAAAAGAGATGCACACATAGCATTAAAGATAACAAAGGAAAATAAAAAACCCAGTAGCTAAACAACATAGGGTGTTCTAATAGGATGTCATTACAAGATAAAATATGTTACATAGATATTTATATATTTTATGTACATTGTATGTTACTTAAATATTTACATTTTTTATGCACATTGTAAGCAAAATACATAACTACTTCTGGAAGAAGAACATACAACTATTTCTTTAAGAAGAAGGACAAAAGTTAAAATACACCTTAAAAGTTTGGTTTGAAGTTAGTACTATGCAAGTAAGTTTCCAAAATGACAACATTATTAGTTTTTTTGATTTAATTTCATCCAGAGGTTGTATCTGAAGAAGTCCTTGATGCTATAGCAGAATTAGTGGGAGTATCTTCCTGGAAAAGTTGTTTCTTAGCTTTTGGGTCAATATATGGTAGTGTTGAAGTTGCTGATGAAAGATCTATTGTGATAGTATTAGTATTGTCAGTATCGTTCATAGAAGTAATAACAAACTGCAACTTTGATGTTTCATGCAATTGATATTGATAGGGCTTGATTTGTATGACATAATCTTCTTCAATGGTGAATTTGGTAAAAGCTTCATTGGATATCTTTTCATCCTTTTTTTATAAATAATAAATTTAGAAACATCAGAGTGAGGTAAAAAGTAAAAGAAAAAATTATTGAGTATAATAGTACCTCTTGTCACGCCCAGGTTTTTGACCAAGTCCTTTCGGCTTGAGAAAAAGCACGGAACTCTGTCATTAGAACTCATCCTCCTAGAAGGGCGAGTGCAACTAGGTTTAAACTCAAAATTGATTTGATTAAGGACTTTTTAGAAAAATAAGACTACCTAACTTGATTAAGGTGAGTTAGGTCACCTAAAGCTAAGTATAATCCAAAGATCAAACTTAGGGTTTTTGAAAAAGGGTTTTGAAAAACTTCATCAAGAGAGGGTTTTTAAAAAAATAGGTTGTTTGGCAACCTTTAGAAAATTTTAAGCCCTTTTTTGAAAATAACTCCATTTTGTTCTTTTGAAAACAGAAATCTATGGTCTAGGAGTTGATTACATGTAGGGAAGATATCCTAAGATCATTACCCTACCCCGCTCTTTCGGTACCTACATGTCTAATCACCCTTTGTTCACTCACTAGAATAACCAATTACCATTATCCATTTAATATCCACTTTAAAGTTTTAAAAACGGGGTTTGGTCATCACTTTTTGGATGAATGATGCATGATGCAAGTTTCGGGAAGAATATTTGAAAACATGGAGGTTTTGAAGGAGTTTGGAATAGAAATGTTGAATTGATAGAAACTTTTGAAAAGGGGATTGGGGTTGAAATAGAAGTTATAACCACACCATTTTAGATTTCCTACGTATCTCATTTGGCGAGAATCATGTCATTCGTAGTTCTGGCAAGAGCTAGTTGGAAAATAGGCGCATTAGGGCCTTTGGAATATTTGAAGACATTTTGAGATCTTTGGAATGGTTTGAAGACACTTTATGGTCTTTGGAAAAATGACTTGAGAATTTTGATTTGAAGCTAGATGTTAGAGTGTTTTTGGAATAGAACTTGAAGGTTTTTGAAAAACACTCTTGAAATAGGGTTTTGAAATGTTTTGAAATGTTTTTAGAACAACTTGAGGGAGTTTTGGAAATACTTTGAAATAACTCAAGAGAGTTTTGAAGTCTTGTTTTGAAAATCTTGGAGGTATGATTTTGGAGTGTTTTAGTAAATTTGTCTTTGAAAGTTTTTTAAAGTGGTTTTTGAAAACACCTAGGACTTTGGAACTCTAATATGGACAACCTTGAAAATTGAGCTTAATGTATCACCTTCCTTGGAATCCCTAACCATAAAAGGGGTAGGGACACCTTGGGGTTGTGACTTCTTGAAAACACTTTCGGAAATAATTTAAAGATAAAGTGTAGGAGTATTTGAAAAGGTTATGGAGTTGGTTTTTGAAATCTCGAGAGAGTAGGAGGTTTTCGAAAAATGGGTTATGAGAATAGTTTTAATTTGAAATATCATTTAAAAGGGATCCATAAGTTATAACCTTGAAGTATACTAACCTAGGTTGGGTTTGCCTAAGGTTAGGGGTGACCTAAGGTTAACTAACTTGAGTTAGGTTAACCTAGAGTTAAGGTGGCCTAAGGTTAACTAACTAAAGTCGGGTTAACCTAGGGTTTGGACAACTAGGGTTAATCAACTAAGGTTTGGTTAACCTAGGGTTAAGGTGACCTAGGGTTAATCAACTAGGGTTTGGTTAACCTAGGGTCAAGGTGACCTAGGGTTAATCAACTAGGGTTTGGTTAACCTAGGGCTAAGGTGACCTAGGGTTAACTAACTAAGGTTGGGTTAACCTAGGGTTAAGGTGACCTAGGGTTAACTAACTTGGGTTAGATTAACCTAAGGTTGGACATTTAGGGTCAAGTTAACCTATCGTTGGATTGGAAGATGGTTTTAAAAGGTGGTTTTATACATTTTTTAAAAGAGTTTTGGCAAACAAATCATGTTATGCAAAGGACTTTTGTAAACAACCCTTTTGAAGATCATTTCCATGAAAATTGACTCTAGTCAAGTATATGGTTTATATGATTGATGTTTGAAAACCATTCCGAAGAAGGTTTCCTTAGGACTATTATAACATTTATCTTAAAGAGAGTAGGAACTTTGAAAACCAACATAATAATGACAACTTTTGAAAAATTATTTTTAATGAACTTTTGAAAGCCATTTTTTAAGAAGAAGGTCTTGAAAACTATTTTTGGAAGAGAAAACCACTTTAACCAGTTAAGATTCCTATGGCCAATGGTAAAGGAGACCACTCAAGAGAGGGTTCCATAGGGCCATTCCAACCACTTAAACTTTTGAGAATAGAAACCTTTGAAATCGAAGCATTTGAAAATCATTTTTATGCAAGAAGAGAAAAAGAAGGGAACCATTCTAACAAGCTAGGGTTCCTATGGCCAATAATAAGGGAGACCACTCAAGAGAGGGTTCCATAGGACCATTCCAACCACTAGACTTAGAACAGAAACCTTGGGAATTAGAGAGTTTGAAAACTATTTTTATGTAAGTTGGAATGCAAGGATGCAAAAATGTGAGTTAGGGGTTAATGAGGAGATTTTCTAAGGCATGATTTCTTAAAGTCTCACTCTAAGCTTCAAGGGACCAACTCTTAGAACCATTTTGAATAGAATATTGAGCTTGAAAATGGCATGGAAATGAGGATAGTGTAAGTTTTGGAAAACATGGTTATAAACATGAAAACAAAGCCAAGCACACAAAACATGAGCAAGATAACCATTTGCAAAAAGGGGTCATGAATTCATACAAGACTTTAGGCTACACCACATAATCAAGGTGCTCCAAGGCTATACCATCTTAAAGTAGGCTAGTGAGAGATCCCCCTACATGGTAGCTCTTACCAACTTTCCTCTAGGCATGAGCTAGGAGCTCTCTTGTCTCAAGAATGCAAGAATGGGGGGTAGAAGATATGGATTAAAACATAGAATAGCCTAAGTAGGCTAGGAGGGAGAAGATAGGAGCGGGGGAAGACAAAAATATAAAAGGAAATACCACCTTTTGCCTTCAAACACTCTCAAACTCCAATAGATGCTTGGACTTGATCTTGGATGGACTTGGAAGGGGCTGGAATGAGGCTTTCTATGGCATGGAAGGCCTTGTAGGTGAGGTGTATAGGTTGGAGCGAGGTAAATTATATCCTAAGTGTTTGGGGAGAGGAGTATATGGAGGGTTTCGAATTTCTAGAGCTATTTGTGCAGAGTTTCACCATAATTTTTTATTCTGGAATATACAGAGGGGAAGGCCTATATTTATAGGCAAATTTTTGGACACTGGCGCATATAAGACATGTGTTGGTACTGTTCCACAGAATGAAGGCCAAGTGGCACTCTCTGTACTGGCTAAATCTTAAGGGCTAAGCAAAGTTTGATCAATCTAATCAAAATCTGGGCGCATGTAGCAAACGCTCTGTTGACGGGAGTATTTGTTAAAACTTTGCCTTGATAATTGTGCCAATAAAAAAGGTGTCGAAGGAATCGGTTACATCCATGATGCTTTCCTAGGGTTTCTCCTGAACTTTTGAGTTTTCAAAAAGTCTGAACGGTGTTCAAAAGTGTGAGATATCATCTCGAGAAGTGTGCATGAAATCACATTTTTGCGAAGCGTCTGTGATACGCTCCGTGGGGGTTCCAAAGTAGCTGTTTTGTTCCACATGATCAAGCCTTCGGAAAGTGATCTCTCCGATCGGATTGTACCGATGGAAAGTACTCTTAAAATACTTTCGGGAATTCCCTGATGTATGCATTTCTCAAGTTGTTTGACGGTGCATTATAATCAAGGAATTGGAAAAAAAGTCAATCTTGGTAAAGTATTTGTGAGACGCTCCAGGGGTTGCTGAAAGTGGCAGTTTTCGCGCCACGCAATAAGGGACTTCGGGGAGTGATCTATCCAATCAAGCCATATCGATGGAAAGACCTATAAAGAAGCTTTCAAGAATTCCCTGGTTTAAGCATTTCTCAAGTCGTTTGACGGTACGTTATAACTAGGGAATCGAGAGAAAAGGCAATTTTGAAGGAGCGTTTGCCAGACGCTCCAGGGAACTTTTATTGAGTCGGGGGTGTTTATTGTCGTAAGGTCCTCCTTAATTTAAACAGGGGTGTATGACAAGACCCTCTGTTCAATATTCTAGAATCGGTGTTGTTTCGAGGCGCATTCAGGTTGTTAGGGGTAAAATAGTCATTTTGGCCAGGTTCGGTTGAAATAGTCAGGAATGGATCGGAGTGTTATGTTAAGCATGTTAGGTCGTTCAAGGATGATCTCGGCAGAGTCTTTCATTGTTCGGTGGGATTTGTGCAGTGCTAGGGCATTCATCGGCAAAACAATCATTTTGACCGGAGTTAGCCAAAATGGGACCGGAATTGGACCGAATGGCGTGCAGAGTACTCTTAAATGCTTAGCAGCACTTTAGAAGGGTGGACTCAACGTTTTGAGGGATTTTAAAATTTTTCAAAACGTGCCTGGATGCCCAAGGGGCAGGTTTGGTTATTTTTCACTGAGTCAAGCTAGCAGGCGCCGGTGTTAACCTAGGTGTTGGTTCCCGAGACCGCCTGGTTTCAAAAAACTACCTATGCGATGTTGATCCCTAAGACTGCCCGATCTCAGAGAGCTGCCTGTAGGGTGGTGTTGGTTTCTAAAAACGTCTGATCTCAGAAAGCTACCTGTGATGGTGGTGTTGGTCTCTAAGAACGTCTGGTCTTAGAGAACTGCCAAATGACAGACATTCTACATTGGTGGGCTAGCAGGTGTCATAAGTGAACCGTCTGGAATTTGATAAGGTGTTGGTCCCCAAGATCGCTCGATCTCGGGAAGCTACCTAGATGGCGTTAGTTCCCAAAACCACCCGGTCTCGGAAAGTTGCCTAGAATGCCTAGGGACATGATGGTGTCTATCGCTTCAGTGGGACCTTGTGGGCCTAAGAAGCGACTACTTGACTGGATTGGAGTTTGAAAGACCCATCTTGGGCTTACATGTGTTGTGATGTTTGAAAACTAGATCCGTTTGGGCCACAGATTGTCGAACCGAATAAAATGGGGTGCTTACACCTCTGATGTCTGATTCATTAGTTCTATACTATTTACAGAGAATAACTTTTCTGCGTGATCGTGAAACATGATTACGATCATTGAACCAGATGCATCTTTTAGTTGAATTTCAAACTCGAATATATTAATAAAGAGTGATAATATTATGTAGTTTGGTAAAATGTAATCTAAAAAATATGTAAACATGTAATAGTGTAAAAATTGTTACCTTTGTTGTGCCACAACTTTCTTGTTCTTACAATGAATACAATCAAAGATAGTTCGATACTGTGATATGATAGATTTGAAGTAACTGCTACAACTCATATACCAAAATAATTTATTAAGCAAAACAATGGACATTGTTGCTTTGATCCAATACAATCTTTAACATAGCTGTTATAAATTAATCATGTTAATAAAATGTGCAATACATATAATATTCATTGAATAACTCTTTTTAATCTTACCACATCAAGAGAATTTGGAATTCTTACAATTTGAATAATTTTTTTCAGCTTTGGGGTTGGTGTTTAATTCCTAAGAGACTAGATTTCTCTTAGAACGGATATTGCTCTTATAGAATCTTCAATCTCTATGCATCTGCATTAAAGTGATCTTTTTGAAGTATTTATATCATAAATGCATTACATATTTATATAAAGGTGTAAAGTATTTTATCATGAACAGAGTGTATGTGTAACAAGAGAGTCAAGGTTTAAAATGAAAATACTTCTTGGTCTTGTTAAGAGTCATTACCCTGTATGAGAAAATAAGAAAAATATTTTAATAAAGAATAACTATATATAGAATAGAGATATGGTCATCATAGATAACTGATTATGAAATGATGTTAAAAGTGCATGTTGCAATTGGTAAGGTTTTTTTTTTTTCTCCTTTTTATATGAGGTTAAATCACAAAAACCCATATGTGATTACCACAATAAAATGTAATTTTAAACCTGATTCCAATGACAACAGGAAAAGAATCACTAATTACTGATAGTTTTGCACGTTCATTTGTAATGAATTGGTCCCACAAAGTCAGGATAGTTGGAAGTGACCTATATAATAAAAACTGAGTAAGAATAAAAGTTTTTTATATATATAATTTAATGAATTAGTTGAGAAATTCATATCATAAATAGTAATTTGCTAAAATAAAAAATGAGTAATAATAGTATAACTTCTTCAGTATAAATGTTAAAATATTTAAATCTTACTCTTGATCAATAACGACAACTTCTTAAGCAGTTGATTTGCCAATCTATGTCTTAATTATTTTGGGTGGTTTAATTTGGATCACAACTACCAAAATATTTGACAAAGATGATTGTTTAAAAAAGTCAAACTTTATTTTTTTTCGCTGGGAAAGAAAAAAATGGTTTGTAATAGTAATGCTTATTGATTTTTTATTGCTTGTCAATATGATTGGAAAATTGACTGAATCCTATAAGATCATATTGTTCAAGCCTTCTAACCGGATCCTGATTTTCAACAAGTTGAATAAGTGTACTACCATGAATTGTCTATTGCCACGGATGTGAGCCAAGATGATGACTCTGTTAAACAAATTTAACACCAATATTTGTTATATAATATAAGTTGAAAATTTGTAATGTATCTTCAAAATTCTCAATCAGTCCTTCAAAGATTGTTGCTTGGACTCAAGTATCTTGTAAATATGCCAAATTAGTTAAATAAATTGTTATTATTAATGAGTAGACTCATAATACAGGCAACATAAATATATGTATTTTGTTTTTTCTTATTACACTAATAACTTGTTTTTGCTTGCTGAGAAAGTAATACAAATAAACAAGAATTTTTTTTAGTAAGAGCAAGATGATGATAAAAGTTATTATTCATAAATAATAAACAGATGGAAATTAGCATTTCAAATGAAGAGATTCATAATAAAAGTAGAGAATTAATAACTAATTTTTAGTTATGAATCATTATGATTTTTTAAAAAAATTATGTATAAGAAATAATTTTAAGCACCTTAGTTATAAAATAATGAAGTATTTAAAATAAGAAATTTGTTTATATAGATATATATATATGTTAAACATGAGAAAATTTTGGAAATTTACTTGTGGATCATTAAAAACAAGCATTTGATATCTAAGTGAGTTTTTCCTTGCAAACCGTGATTCCTACTTATCAAGAACATAAACTTTTGCTTTCCAATTCTTCGACGTATTGATTATATATTTTATTATTGTAATTGGTCGCCCATCTTGTAAATAAGAGTGGTTAATATTAGCGATGATAATGTATAGAATACATGATGTGCAAATCATTTAAACAATATATTTGACAACCATATATATATATTTATCTATGAAAATGAAGAATTTGAAGCTTACAAGAATATATAATGTGCAAATCGTTTAAACAGTATATTTGACAATCATATATATATATATGAAAATGATGAATTTGAAGCTTACAAGTAATTAAAAATCAATATTGCACAAGTTGTGCAAGTGTTAAAAGTTATTTGTATACAACATTCTTGGTACAATTCTGATTTGTATCCTTCATAGGTTTATTCAATGAGAACATTAATAACAAAAGCACTTGTAGCTTGCGAAAGTGTAACATATAGTTGGCCATAAGAAAACACTGGTTCTCGTAAATATAAGCCTACTTCTTTCAAAGTTTGACCTTGTACTTTGTTGATTGTCATTGCAAAATACAATTTTATAGACAATTGTGTTCTAGTAAACTGTACATGGTATTTTTGTTGATCAGACGATTGCAATGGTATTCGAGGTAAAAATACCACATCTCTTTTGTTATCACCAACAACTATTTCTGCACAAACAATTTGATCCTCAAAATTTCGATAGACAAGACGAGTTCCATTACAAAGGCCCTTTGAAGAATCTATATTTTGTAAAAGCATAATAGGGCAGTTTTTTCTCAACAATAATCGATGAGGAGGAAGTCCATTTGGATAAAGAAAATTTAAGAAGTCTTCATATTGCCTTTGTTGAATAGGGTCAATTGTCTTATTAATGCTTGTACATTCTCTCATTGTTCTTGGAAAATTTTCAATCAAAAGAATATTTATCTTATCAACACAATTGTTTTTTGGAGTTAACACAACATAATTCGTCATTGAAACAGGATCTGCTAAATATTTTTTGAGATATATGAATGTTGCATTAACCAAATTTTGAATAGAATTTATGTTCTTTTTATCACTTGAAGAAGAAATTATCATTCGAGCAGAAAGATAAACTCTATTGTTGTTATCTGTCGATTTAGTTCCATTTCCAATTCGCAACAAATAACTATTGAAACATAAATCATGTCTTGCTCGCATATTTATAGTTGTCGCGCCCAGATTTTTCGCACTCAAGGAATACTCACACAAGCGGGAAAAATGCTGTACTCTCTCATTAGAACTCACCTTCCTAGAACAATGAGTGCGACTAGGTTTGAATTGAAAAATTGGTTTGAATAAAAGGCTTTTGAAAAAGATTCGGAGTCGCCACCTAACTTGATTAAGGTGAGTTAGGTCACCTAAAAACTAAGAATAATCCGAAGACTACACTTAGGGTTTTTGGAAAAAGGTTTTTAAAAATACCACCTCAAGAGAGGGTTTTAAAGAAAATAGGTTGTTTGGCAACCTTTGGAAAATATTTAGCCTTTTTTGAAAAATAACTCCTTTTTAGTCTTTGAAATCAGTGATCCTAGGTTCGAAGGTTGGTTACTTGTAGGGAAGACGCACTAAGCCATCACCCTACCCTGCCCTTTCGGTACCTACATGTCAATCTACCCTATATTCACCTATGAGAGTCTTTAATTAACATATGTTCAACCTTATTCACTTTAGAAAAACAATGTTTGAAAAATATGATGCATGATATGCAAGTACAAAATAAGAGAGAGTTGGAGAATAGATTTGAAAATAAATTTGAAAAGAAATTGATTTGATTTGAAAGAGGTTTGAAATTGGATAGATTTGAAATTGAAAAGTTTTGGAAATTGAAAGTAGAGATTTGAAAATAGAAATTTGAAATTGAAAATTTGAAAATAGATTGGAATTTGAGTTTTGAAAAATGTGGAGACCGCACCCATGAAGGTGGAATTGAAAGTTTGAAAAATGTTGTGACCGCACCTATGAAGGTTGCCTACGTATCCCTTTGGGAGAATCAGGTCAGTCGTAGTTTGGACTGGAGTCCGATTGAAAAGAGATTGTTGGATTAGAAGAAAGAGATTGAATTGGAAATTGAATTTGATTTGAAATTAGAAGAGGAGATTGCAAATTGAAATTGAGGAGATTGGACTTGCTTTGGAAAGATTGACTTTGGAAAGACTTGGTTTTAGGAAACCTAGACTTAGGAAAGAGAAGAGACTTAGGAAAGATTTGACTTGACTTGGAAGGTTTAGGAAATTAGGGAAGATTGGATTTAGGAAATGTTTGAATTAGGAAAGGTCTGATTTAGGAAGGTTTCGAATTAAGAAAGTTTCATTTTTGAAAAGTTTTGAAATTAGGAAAGTTTAGAATTTAAGAAAGTTTGAAAATTGAAAAGTTTTGAATTTAGAAAGTTTTGATATATGGAAGTTTCAACTTAGGAAAGTTTGAATTTGGAAAGGTTTTGAAAAAGGAAAGTTTTTGATTTAGGAAATGTTTGAATTAAGAAAATTTTGAGTTTAGAAAAGTCTTAGATTTGGAAAGATGTTAAAGTTTTGGAAAGTTTAGAATTTGGAGAGATTTAAGTTTAGAAAGATTTAACTTGAGAAAGTTTCAAATCTAAAAAGTTTTGAGTTTGGAAAGATTTGAAATTTAGAAAGTTTAAGATTTAGAAAGTTTTAGAGTTTGAGTTTTAGAGAATCTTGAAAGTAGGAAAGGTTGAGTTTAGGAAAGTTTTGAAAACTTGGATTTGGAAAGTTATGATTTGGAAAGAAGGTGAAATTAGGAAAGGGTTGAATTAGGAAAGATTTGAAAGTTGAGTTTTAAAACTTAGGAAAGATTTTTATGTGCAAGTTTTGGAAACTTAAGATTTAGGAAAGTGGAAGTTTAGGAAGGATTCGAGTTAGGAAAGATGTGGATTTTGAAACTTAAGGAAAGATTTAAAGTTTAGGTTTAGGAAACTTATGGTTTAGGAAGGAATTGAATTAAGAAGGGTTTAGATTAGGAAGGGATTGGATTTGGCTTCTAAAATAAAAGATTTGATTTTGTTTCCAAAAACGGAGGACGGGATCTAGTTTTCTAAACGGGGAGATAGGATTTGGCAAGGATTTGGAAAGGGAGATTCTAAAAACCCTAGATTTGAAAGTGTAGAATTTTAACGTAGAAAAGAGGTTTTGGAAACATGTATAGTTTGGATGTAAAAACAAGAGGTTTTGGAAACCTAGGTTTGGGGCAAAGTTTGAAAATCATGTTTTTGGAAAGAAAATTAGGGTTTCCTAATTGTGGGTTCTAGGGTTTGATTTGGGCTCTAAGGAAAGAGGATTTTTGGAAAGTGCGTTTTTGGAAACGAAGGTTTTCTAGAAGGTAATCCTAGGAAGGAGTTTTTGGAAGGTGAATTTGAAGAGAGAGTTATTGGAAAGAGATTTTAAAGAGAAGGAGTTTTGGAAAGTGTGTTTTTAGAAATGAAGGTTTTTAGAAGGAAAATCCTAGAGGAGAGTTTCTAGAAGGAAGATTTTGGAAAGAGAGTTTTTGGAAAGATTCTTGGAAGGAGATTGTTGGAGAGAGTCTTTAGGAAAGTGAATTTAGGGAGTGTTTTCAGAAAGTGAATTTTGAGGTGAAAGAGTTTTTGGAAAGGAGTTGAAAAACGAAGCTTTGAAAAATAGATTTTGGAGGGAGTTTTTGAAAACAATTTTGGAGAGGAGAGTTATAGGAAAGTATGTTGAAAAAGAGATTTTCAGGAAGAGGGATTTGGAAAAAGAGTTTTTAGAAGGTATAAAAATGTCTCACTTCCCTAAAGCGATTCTAGCTATGAGAAGGCTAGAACCACTTTAAGAAAGTGGTTTTGGAAAACAATAAGATTTGAAAATATGGACCATAAAAGTCACTTTTAATGTAACACTTTCCTAAAGTAACCATAACCATGGAAAGGCTAGAATCACCCTAGAATTGTGGTTTTGAAAATAAGTTTTTGAAAAAGAGATTTTGATGCAATTTTGAAAACAAGTTTGAAAGCGATTTTGAAAACGAGTTTGAAAACGAATTTTGGCAGATACAAGACTATGATATGCACAATGCAATTTGGGGTCATGAACATACAAGGCTAAGGCTTCACCACATAATCAAGAGGGCCGGACCCACGTGGTCTTTGGTTAGACTAGAAGAAAGCCCCCGACACGGTGACTCTCCAATAGCCCAATCCTACACATGGACCGGGAATCCCCTTGTTTCAAACATGCAAAGAAGGGGGGGGGAAGAAATGAGGGATTAAAATAGAGAAAACCCAAGTGGGTTAGGAGAGAGAAGAGAGAGGGGGGAAGTGCAGAAATTTAAATAGAAAGCCTACCGTATATCTTCTTTATTTTGCGCGCCTTGCTTGTCTTCGATCTTCAGTCTTCGTCTTGATCTTCGTCTTCAATCTTCAAGAGTTGTCTTCAAGCTTCAAACTTCAGATTACAACTCTTTAAGTCTTCAAAAGAGGGTTGCAGGTTAGTGTATGAGTGTATATGGATGTATAGGAGTGTATATGAGGCTAGGGTTTGTGTATGGTGGCTAGGGTTTAGGGAGTGCACGAGCTCTGTATATCGAATTATATGATTTTTAGACTGAGTTTGCGGACCCTTTAAATGTTGGAGAAGGCTCTGTATTTATAGAGGTTGAACAACACTGGCGCCTGTTGCAGTGGCGCCAGGCCAAATTTTACACTGGCGCCACTCCTAGTGGCGCCAGGCCATTTTTTGGCTTGGCGCCACTACTAGTGGCGCCAGCCATTTAGGAAATGTTTAAGGTCGGCAAGCAACGTATCGTTGACTAGATTTAGGCACCTGTACTAGTGACTACCATGCAATTTTTAGCCTGGCTTTACTAGGAGTGACTCCGGAAAGTCCAAGAATGATTTGAAAGAGCCAGGAATGACCCGGAAGGTCGGAAAAGAGTAGGAACACTAAAAATAGCATCCTGGAGGTATTTGACTTGAAAAGTGAGGATAGGATGTATAGGAGCATATATGAGGCTAGGGTTTGTGTATGGTGGCAAGGGTTTAGGGAGTGCACGAGCTCTGTATATCGAATTATATGATTTTTAGACTGAGTTTGCGGACCCTTTAAACGTTGGAGGGGGCTCTGTATTTATAGAGGTTGAACAACACTGGTGCCTGTTGCAGTGGCGCCAGACCAAATTTTACACTCCAATTTTTTGGCTTGGCGCCACTAGTCCATTTAGGAAATGTTTAAGGTCAGCGAGTAACGTATCTTTGACTAGATTTGGGCGCCTATACTAGTGACTACCATGCAATTTTTAGCCTGGCTTTACTAGGAGTGACTCTAGAAAATCCGAGAATGATTTGAAAGAGCCGGGAATGACCTGGAAAGCCAGAAAAGAGTAGGAACACTAAAAATAGCGTCCTGGAGGTATTTGACTTGAAAAGTGAGGATAGGATGTATCGGAAGGGTTGACCGGGCCTTTAGGGGCAAAACGGTCAATCAGATCGGGAAGCTGCCAGGACAGATTCGGACTGTCCCAGAAGAAGACTTAGGATCTAGAAACATTATTCAGAATATTCCCAAAGGTTTCCAGTTTGATTCCCAGAGCCGGCGTGGTCGGAAAAGGAGACCGGCCCACCAGGGGCAAAATGGTCATTTCGCACTGGGTTTGCCGGAATTGACTCGGAATGATCCAAAAAGATAAGGAAAGGCTGACAATACTACAAGAAGCATTCTCGGGAGGTTATCGGTTTGATACCCAGAGCCGGTGTGGTCAGAAAAAAAAGACCGGCCCACCAGGGGCAAAACGGTCATTTTGTACCGGGTTGGCCGGAACTGACTCGTAAGGATCCGAAAAGGTAAAGAGAGATTGAGAATACTATAAAAAGAAGTCTCAGAAGGTTACCGGTTTGACACCCAAAGCCGGTGTGGTTCCCGGGGCGTTTGGATGCCTAGGGACAAAATGGCCATCTTAACCGAAAAGTCTCAGAAAAGATCCAAAGGGCAGTTTGTCATTTTTCACCGAAGTGGGCTAACAGACACTGGTGTTGACCTGGGTTTTAAGTGTTTCTGCCACTCTAACGGCGGTCGTCATGACACAGGGGTTTGTTGGCAATTCCCTATATCGACCTATTTATGAGTATTTCCGCTACTCTAACGGCTTTGTGAGTAGTTTCGCTACTCGGACTGTCTCGAGGAATAAACTGTCTCGAGAGAGGGATTGGAAAGGGGACTTATCGTCTCCAAAGAGACGTGCCTGAGTTGGAACCATCTTGACAAATAAACTGTCTCGAGAGTGGGGTTGGAAAGGGGACTTATCGTCTCCGAGGAAACGTGCCTGGATTGGAACCGTCTCAAGGAATAAACTGTCGTGAGAGTGGGGTTGGAAAGAGGACTTATCGTCTTCGAGGAGACGTGCCTGGATTGGAACCGTCTCGAGGAATAAACTGTCTCGAGAGTGGGGTTGGAAAGGGGACTTATCGTCTCCGAGGAGATGTGTCTGGATTGGAACCGTCTCGAGGAATAAACTGTCTCGAGAGTGGGATTGGAAAGGGGTCTTACCGTCTTCGAAAAGACGTGCCTGGATTGGAACCGTCTCAAGAGTGGGATTGGAAAGGGAAAGGAAAGGACGATGCCCCTAAGGGCATTTTAGTCATTTTGTCTCTATTTGGGCCTGGTGGGCCCGCGAGGTGATGGACAAACGGGATTTGGACTTTGAAAGTTGGTTTCGATAGGAATATGCCCACAATGACTTGAAAACAAGTCTGGACGGAGTGTAGACTGCCAAGCGGTAAAAAATGGGGTGCTTACAATAGTTAATCTAATTTTCTCCAAAGATTACCATAGATCAGAATTTACAAAGCTTGCATCAATATAATCAAAATTTTTTCCTTTAGCTATAACTGGTGGAATTTTGCAAAAAAATCACCACCCAAGATGATAACTTTACCTTCAAACAATAGATTAAAATCATTAATATTAGGAGTATGGTGTTTTGTGGATCAAAGTTTTTATTTATAGTCTTTCCCTGTAATATTGCAAGTCCATGATAAGTCTAAATCATGCTTGAACAATAAAAGTTGAAAGTTGGAGGGGATGGCTCGAGTAGCCAGTGAATAGCTCAAGCAAATCAGAGAATGAGTTTGTTTGCAGAACTTTTGAGGCAATCGCTCGATAATGGATGAAAGTTTGCTAGAGCGATGCTAAATGGCTCAAGCGATGTGGTCAATCAGAGCCTTTGTAGAACTTCAGAAGCGATCGCCCTAAGATGGATGGAAGTTAGACTGATCCATGTTAGCTCAAGCCATGTTAGTTGGCTCGAGTAATGCACAAAGAATTGTTTTTGCTTGGAGTACAATCGTGCATATGTGATTGTTTTTAGGTGGACTATTCTACCAGGTGTTTTTAAGCCAATCAAGACATAGTTCTAGCCTATTTTTTGAGAGGTCTTTCAAAGCATATAAAAACCTGGAGAATTGGATGGGCTCAATAACTCCATACATAGATAAATTTATACGGAAGAGTTTTTGAGTGTTTGACATCCAGAGAAGGTGAAGAATTAATGTTTTGAGATCAAGCATAGTGAGTATCTTCACTTGTCGCACTAAATTGAAGATTTACTGATCGAGATTGTCTTGAAAGGATTCTAAAGACGGAGAACACCATGGAGATTCAGTGTTGAAGTCGAAGCACAGAGAGCAAAAACTCAATGAGCTTAGTAAGTAGGCTTAGACAGGAGTTCAAGGGAATTCGGATGGCAGTTGTGGAGTTCATTGGTAAGGGTTGTAAGTTACATTTATGTAAATTGCTCAACTTAGTGCTTGGCTTGCTAGACATGATTTTTTCCTCAGTTTGGGTTTCTATGATAATTGCTTATGTCTCTTTATTATTGTTTGATTGATTGATTGCATCGCATCTCATATTCACATAGGTAAAGGGATAGATATAAATCTAAGTAATACTAAATTTCAATTAGCATTAGAGTGGGTCAATCCGTGTTTCTTAATTAAGTGTGATCCTGATTCATGTATTCATAAATTTACCTGAGGAAGGTTTGTTGAATGTTAGACCACCATTGTTAGATGGCGTTTGTTGACTCAAGGTTGATCCCCATGTTGATTTTGATGATAACAAAACCATGTGGTTGTTATCTAATGATTTCACTTGAGTGTGCAGATTAGACTATAATCATTTGATAACAAGAAAATAATTGAGTTGATCGGTTGAGTATCCAACAAGAAGATTACTTAGGTAATCTTATTCTTGAAGAGATTGAAGATGCTCAAGGAGTTCAACAAGTATTCAAAAGAAGGATGCAAGTGACTGAAGATCTTATGATGATTCAAGAAGTTATTCAAAGAAGCAAAGCACTCAAGCAAGATTATTTGAAGAGTATTCAAGTTGACATGGAATCAATTCTTGAAGACTAAAGTACAAATTTGAAGTGCAAATACAACAAAGGATTTCAAGTAGAATTGAAGACCGAAGAGCTGGCACCGTACAAATATGGTTTACACTTCACTATGAAGACCCTTGATCCTCATGGCCATATCAAGTCCACTATATCATCATGCATGCTATGAACTTCTAAATTGGTTGATTTTTCTACTCTAAATCTAGAAAATGCATTGAGGCATAAAGCATAAAAGAAAGGGGGAGCAACAAGTTGAAGCTTGTCAAGTAACAGTGGAGAACTTGTCACATTGAAGATATTGAAGAACTTGTGGTGAGAAGCTTGTCATGAAACAATGAAGACAAGAAGTATGATGAGTTGATACATTCAGCAATCTCATAGTTGCAACCTCATTTAGATGACTCTTACAAGACATGGAAGCTCACCTTGAAGATTTGAATATGTCTTGAAAGTATTGATAAGAAATCACAAGAGTTGGAAGCTTCATTGAAGATTATGTTGAAGTCTTGAATTGATGGAAGAAGTTATATTGATTAAAGAATCCTAGAAGAAATCAACTTGATGAAGATCAAGTAAAGAAATTGAAGATGTTCAATAAGCATGAAAGATCAATTGAAGAAAAGAAATCTCAAGTCTTGGAAGCTCTCTTGAAGATTTTGAAGAAGACTTAGATCAATGGAAGAAGTGATGTTGATTGAAGAACTCTAAATATAATCAAAAGTGTATTGATTTTATCTTGAAGAGTTGAAGATGTTCTTGAAGTCAACATGCCTTGAAGAAGTCTTTTCAAGCCTTAGAAACCTTATTTGGATGATCCTTAAAGAGCTTGAAGATATTGAAGAAGATTGAAGAAGTATTGCAAAAGTTAAGGATTTTCCTAAAAAGAGTCGACCCCTCAAGAAAAAGAGTCGACTCATTCAAACAGAGGCTGAAAATTCTGGTGGAACATCAAAAGAGTCGACCCCTAGCATAAAAGAGTCGACTCATTCCAACAGAGAGTTGATTGTGCAGTTTTAGACCAAAAGAGTCGACTCCTGGACCAAAAGAGTCGACTCATTTGGGCAGAACCTTCAAAAATCTGCTGCAACACAAAAAGAGTCGACCCCTGCAGCAAAAGAGTCGACTCATTTAAGGTAATGGCTAGTTTTTTGAACGTTATACTCCGCCGTTTTCGTATCAAATGGTCTCCCATCCATCTCCAACGGCTATAATCAACTCAAGGCTATATATACAAGATCCCCAACACATATATGATGATGAAGAACAAGAAGAACATGAGAAGAACTCAAGATTAAGTGCTACAAAGTGATATTTCATCTTCCACATCTTATACTCTGTTTTTATTCTTTTGGGGGGTTCTTGAGTGAGCTGAAAATTTGTTTATCCACTCTTTGAGAGAGAGTTATTCATTGTACAACCTTCATCTATTATTGGGTTGATTTGTAAACTTGTGAGTTTGGGTATTCTTGAGAAAAACACTTGTGAGTTTGAGTGTTCTTGAGAAAAACACTTGTGAGTTTGGGTGTAGCTTGGGAAAAACACTTGTAAAGTTTGAGTGAAGCTTGGACAAAATCACTCGTAAGTTTGAGAGAAGCTTGGACAAAATCTCTTGAGTTTTGAGAGCTTGGGGAAGAGCTCTTGTAAAAGTGAGCTAGGCACTTGGAGAAAAACTAGCAGCTGTGTAAGGAAAGTTTACATAGTGGAATACCTTCGAGAGGATCGAGGAAGAGAGGACGTAGGCAAGGTTTGGCCGAACCTCTATAAATCTGGTGTTCTTCATCTCTTTGCACATATTACTTCCTTGCATTACATCTTAGTATTTGTTTGCTAGTTTGACTGCTCACTGCTTGTATTGCATTCTATTGTCTGTTTGTTTGAGTTATACTTTGATTAGTCATTGTTATATTACTCAATCAATTTTTAGTTGTATTGTTTGGTATAAATTCTATAAAACCCAATTCACCCCCCCCTCTTGGGTTGCCTACTTGGGCCAACAGCTTTAATTACCCTTATTGGAAGGCTCGAATGAGAGTATTCATCAAGTCTACTGATGAAAGGGCCTGGTTAGCTGTAATTAACGGCTACGCTACTCTCACAACCACTGTAGCAAATGTGACTACCTCTAAGACATATGAACAGTGGGTTGTAATATCCTGAACCTTTATTTTCTAATTTAATGTGATTTTTGGAATTTTATGTTATTTTATTATAACTTTAAGGTCAAGTTGACCATTTACAACCTATATGGTGATGTAAGCTTATGGGTGAGAACCATGGGATTATTTTCCATGGGAGTCTCCTAGTTTTAAATCTCACACACACACACAAACACACACACACACACACACATACACAATACACCCACCCTCACACTTCTGCCGAAGCAAGAAAGGACAAGAAGAGAAGGAGAGCCGGAGAAGAGGAGATCAAGAGGAAGAAGAAGCTTGAAGAGTTCAACCAAGCAAGAGAAGCCATTGTTAAAGCTTGAGAGAGAGCATGGAAGACAGGTATGAACCCTAGCTCTTATATGTGTTATGTTGTGTTTAGACTGTTTTTAGTCCCATTTGCTTAGGTTTTAAGGATTTGTAAGCATTTGTTGGTGGATTTGGAGTTGGGTTTTCAAAACCCCCAATTTTATGTGTTAGGTTTGAGATTCAAACCCTAGATCCCTTTGATTTACTTGTTTATAATGTTCCATTTTGTGTTGTTGTGATCTTCTTGGGTCAATCTTTGGACCCTAGAAACATTGGAGGTGTTGGAAAGAGTTTTATTTGAGTTAGGTGAGATTGGGAATTTTTTATCACACCAGTCTCAGACCCTAACACGCCCTAGCGCACTTGATGATGCAATCCACTGGTTGAGGTGCGCCAGTGCGCACCCTAGCACACCTAATTGCGCAGTCCTCTATGGTTTTGTTTCTCTTTTCTTTTGGGCTATGTATGGAGTCAATGTATTTAATCCTTTTATGTATTATACATGTTGGAACACCATTATTAAGGATAATCCTCATGAGTATAGGTGAGTAACAATATGCCAAGAGTAAAACCTATTACTTTCCAAATACTTTAGAGTTCAAATACATTTTATACATTGTTCTCCATTACTTTCAATGTATCATGGATTATGTTCAAGTATAAATATCATGTTTTAAAATACATATGAAGCTTTATTTATGATATGAATTGAAACCCATGGACTAGAATGTCTTAAATGAAAGATATACATGATTTTGAAAGTATTAGTGCCAACTCGAGGACTTTTATGGCAAGACCTTAAACTACCAACGATGGTCCTACGATAGGGAACGTGAAATAATCTATTGTCATGTTGGGAGACGTCTCTCAGCTTGAAGCCCTATGTTGTGTGACCTTTAAGGTTGCTAATGCTAAGCTTTGCTTTGATGTCGGATTGTAGCACACATATCATATTGGAACAAAGAGATATGATATGTTCTGATGCTATATGAAAAGTTATGCTATGCTTTAACAATGAACAATGTTATAGTGCATATCTCTTTTATGACATTATGATTTGAAATGAAACAATGTTTCTATATGAGGCTCATGCCATAATGTTTTCTCTATTGTTTATACATTAGATCTAAATGCTAGTCCATGATATTTTATACTCATGCATCTTTGTTATTCACTAAGCATAGCTTACGTTTTCAAAATGTTTTTAGGTAGCTAAATCGGGAGGCCTTAAAAGGAGGCCCTTTATGTGGATGTTTAAGCAATGGCCCATGGGCCTTATGTTATGTATGTGCTATTCGAGGCTGGACCCTATAATATTTTGTAACCTTATAAATGGTATATTTGTGGGCTCATATGGTATGTTTGATTTTGGGATTAGGCATAACTTTCCCATGTATGACACACGTATTATTCCAAGTTATAATGTATTTTCACAATTATATTTCATTTTAAATAACTATGCACAGGTGTTCAACCAAATTACGAAACACGCCCATGGGTAGTCAAGCTACTGGCCGGTCATGTACCTTAAATCCGCTTAGGCCTGGTTACAGGGTGTGATAACATGGTATTAGAGCTATAGGTTTGTAAGTTTGAGTCATGTCAAGATAGAGTCCTAGGTTTGACTCAAATATGTGCTACGTTTATGTATATCTATGCTATGTGTATAATGATGAGCCAAGGTGTATTACATATAATATCATGTTAAAAGTTTAACCTTTTGTTTGCATACGTATAGCTAGTTATGCCACCAAGAGGAAGAGGTTGTAGAGGGGCCAGAGTGCCTGAGGACCAAATGGATTGCATAGAAAGGATCTTGACCAGGCTTGTCTAAGTGGCCCAAGATACACATAGAAATACTACCGATGTACCAAAGCCACCTCTAGCGCAAGTACCAAGAGTGGAAATAATGGCACACATCATTATTAAGCAGTTCCAACAACTGAGAACCTTGACTTTCCTAGGGACTCCTGGCCCAATAGCCATAGAGTCTTGGTTTTTGGGGATCGAGAGTGTGTTTGAAGTGCTACTCTGCACGGAATAATAGAAGGTGAGTTTTGCCACCTTTGCTTTTAATGATGCCAGATTGGTTTAGTGGATGCTGAAGAAAACGATAGAGCCACTATGGCCGTGACCTAGATTTCTGGAAGTGTTCAATGAAGAATATATCCCTGAGACTATTCAAGATCAAAAAATCACCGAGTTCCTCAGCTTGATGCGATGAGATATGACTGTGGCAGAATATAATGCCAAATTCACAGAGCTATCACGATATGCCCCACAATAGTATCATTAGAGACTTGTAAGGCAAGGAAGTTTGAGGAGGGATTATGGTGGAACATCCATAACAAAGTGGACGTCTTATGACTTAAAACTTATCAAGAAGTTGTGCAACCGGCTGTGATCGCCGAAAGGGCAAATGATGAATGGCACAATATTGAGAGAAGCTCAAGAAAAGGATGGGAAGTGACCAAGGCAAAAGGTAAGGGTTAAAGCGGCAGAGTTTATGATCTTCTAGCAAGAATTCATCTACCCCATGGGAATTCACCATGAACCGAGAAGGCGGTAGGGTCAATGAAACACCAACATCTCCTACTTGTCAAAAGAAGCATTGGTGCCCATGTTATTATAAAAGCAGAGCTTTTCATGGGTGTGGCTAAGTTAGGCACCAAGTGAAGGATTGTCTGAAGAAAGGTAGAGTGCAAGAATTTAGTACATTAGTTTTAGTATCAGTATAACAGCCTACAATTGGTAAGAGAGAGGATCAGACATCATAGGGATGAGCTTTTGCACTATTTCGGGAAACACCCCTGCCACCAACTCTATAGTGTTAGGTATACTTTCCGTTTGTGGTCGACCTACCCATATCCTTATTGATTCCAATTCCACACATTCCTTTGTCTCATACCTCTTTGCTCAACACTTGCATACATTTCTGGTACCCCTCAATTATGTTTTTTCTGTATCTTTTCCATCCAAAAATTTCATGTTATGTGATAGCATTTACAATTCTTGTGAAATTTTTGTTAATGACATACCTATGTTTGTAAATCTTATACCCTTAGAAATGCAAGGCTTTGATGTTATATTAGAAATGGATTAGTTAACCTCTTACCGTGCTATCATTGATTGTGAACTTAAGTGAGTTGTGTTTCATTCTTCTGCCCATCCGAGACTTGTACTCAATGGAGTTAGTGTTGTGCCTCCTCCCTATCTCATTTCATCCATGCAAGCAGGTAGTTTAATCCAAAAAGGGAATCGTGCCTTCTTATGTAGCGTTGTTGACACACACGTTTCCCCACCATCCTTGGAAGATATCCATATTGTCTGAAAATTTCTTGATGTCTTCCCTAATGATTTACCTGTTTCATTAGTGGATTGGGAAATTGAGTGTAATATTGATCTTAACCCGGGTGTAAGACCTATTTCCAAGGCCCCTTACTGCATGTCCCCTTTAGAGTTGAAAGAGTTGAAGGCTCAACTCGAAGACTTGTTAGAAAAGGGTTTCATCCATCCTAGTGTGGCACTTTGGGGTGCCCCCATGCTATTTGTGAAGAAAAAAGATAGAACCATGAGATTATAAGGGAACTTAACAAAGTCACCATCAAGAACAAGTATCCATTGCTAAGAGTGGATGATTTATTCGATCAGCTTCAAGGCGCCCAAGTTTTTTCAAAGATTGACCTAAGATTGGGTTATCACCAATTAAAGGTTACAGTAAGTGATATAGAGGAGACAACTTTTCAGACCAAATATGGTCATTATGAATTCTTAGTCATGCCTTTTGGAGTCAACAAGGAACCTACTGCATTTATGGACTTGATGAATTGGGTTTTCAAACCCTTTCTTAATGATTTTGTTATTGTGTTCATTGATGATATTGTGGTGTATTCTATAAGTCTTGCAAAACATGAGCACCACTTGAGGATGGTTCTCCAAACTCTGCGAGACAGAAGATTTTATGCTAATTTGAAGAATTATGAATTTTGCTACAAGTGTGGCATTGTTTTGGCACATCATCAGTATTGATGGAGTGTCCGTTGATCCTCACAAGGTTGAAGCCATTATGAATTGGTTGAGACTAATAAACGTGAACGAAGTTAGGAGCTTCATGGGTTTAGCTGGGTATTACCAAAGATTTGTGAAGAACTTCTCCAAGATTGCGACTCCGTTGACACATCTTACTCAAAAGAACATGCCATTTGAATGGAACGAATAGAGGGAACAAAGTTTCGAAGAATTGAAGAACCAATTGGTGTCCGCACCAATTCTAGCATTACCTTCTAGAACCAACGGATTTGTCATCTACAGCGATGCTTCATACAGAGGATTGGGATGTGTTTTGATGTAGCACGAAAAAGTGATTGCTTATGCCTGGAGATAGTTAAGACCACATGAGAAGAACTACCTGACACACGATCTCGAGTTAGCAGCAGTGTCATTTGCATTGAAGATTTGGCGTCACTATTTGTATGGAGTCACAAGTGAAGACTTCACTGACTACAAGAGTTTGAAGTATCTTTTCACACAGAAGGAACTGAACATGAGACAGAGAAGATGGCTTGAATTGATCAAAGACTATGACATCCTTATTCAGTACCATCCGGACAAGGCCAATGTAGTGGCCGACGCCTTGAGTTGGAAATCTACTGCCAACCTAGCATGCTTTGTCACGAGAGATCGAAGATTGAAAATGTCATGCTGGGTACGAATATGATGCTCACGGCCATGGTCGCTTAACCGGCATTGATTGAAGTTGTGAAACAACGACAACCTAAAGATCCCTACTTGCGAAAGATCTATGAAGAGATGGGAATGAATCCGAAGCTTGATTTCACATTGCAAAATGGAGCTCTAAAGTTCAGAGACCATTTATGCATTCCAGATATACCCTAGATCAAGAGCCAAGTTTTAAAGGAAGCTCACAACACAAAGTTCACTATGCATTCAGGTGGTACAAAGATATATGAGATTCGAAGGAAACATTTTGGTGGTCGGGAATGAAGAGAGAAATAGCCAAGTTTGTGTCACGATGCCTATAGTGTCAACAAGTCAAAGCAGAACATCAAAGGTCGGCAGGATTGCTACAACCTCTATCGATACCGGAATGGAAGTGTGAACACATCACTATGAATTTCATCGTTGGGTTGCCGAACTCACCACAGGGCTGTAATGCTATTTGGGTTATCATAGATCGCCTCACCAAGTCCGCACATTTCTTGCCAGTGAAGATTACTTACTCCTTAGCAAAGTATGTGACTCCTTATATTGGGGAAATTGTTCAGCCACATGGTACACCAGTTTCAATCGTGTTAGATCGGGAACCAAGATTCGTATCGAGATTATGGAAGAGTTTGCAAAAGGCCTTGGGCACCAAATTGAATTTCAGCATAGCTTTCCATCTACAAATCGACGGACAGTCAAAAAGGACCATTCAGACTTTGGAGGACATGTTATGATTATGCGTTCTCAATTTTCAAGGAAGTTGGGAAACTCATTTTTCATTAGTGGAGTTTGCCTACAACAACAGTTTTCATGCATGCATTGGAATGTCACTTTATGAAGTGCTTTATAAGAGGAAATGTAGGTCTCTTATTTGTTGGGCCAAGGTGGGAGAAAGAAAGAAAGATTTTAGGGCCTGAGATCGTGCAATTGACCACCAAAAAGATTAAAATAATTTGGCAAAGACTCCAAACTCCTCAAAGTCGCCAAATGAGTTATGCCGATGTGCGAAAACGAGGCTTAAAGTTCGAAGAAGGGAGCCACGTGCTCTTGAAGGTATCTCCTTCTAAGGAGATAAATTGTTTCGGCAATAAGGGAAAGTTGAGTCCGAGGTACATTGGACCGTTTGAAGTTCTTCAACGGGTTGGGCCCGTCGCTTATCATATTGCCCTTTCACTGGAACTTTCGCAAGTTCATGATGTCTATCACATTTTCATGCTACGACGGTACATCCACAACCCAACGCATGTGATTGACCACTATCCTTTGACCGTGAACGAAAATTCTAGATCGCCGTGACCAAGTTTTTAGGAACAAAGTCATTTCGTGGGTAAGAGTTTTGTGGCGGAGCCATACATGGGAAGAGTCTACTTAGAACCGTGAAGATGAGATCTAAGAGGGCTATCCCTATTTGTTTGAATAGTGGCTTGCATCAAGTTTGGGGACCAAACTTATTTAAGGCGGGAATGATATAATATCCTGAACCTTCATTTTCTAATTTAATGTGATTTCTGTAATTTTATATTATGTTATTATAACTTTGAGGTCAAGTTGACCATTTACAACCTATGTGATGATGTAAGCTTATGGGTGAGAACCATGGGACTATTTCCCATGGGAGTCTCCCAATTTGAGGCACACACACACACACACACACTCTCACGCACACTACAACCTACCCTCACACTTTTGCCGAAGGAAGAAAGGAGAAAAAGATAAGGAGAGCAGGAGAAGACGAGATCAAAAGGAAGAAGAAGCTAGAGAGCTCAGCCAAGCAAGAGAAACCATTATTGAAGCTTAAGAGAGAGCGTGGAAGAGAGGTATGAACCCTAGGTTTTGTATGTGTGTATGTATATGTTTTATGTTGTGTTTGGACTATTTTTAGTCCCATTTGGTTAGGTTTTGAGGATTTGTAAGCATATGTTGGTGGATTTGGAGTTGGGGTTTGAAAACCCCTAGTTTTATATATGTTGGGTTTGAGATTCAAACTCTAGATCCCTTTGATTTACTTGTTTATAGTATTCTATTTTGTGGTGTTATGATCTTTTTGGGGTCAATCTTTGAACCCTAGAAGTATTGGAGGTGTTGGAAAAAGTTTTGTTTGAGTTTGGTTTTGAGTTGGGTGAGATTGGGAATTTTCGATAGCACCAGTCTCGGACCCTAGCACGCCTGATGGTGTTGTCCACTGGCTGAGGTGCACCAGTGCACGATCCTCTGGAAGAGGAGCTCCATCAGCACCTAATGGTGCGGTCCTCTATGGTTTTTTTTTTTCTCTTTTCTTTTAGGCTATGTATGGAATTAATGTGTTTGATCCTTTTATGTGTTCTACATGTAAGAACACCATTATTAAGCACAATCCTCAAGAGTAGAGATGAGTACGATATGCCATAAGTAAAACCTATTACTTTTTAAATGCTTTAGAATTCAAATACGTTTTATACATTGTTCTCCATTACTTTTAATACATCAATAATTATGTTTAAGTATAAATATTATGTTTTGAAATGCATATTAAACTTTACTTATGATATGAATTGAAATACATGGACTAGAATGTTTTAAATGAAAGAGATGCATGATTTCAAAAGTATTAGTGTCAACTCGAGGTCTTTTGTGATAAGACCTTAAACTAGCAACGATAGTTCTACGATAAGGGACGTAAATAATCTACTGCTATGTTGGGATAACAAATAGGATGAGACTTGGTAAAAAAATTAAATACTTGTAGTTGAGAAGAGATGTGAGTAGAACATATTACCTTCATGCTGGTGATGACGGATGAAATTACAATCTATTTTTATGAGGTGTAACTCCCGTGTCTTGCGACAATCATCACGGCCAAAGGATCTCTCTTAAGTAGTATCCACTATAACTCTATACTTAGCCTCAACACTAAAATGAGCAAACACAGTTTACTTTTTACTTTTTTCAGAGATTATGAAATATCAAGAAAAATTAAAAAAAAATCAGTTGTAGAACGCTGATCTGTCACAACATTAACCAAATTAGAGTCCGTGTAAGATGTGATCACGTGTAAGGAAACAACATAAAGCAATAATCCTTGATGTAACGTTCCCCAAAAATATATCAAGATATGCAAAACAGTAGCATAATGAACTGATGCAGGTGTTGTCATAAACTGACTTATCACATGAACCGCAAAACCTATATCTGGTCCTGTGATAAATTTCTAACTGAGACACCTGGCAAGCTATCTATACAGAGTGGTATCAACAAGAGGCCGGTCGCCATCAATAGCACAAAGCTGCAGATTCAGTTCCAGTGATATGTCAACTGTCTTGTAATAAGTGAAATCAACTCCAGAGATGAGATCAAAGACATATTTAACTTAAGACAATCGATAGCAATATACCTAAACCAAGCCAACCTAACAGTGATAGAAGTTTCCGGCTTGCACCAACTCAACTTGCACTAGTAATCTCAAGATGTGTGGAAAGTTTATACATGTACCTTATCCAGGAGGAGAGAGGGGAAAGTTCGTATCATCTCACGAGTTACAAATAGGATCAAATACAACTTCATCCCGTGAGCTACATCTAAATTAATGCAATCCTCACAAGTTGCAAGCGGAAATTATCACAATTAGTTATTACGTCAACCAGAGCTCGAAACACGTCTAAAAGGCTGATCACCTCAAGTTGAATTCCCACAAAGGACTAGTAGCCCTGTTACATAATATTACAGGCTTGGGCAACACTGACAGCAAGGGTTCCAACATTATACCCTGCCTCAATTACTTCTATTGCTTCCTTCATCTTCTCCTAAAATCACGAAAAGCACAATTAATCAAGCGACTAAATAAATTGTATAGTGATCAAATATAAATCGATTTTTCTTGTTAAGGTTGTACCAGAGACTTGGAATCAAATCCTGTCTTCACCCAGATTGTCGAGGGGAGAGGAGTGATAAAGATTATATTGGTTGTTTTAATTCTTAACAAATTTGATGTCTGGCCAGAAACTAATTGTCTAAAATTGTTACAAGAATCCATTGTGATAAGGGACATTGCTCTGGTAAAGATTATATGGGCTCAATCTGAGCATTGGTCAGATTTATGGTCGCAGGATGTTAGAATTCATCAATTTCAAAGATATCAAGGTTATCTTGCTATGATGGCAATCTGTCACGTAACTGTCTTGAATTACCACATATGTTTGGATTCTGTTTTGTTCTTAAAAGATTTCCCTTTGTTATATCTAATCTAAATTGTCGAATCTAATCTAATATATATATATAAAGTAGTGTTTGTCGAAACTTTTTCTCTTTCTTAAGTGGCGTATACGTAGCACTATTTATGTTCTTATATTTTTAAAACTAGCGGTAAGCTTTGTGCTATGCACGGAAACTCTTAATAAAAGTTGCTTTATTATAAACACATATCACAATCATAAATCAATCTCACAGTAGGCTTGTAATTAAATCAAATCTATCAAAGAAAAATAATCATATTAATCAAAATAGATTGTTACAAAAAAGCTATTTAAAAAGAAGTATTAGATACCACCAAAATAACTCTTACAAATAAAATTGAAACTCACAAAAATAAACTCGACGAATGATTTGACCCCACAAAAAAATCTTTTCTTCCTTCAATTTTTCATCTTCTCATTCGTCGTCTGTAAGCCCTTCTTTTTCTAAATCTCTAATAACTTGTAAACTTAGATAACTAAGTAACTCATTTCTCTTATTTATAGAGAGGGTGTCAAACAATTTGATAAGATTAATTTAAATAATCAAGTTCAGATAACTAATTGACATGTTTATCTTATCGTTATATATATCATCTAAATATGTGTTTGACAAGCATCCCATCTCATGTAATATCTTTACACCTATAATGTTTGAAATGAAAAAATAATATTTATGCTTATAATTTTTTTTTATCGCATATACGTTTGTACATTTGAAATTGTGAAAGTATAATAATTATTAAGATTAAGATCCGGTAAGATAAGAGAGATTTAGGGTAGGATAACATAATAGGGATATCTTGATAAGGTTGACATATTTATCTTATCAGTTTATATACTTTTTAAATATGTGTTTCATATGTATCCCATCTCATGGGATAACCCTACTACACATGTAATATTTGAAATGAAAAATATAATATTTAAGTTCATAATTTGTTTTATCACATGTATTTTTCTAAGTTTAAACTTGTGGATAGATCATCTTAAGATTAAGTCAACATAGCAGATATTTAGGCTAGGATAACATAATAGTTCAAATTTAATAATATTATGAATAAAAATATTAAATATTGGGTGGATTGGATGGTTAGTATGAATAGAGGAGTAAAGAAGATAATTGCTTGATATAAAAACAAAGTTTGAAAGATTGAATATTAGGTTGAATGTTGAAGATTAAAAGTTTGTTTAGTGTAAACTTCATCTTATATTACTATCCCTAATTTGTAGGAGTAACCAATAACATAGGGACATGTATTTTTTTTTCTATATTTCATAAATTCAAAATTAGGAAACAAAAGAATTTGAAGTTTGAAGGGTAAATACCTTATAATGTTTTACTATTTATAATAGTATAGATGACACCCTCATAATGGCAATATTGATCTTTTTTTGTTCTCAATAGAAAAGAGATTTATTCTCAAAAATCAAAGGTTACCTACAATCAACGAGAGATCCCTTGTCATCAAATCTAGAAAGGTATCAGACTGGATAAAGGGGCCTCAAAGCTCAGCTTTTTTAGCTAGTCCATGAACACATTGACGAGAGACATACTCTATTGACCTATTATTATTACAATCAATTAAGCCCCTATTATGTGAACAAAACGATAAAAGGTTCCCTATTAACTATGAAGTCTATTGAAATATAAATTTTTCACATGCATATCTCTAATGAATCGATATATGATTTGAATGCAATAGAGACGGCCCAATCTATTCACCTATAATTATGATCCAATTAAGTTCCCGATTATGAAAAAAAAAATTCCTATTATCTACAAAGCCTATGGAAATATTACTTTTTCACATGTGCATGAACGTATTTATATTTGGGTATCTTTCCTCTTTTTTTAGGAGTGTATCACTACTAAAAAATCTAGTATTTGCGACGGCACTATGCCGTCGCAAATGGCTCTTCTGCCGTCGCAAAAGGTCATTAGCACTGGGGATGTGACGACATTTTTGGCGACGAAAATGCTGGTGTCGCAAATACTTTTTGCCACCGCCATGCCACGGCATAGGGCACCATTTGCGACGGCAAACTTCCCGTCACAAATACTAGTCGCCTAAGTAAAAGTATTTGTGCCCGTTGACATGCCGACGGTAATAACTTATTAGCGACGGTTCAATACCATCGCAAATAGCATCATTTGAAATTAAGGAAAAATTTTTAGCAACAGCAATCCCCGTCGCAAAAAGTCGATCCATACAGCCACATTTGATACTTTTTGCGACGGTTTGCACCCGTCGCAATTACCTTGTAAAAAGATTCCGGCCAGCCACATTTGATACTTTTTGCGATAGATTTGCACCCATCGCTAATACCTTGTAAAAAAAAAATCCGCCCATAATTAATGAATAAATTTGTAGCTTTCTTCTTTAACTTGATAAAATATACAATTAACATTATACAAATAAAAAAAAACATTATACTAATGACAAAATTTATTCATTCATTCATCCAAATCTAAATATTTATAAATATGTCTAATAAAATAAACTAGCACATATTTTACACATTGTCTCCAAATAAATATTATCTCCCATTACAATTCATAAAATATAAAATTATATATAGTGCCTCGCAAAATAACATTACAAATCCATAATCCATAGACAAAAAAGAGTGTTTTAAGTTGATCGCAAAATATGCTAATGAATAAACACCAAAGATCGATCTATTCCTTGCGAATAACTTGAAAAGAAAAAAAATATAAATATTAGATAAAATAAAGAACATATCAAAGACAATGGACATTTATCACATAAAATCACTTGACACGAGATATGATAGAACTACATTTTTGGTTTAGAACTACCAAAAATCCTAAACTAAGTCTAAGTTTGCATTCAAAACAGAGAAAAATTAGTGAATCTATTGAATTTCCAACTAAAGAAATATAATCAAAGCATGAACTTGAACTGAACATTTCGTTTATCTTCTTTTCGGCATTCAGCTAAATAGGAATGAAACTATTGTGTCTATAGATTTAGTGATGAAATTTTACCTCACCTAGATTCATCACAACAACATGTAACTCAAGAAAATCTAATCATTTCAATATCTATCTATCAATCATGATGAGGCAAAGTAGTCTAAATAAGAAAATTGTTTGAAATAATAAAAAGAAGGCTTTAAAAGCACTATACAAATTTTCCAAGTAATAGGTAACCATAACAAAGCCAAATCTAGACTTATGCATTTCTTATGGTCCAGCGCAGGATCAATAAAAACCAAAGATCAATCTATTGTTTTTCTTAAAAAATTTGTTCCTACACGTCACTCATGTCTAGACCTTCCTACATATCAAGTTTGACGGATTTTGGAGCCTGTTTCTAGATTTTAGTACCTAAATAGCTCGAAAAATATATTTTTTTTAAGTTAAAGTGGAAAAACTTCACAACTCCCACCCCCAAGAGTCCGACGACTGTACCAATTGTTCCTACACGTCACTCGTGTGTAGACCTTCCTACATGTCAAGTTTGACGGACTTCAGAGCCTGTTTCAAGATGTTAGTACCTAAACGGCTCAGAAAAACATTGTTTTTTCTTTTTTAAGCTGAGTAGAAGACTTCAAAACTCCCACCCCAAGAGTCTGGCAACTGTGCCGTTTATTTCTATATGTCACTCATGTCTAGACCTTCCTACGTGCCAAGTTTAATGGACTCCAGAGCCCATTTTGGAATTTTAGTATCCAAACGGCACGGAAAACATTATTTTTTTTTAAAAGTTAAGTGTAAAAAATTCACAACTCTCACCCCGGGAGTCCGGCAACCGTGCCATTTGTTCCTACGTGTCACTCGTGTCTAGACCTTCCTACGTGTCAAGTTTGACGGATTAAGGAGCCTATTTCGGGATTTTAGTACCTAAACGGCTCGGAAAATATTGTTTTTTTTTAAAGTTAAGTGGAAAAACTTCACAACTCTCACCCCGGGAGTCCGGCGACTGCGCCGATTGTTCCTACACGTCACTCGTGTCTAGACCTTCCTACATGTCAAGTTTGACAGATTTCGGAGCCTGTTTCGGGATGTTAGTATCTAAACGGCACGGAAAACATTGTTTTTTTTGTTTTTAAGTTAAGTGAAAAAACTTCAAAACTCCCACCCCGAGGGTCCGGCGACTGTGTCGTTTATTCTTACACGTCACTCGTGTCTAGACCTTCCTACATGCCAAGTTTGACGGACTCCGCAGCCCATTTTGGGATTTTAGTACCCAAACAGTACGGAAAACATTATTTTCTTTTAAAAGTTAAGTGTAAAATTTCACAACTCTCACCCAGGAAGTCTGACGACCGGGCCGTTTGTTCCTACTTGTCACTTATGTCTAGACCTTCCTATTTGTCAAGTTTCACGGATTTGAGAGCCCATTTCGGGATTTTAGTACATAAATGGCTCAGAAAACATTGTTTTTTTTTTTTTAAGTTAAGTGGAAAAACTTCACAACTCCTATCCCGGGAGTCCGGCGACCTCGTCGATTATTCCTACACGTCACTCGTGTATAGATGTTCGTACGTGCCAAGTTTAACGGACTCCAGAGCCCGTTTTGGGATTTTAGTACCCAAACGGCACGGAAAACATTATTTTCTTTTAAAAGTTAAGTGTAAAAAATTCACAACTCTCACCCCGGGAGTCCGGCAACCGTGCTATTTGTTCCTACGTGTCACTCGTGTCTAGACCTTCCTACGTGTCAAGTTTGACGGATTTGGGAGCCTATTTTGGGATTTTAGTACCTAAACGGCTCGAAAAATATTATTTTTTTTTTTTAAAGTTAAGTGGAAAAACTTCACAACTCTCACCCAGGGAGTCCGGCGACTGCGCCGATTGTTCCTACACGTCACTCGTGTCTAGACCTTCCTACATGTCAAGTTTGATAGATTTCGGAGCCTGTTTCGGGATGTTAGTACCTAAACGGCACGAAAAACATTGTTTTTTTTTTTTTAAGTTAAGTGAAAAAACTTCAAAACTCCCACCCCGAGGGTCCGACGACTGTGCCGTTTATTCTTACACGTCACTCGTGTCTAGACCTTCCTACATGCCAAGTTTCACGGACTCCGCAGCCCATTTTGGGATTTTAGTACCCAAACAGCACAGAAAACATTATTTTCTTTTAAAAGTTAAGTATAAAAATTTCACAACTCTCACCCCGGAAGTCTGACAACTGGGCCGTTTGTTCCTACTTGTCACTTATGTCTAGACTTTCCTATGTGTCAAGTTTGACGGATTTGAGAGCCCATTTCGGGATTTTAGTACATAAACGACTCAGAAAACATTGTTTTTTTTTTTTTTTTTTTTAAGTTAAGTGGAAAAACTTCACAACTCCTATCTTGGGAGTCCGGCGACCTCGCCGATTATTCCTACACGTCACTCGTGTCTAGATGTTCGTACGTGCCAAGTTTAACGGACTCCGGAGCCCGTTTTGGGATTTTAGTACCCAAACGGCATAGAAAACATTACTTTCTTTTAAAAGTTAAATGTCAAAAATTCACAACTCTCACCTCGGGAGTCCGGTAACCGTGCCGTTTGTTCATACATGTCACTCGTGTCTAGACCTTCCTACGTGTCCAGTTTGACGGATTTTGGTTCCCGTTTCGGGATTTTAGTACCTAAACGGCTTGGAAAACATTTTTTTTTTTTTTTAAAGTTGAGTGGAAAAACTTCACAACTCCCACCCCGGGAGTCTGGCGACTGCGCCGATTGTTCCTACACGTCACTTCATGTCTAGACCTTCCTACGTGTCAATTTTGACAAATTTCGGAGCCCGTTTCGAGATGTTAGTACCTAAACGGCACGGAAAATATTATTTTTTTTCTTTTTAAGTTAAGAGGAAAAACATCAAAACTCCCATCCCGAGGGTCCGACAACTGTGCCATTTATTCCTACATGTCACTCATGTTTAGACATTCCTACGTGCCAAGTTTCACGGACTCCAGAGCCCATTTTGAGATTTTAGTACCAAAATAACACGGAAAACATTATTTTCTTTTAAAAGTTAAGTGTAAAAATTTCACAACTCTCACCCCGGGAGTCCGACGACCGGGCCATTTGTTCCTATATGTCACTCATGTCTAGACCTTCCTACGTGTCAAGTTTGATGGATTTGGGAGCCCGTTTCGGAATTTTAGTACCTAAACGACTGGGAAAACATTGTTTTTTTTTTAAGTTAAGTCGAAAAACTTCACAACTCCTACCCTGGGAGTCCGGTGACCTCACCGATTGTTCCTACACGTTACTCGTACGTGCCAAGTTTAACGGACTTTGGAGCCCGTTTTGGGATTTTAGTACCCAAACGGCATGGAAAACATTACTTTCTTTTAAAAGTTAAGTGTCAAAAATTCACCACTCTCACCCCGGGAATCCGGCGACTATGTCGTTTGTTTCTACACGTCAATCGTGTCTAGACCTTCCTACGTGTCAAGTTTGACGGATTTTGAAGCCCGTTTTGGGATTTTAGTACTTAAACGGCTCGGAAAATATTGTTTTTTTTTAAGTTAAGTGGAAAAACTTCACAACTCCCACCCTGGGAGTCCGGCGACTGTGCCAATTATTCCTACACATCACTCGTGTCTAGACCTTCCTACGTGCCAAGTTTGACGGACTCCGGAGCCCATTTTGGGATTTTTGTACCCAAATGGCACGGAAAACATTATTTTCTTTTAAAAGTTAAGTGTAAAAATTTCTCAACTCTCACCTCGAGAGTCCAGTGACCGAGCCGTTTATTCCTACACGTCACTCGTGTCTAGACCTTCCTACATGTCAAATTTGACAGATTTTGGAGCCCGTTTCGAGATTTTAGTACCTAAACGGCTCGGAAAACATTATTTTTTTTTTAAAGTTAAATAGAAAAACTTCACAACTCCCACCCCAGGAGTCTGGCGACCGCGCTGATTGTTCCTACACGTCACTCGTGTCTAGACCTTCCTACGTGTCAGGTTTGACAAATTTTAGAGCCCATTTCGGGATTTCAGTACCTAAACGGCTCGAAAAATATTATTTTTTTTTAAGTTAAATGGAAAAACTTCACAACTCCCACCCCGGGAGTCCGACGACCACGGCGATTGTTCCTACACGTCACTCGTATCTAGACCTTCCTACGTGTCAAGTTTGATGTTTCCTTCTGCACTGTCTTTGTTTCGCACAAGTCGATTAGTTTTGGTTTCCATGTCATCAAGATATTGAGCATAAAAATTCATGCACTCTTCCATCAAGTGACCTTTAGCTATTGAACCCTCTGGGAAAGCTCGATTCCGAACATATTCTTTCAATGTCAGAAGATACCTCTTAATTGAATACATCCATCGGTATTAAACTGATCCACACAACAATGCTTCATTAGCCAAATGAATAGGCAAGTGTTCCATTACATCAAAGAAAGTTGAAGGGAATATTTTCTTAAGATGACACAGAGTTACTGCAATACGATCCTGAATATAATGCAAGTCAGTAGGACGATTCACCTTCAAGCATAATTGTCTAAAGAAATTGCTCAATTCAATCAACGGTTCAATGACTTTCTTCGGCAAAAAATGTCATATAGCCAGATGAATAAGTTGTTGCATCATGACATGACTATCGTAGCTTTTTAGACCCCAAATAGTTCTATCCTCTAAACGGACATGTCGTGATATATTATATGCATACCCATCCGACACTCTAACTTCCTTTAACACTTTCAAGAATAAATATTTTTCCTCCTTGGTCATTGTGAACTGAGTAGGAGGTAAGTACAATTTGCTGCTCGCCTTCTCTACTGGGTGCAATGATTCTCTAATTCCCATTTTCTTCAAATCACGCCGGGCATTTGCATTGTCCTTCGACTTTCCGACGGCTCCTAGTATTGTCCATAATACATTGTCACAGACATTCTTCTCTATATGCATCACATCAAGATTGTGTTTTACTAAATAGTGCTTCCAATACGGCAATTCGTAAAAGATGTTCTTCCTTTTCCAATTATGATTTTTGGGTTCCCCATTATTCAATTCTTTCTCTTTCAATTTCTGATGTCTTACTGTGAGGTCATCCATTTTGTATTGGGTAAGAATACCTTTTGATTCCAACTGAAACAATAGCTCTGATCCAGACAACAATTCAGGTTTTGGCCTTAATTCCTAGGTCTTATCAAATGATATTCTGTCTCTTCGAAATTTATGTCGAATAGGTAAAAAGCAACGATGGCCTATATAAATAAACTTTTTACCGTGCTTTAACCTGATGGATTTAGTTTGCGTATTACAACACAGGCAAGCATATTCACCTTTAGTACTCCATCCCGACAACATGGCAAATGCAAGAAAATCACTAATTGTCCACAATAAACAACCGTATAATTGAAACATTTGTTTGGTTGACGCATCAAAAGTGGTTACACCTTCATTCCAAAGTTTAATTAACTCCTCAATTAACGGTTGCAAATAGATATCAATCTTGTCGCCAGGTCCTTTCGGTCCATTTATAAGCACATACAAGATAAAATATGATTGTTTCATGCACATCCAAGGCGGTAAGTTGTATGGAATCAATACTACATGCCAAATGCTATGAACTATATTCATCGTTCTAAATGGGTTGAATCCATCCGACGCTCGCCCAAGTCTCACATTATGTATATCACTTGCAAAGACAGGATTCCACTGATCAAAATCTTTCCAAGCCTCAGAGTCAGCAGGATGCCTTAAACTCCTGTCATTTGGTCGTTCCTCTACATGCCACCTCATTGACTGGGAAGTATTTGAAGACATAAACAACCTTTGCAGTCTTGGCTTTAAAGGAAAATATCTCATCTGTTTTGCAGGCTTCAGTTTACCATGATGTTCTGAAGTATTGGCACTCTCTTTCCATCTAGATTTACCACATATGACACATTGGTTAAGATTGGCGTGCTCATTCTTGAACAACATACAACTGTTGGGGCATGCATCCCAAGTCAGGTATGTAAAGCCTAGACCTTTAGTTATCTTTTAAGCTTTATAATAATTGTTAGAAAATTGCACACCCTCAGGGAAAGCCTCACTTAACAACTCAAGTAACATATCTGTGGACTTGTCCGTCCAATGATTGAGCACCTTTAGATGCAAGAGTCAGACAATGAAAGACAATTTATTGAATTTCTTACATTCCGGATACAATTCACTCTGAGCATCTTCTATGAGCTTGAAATAATGAACAGTTTCTTCATTCGCTCCTATCTGGCCCTCCTCATTCTCAAAAGTTGTACCTACATGCGGAATAGCATCATGTATCATTCCAACCATGTCATCCCCAAAGTTTGAATCCCCCAACATTTCATCTTAATTGATAGGGTGACTAGAACTAGAAGAATATGGTTCTCCATGACTAGTCCAAATCTTATATTTCTTTAACATCCCATTGTTCAAAAGATGATCACGCACAGTTTCTCGTGGCAAATAATATCGATTCGCACACTTCCTACAGGGACAATAGATCATCGAATCTGTATTCTTACCGGTGTACACAAACACAATAAATTGGTCAATTCCATTCACATATTCCCTAGACAGCCTATCACCAGAATCAATCCAACTCATGTCCATCTTTCTGTACATGTCCACATAAACATTACAAATTAGCCACCATAGATAAAATATCAATCTGCATGTGCATACAATGTGAAACCTATCCATCCAACTCCTCTCTAACAGGTAGGTGGTCCTATCCCATTCAGGAATGCATAATCTATATTGTAGAAAGTAGCTCAAACTGCTCTGTCCGTCTTTTAGAAAAATCCTGCAGCATCTCACCGCAGTTCTCCAAGTACATGACATAGACGAAATGTATTGCTATACACCGCATCCCATATGTACCTAGAGAACACGGAGTTTACCACATAGAACCTCCATCAAAAAAGAACAATTTAAGTAGGGAGCCACTAACTACTATATAGATTTATGCAGTCCCGAACTGTTCGAAACTGGACAATTCAAGAACCGTCTCATCGTAGTTGAATCCACAAACTCCATAGACGAATCTTGAACGGGTCTAAGGTTATATGCTTATATTTTAATTAACTCATGCAGTCATGAGTTAATTAAAATATACATGTATGAATACAACATATAGAAAGGAAATAAAAACTATTAGAAACTAATTCTCTTAGAATTTGTAATTGCAGAGTAATAGACATCTAACATTTATAGGTTAATAGACATTTGAAATGTAATTGATAAATGGATTTTGAAAATCGTTATAGAATTTTTTTTTACATATCCCAATATTAGGAAATAAAATTACTATTTTCTTATTTCTTATACACTGCTTTCATACAAAATAAAAAAAAAAATACAGATTATTTTTCATACGAATAAACAAAATGTCTCTAGTATCAAATAGCATTAGGGTGTATCATGATAGTTTTCTGCAGTTACCATTTGTTGAAACAAATCTAATGGTTAACAGGAGATATCTGGAGAGGCCATATAATATTTCTTACTAAAATTTAGCAATACTATGTACCTAAAAAAGATGAAAATGGTGTCACGGGTGACACCATATTGTTTATTGTTCTCTTCTGTAAATCTTGAAGCATCATGCCAATTGTAGAGTCAACAATTCACAGAAACATGAAACATTAAAGAAAAAGAAATGTTTTGTTTTTTATTCTAGTTATGAACATCTTCAATATATATTCGTTTTAAGTATCTAAATCTTCAGCACTGATGTTACGAAAAATTTAACAGCTCGCAGAAAACTCCAACTACAGGTAATGAAATTATCAATTAGAAAAGGAAAATATTCCTGCTGATATTGTTGTCCATGTAAATATATTTTATTGCACCATTTTCACGCACATATCAATCGATACTACCTTGTACTACGAACAGGAAGTTGTATAAACGTCCATTGACACTGACCAAACTAATGTCACCCAGTGAGTAATTTGAGATGTTTCCTAAGATTGGCTGCGAACTGGCACTGGCATGCAAGGGGTTCCGGCTGATACTTAATTTTATAGGCACACTAAATGGTTTTTGGACATGGAAGTCAATTTGCTTACATACAATGAAAATTGATCAACATTTAAGAGGGAGATAAGCTTACCAATCGATCGATACTACGATTTCCGGCGGCAAGGGCTTCCGGTGTCAATGGCTTCTGGCAGCGAGGGCTTCCAGCGTCAACGGCTTCTGGCGGCGAGGGCTTCCGGCGTCGATAGTTTCTGGCGGCGAGGGCTTCCGGCAGCGTCTCTCCCAGCCAATGTCAGGGATGATGGAAGGAGGAAGGGCACCCCTCCCTCAGCCAACGTGAGGGATGAAGGAAAACGGAAGAGTGAAGGAGGGTGGCGTCTCTCTCGTTGAACAAATTAGGGTTGTGTGTGAGGGATGAGGGAAGAGGGAAGAGGGAAGAATGATGCAGGGCGGCGTCTCAAGCTCGTCGAACAATTAGGGCTACGATTTTGAGGGGTTTCCGGGAAAGACGAGGAAAAGGGGGGAAACAAATTTTAGTATCAAAACGACGTCATTTTGATACCAAAACGACACCATTTCACTTACTCATTTGTGACGGCCCATCCGGTCGCAAATACGCCATCGTAACAAGGGAGGTCGCTTTTATGTGGCCATACGATGTTGTTTTGGAAGGTTTTTCGCGTCGGCAGTGTTGCCGTCGAAAATAGTGCTACCACAAATGATATTATTTGTGTCGGGTACATTGCCGTCACAATTAATAAGGTATTTGTGACGGCATAACTAGCCGTCACAAATAATCTGTCGCAAATAGGCCATTTTTTAGTAGTGGTAGTATTTATGTTGGGATTGTTAAAGCATCCCAAACTCTTTTGTGCATATTTGATTTTACAAGTTTAAAGGTTAGAGTTATCGTTGCAACATTATCGGTTGATTTTGAAATTGTAATGCTAGAATAACCTGGTATTATTTTTTAGAATTTTGATTTATGCTTTACAATGTGTATGTTTTAATCGGAACTGTGGTACTTCTTTGTCATGGGCCTAATTAGTTAGTATGAATGAGTAGTGCATTAAAACTTGACTAGAATTGACCTTTATTCGGAATAACATTAGTTACGTGAGGTAGATGTTAGATAGAGTCAAGTTAAACTAACAATCTCATGTTTGATTAATTTTATGAATGTCTTAGATTCATTAGCAAAGCCTTATTTAATAGGACTAGATGCTTAAAAAAAGCATTTCAAATCAAATTTTGCTCCAACAAATATATAATATAACTCCTTCATTTTATATTTTTCTCATCATATATATTTCTTTTTTTTAAAAAAAGTAAAAGCATCTTATACGTGCAATGGTCTCCGGGTAGTTAATAATAAAAGAACATTTCTTGGGCCTAGGAGTGATCAAGCAGAATAATAAATTAACATTTTACAGACTCTTACCGCAATCCCGCTCAAAAAAAAAAAAAAAAAAAATACAACCTTGCTTTGGGTAAAAACAATGTACACTTCCTATAAATAAATAGAATGGTTAATTACACAATGGTTAATTACACAGACACCATTTAACTATGATTCAGTATCACTTTATTTCTTTTAATTTAAAAATTGTACAAATTGACCCTCTCAACTATAAATTTTTTTTAATTAATCCATTCCATTAGGCTGCCATTAGATAAATTAACGATAATCAGTCATATGAGATACACAAGACCAAAAAAATGTGTTTTTAGACAAAGTTGCCCTAAAAAAAATTTCAATGTACAAAATTACCTTATCATCTCTTTCTTTTTTGTTATACACACACACACATATATATACTGCGTTTATACACAGTCACCGTCTTATACCAGTGAAGGGGAAGCAAGGAGAGGGGTGTTGCCATGATCGGCCCTGTATAGATAAAAGCAATATTGTGAAGGAGGATGCTCTTGAAAGACCTTCCAAAGGCATTTTGTCTCCTGAAAATCTGGAGAAAAAATATATATTTCTGGACTGTAGCAAATGCAGTGGTGATGGACTCAATGATGTATTCCATAAAGGAGAAAAAAGCAAGTAAGAAATCAATTTAATGAATTTGGCAGTAAACTAACCAAAGATGAAAGGGAGGAACTTGATTTGGGAATTGATAATGCCTTGAAGTTACTTTTCATAACCACCAAATGACATTTTAGTTGGAAATGAAATAGATAATTTCTTAGATGATCCTAATCTGTGTTTAAAATCCTTGGAGGAGGCTAGCTCCGATGGGTTTCTTGATTCTATCATGAAGACCCTGTTGCCCGATTGGAGAAGCCTCATATTTGGAGGTTTATTGCAACTTGTATTAACTTCTGCTCAACCTGAGGAAATGAGTGCAACCGATAAATGGGTTGGGTCTATGTCACCATGGAAAGTGAAGAATTGTGGTGCAAAATGTAAACCTCTTCAAATGTGATTCTGCAAAATAAGCTTTGAGATTTGGCAATGACTTGCTCCGGATTGATCATGGCTGTGGTGGAATGAGTTGGGTTATTGATGGCAACATGGGGGTGGGGGAAAGGAAGTGGGTCAGTGGTAGCTACGGTGGTAAAGATGAGGTGAAGGGGGCAGCGAGATGATCGGTGCAGTAAGTGGACAACGGGCATGGGGGTGGCGGAGCAAGTAGGTCGGCGACAATGGCATGGGGGTGAGGGAAGAGATAGTGGAGGAGACAACAATTTGGCTAGTTAAGGTTAATATAATAATTTGCCATGGACCTTTATATTGTCATAGAATAAGGGGTCAATTTGTATACTTTTTTAGTTGAGTTAGGTAAAGTGGCATTGAATTATAGTTTAAAAAGTATTTATGTAATTAACTCTAAATAAAATTTTGACAAACAATTGTTAATTAATAGCAACCAACCTAGTTGAAGCGCGGGTAATGGCAACCAACTTAATAGGGATCCACCTGTTACTAGTGGGCCGATTGATGGTAGCCAAATCAATAAAGATCCATTTGTTGGTAATGGGCTTAGCGGAGTTGATTACCATTTGCCAGTGACTTACTGTAGCACAGTCCGAGTAAATATAAGTATGACATATATAGTTGAGATTAAAAAAAAATAAAGAAAACCCTAATGCGTTTGGGGAAAAAAATTCAAATAATGTTAATGAGATAAAATAATACAAATCCTCACACAAGACAGTTCACCATTTGCGATTGGAGAGAAATTCAAACATATTTAACAAGGTAGTTCTTCATTTTCTATTTCAAAATTCATGACCTTTCTTTGCCTGGTTTATGAATTCCAAGTTCGGTGAATAGGAAATAAACAGCACACACAATAGCATGAGAGGAAAAGAAAATTATACACTTATATGTGGACTTATAACTATTACACGAGAACTTACCCTTTTAGATTTAGAGTGAGTGACCGGAACCGCTCTGGAAGTGTCTTCCTGCAACATAGAGTGTTCTTGTTGTTGAACTTAGTTGTATTAATAACATCAAGAAAAATATAATCAAGAAGAATTGTATAATATATTGCTGTAGAAATGGCAAGAAAATATCACTTATCATTTTTTTTTTTCATTTATGTATGATTGTGAATGAGAGATCTGGTGGCTGATGATATAAAAACATATAATTACCTAATTGATTTTCTAGTCACATGATCTACTACTTCCTTATCAGTCGTTTGATTAACATCATGTCTTGATGAAATTATTGAGAATCAAGCAACCGCATAGCATTATATGTGTATAATGAAGGCATGAACTAGCTTATTAGCTAGCAAAATCTCTTATGTTCATGTTTGGAAGGATGGATGTAGAGAAATTAAAAAAGTATTTAGAACTCGAACCTGACTTGGGGTGGTTGCCGCCACTTGTTGCCAGGGTTTGCTTCGGAGCAGGGCAAAATTATCTAAGAAAAAGGAGTGCTCGTGTTTGAAGTTTTTGTTGCGATAACATTCAGTGCAGAGGTCGTAGCTTCGGCTGGTGACAATGAAGCATTCGACGCAGCAGATGAAATGGAGTCCCCAAAGACAGCCTCCACAGCCATCGCAGATCACAAGCCGGTGGCTTTTAAAAATGTAATACGAAGGTTATGCATTCCTCGAAATTGAGAGTGCCACCGCCGTTCTTGTCTAACATTCCGAACAAGTTAGGAGGCAGGAATCACGCATAGCCGCCTTCTTTCAGGAATCCAACAACTCCTGGAGGCTCACTGTCCCGTCTCCATTCGTATCCAACGCTTGGTAGAATTTCCAGGCCTGCTGTGCTCTTCCGACAAATTCGCATAGTAAGCCATGGCAGCCACCCGCATCTCCTCCATCTCTCTCTCTCTCTCTCTCTCTCTCTCTCTCTCTCTCTCTCTCTCTCTCTCTCTCTCTCAGAGTATGCGTTTGTTGAAGAACAGGCAGTACCTTGATTGAACTCGTATTTATGGATTGGCTTTGTGTGGTTATTATATAACTCCCTATCCGGTCTGCCGGATTATTGTATGGAGCGTTTACTTCTGCAACACGCCTTCATGTGTATGAATGTTTTTCATAAAATAATGATATACAATTAGAAAATACGTGTATGTATGTTGAATGGGAAAAAAGTTACTTATATATTACTAATGATTTTGTTTTTTTTTTTTTTTTTGGTATTGCAATTCGGAGTGTCCAGGACAACCTAAGCGCACGTCGACTAATTTCTTGTCGGGTCAGGTCAAATAAAAGTCTTTTATGTCGGAATTAAGATATTCATGAGAAATAAATTTCTCACGGCTTGATCTCAAAAATTGAACCTGAGTTAACTAACGTGCAAAGCAGGCTCAGTTGAACAACTAAGATAACCCATCGGGTTCGATAGTATCCATGTTTTTAGATACTGTTTATGATATGATCTTTTACCCTTCATGCATGCAGTAGTCTATCACATATTGTAATGTGTAAACCTTAGTAGCTCTAGTTGGCATTACCTTGTCATTTGAATATTTGTCTAGTTGAATGTTAACCTCTCATTTTAAAACAAAATATTCATTATATAAACGCCAAGGGATTAGCTTGATAATCAAGGTTTGGGACTTGGGGGTCTGCTCCTTACAAAATCTCAAGTTTAAAACCTTTTAGGTGCTATCAACTTTTTATGGTCACTCTCAAGGTTTTTGGTCCGGTAATTTTTTAGTTTGTGTGGAACGGAGGGACTACACAGATCCCGAAATCAGTCGACGTGCACACAAGCTAGCCCGAATACCCAGTCATAAAAAAATAAAAATAAAAATAAAAAACTCATTATATGTGATATTTAATTACAAAACTGTCATTACTACATCATTCCAATAGAATTTTTTTTTTTTAAATGTTATGAACGACTAGCATTTTCCTTATAGGTCTAAACTGATCTTATATTACTTCTCATGATGGCGTGTCATATTTTGGTGCTCATTTGTGTAAATAAACTTTACCTTATTAGCATATCAAAATTAAACTCATTTCAATTTGTATCTTTTATACTTCTGTCCTTATTTTGGGTATACAAACTTTATCTTAAAAAAACCTACCAAAATAATTTTTAATTATAAAAATGTCCATTCTTAGAGATTATTTTGTATAAAACTTCTGTAGGCACAAAAATTTCCACAATGATTTCCTGTTTGGTTAAATGGTGATTGAGAGATGTGATAATGTGTGACCGGCCCATACATTTATCCCCCATCACCAACCCACGAACGAAGAATGTTATTTTCATTCAGAGCCATTTCCGCTACATATGCAGTCTGACATATTAAAACTACTCAGACCAAACAGTTGGGGGTTGAAGCTGATGAAAATAAAAATTGTTAAAAAAAAATAAAAAAGAAAAGCCTTCTACATTTGCTTGAATTAATATTTTTAACATTTTCGTGCAGAGTTCAGATCCTCTGAAGTTAAATTGTGAAATTAATTGTAGAGTAAATTTTTTATTAGTTCATATGTAATAAATAACATAGCTAGTATCACAATTATAAAGTAGCAAAATTTGTAATTGAGTGGACAAAAAAAGTCACAACAACGTACCGTTTCAGCACTGTGAATTTTTTAACTTGATAATATGTTAGAACCATGTCAAATAAAATGAAGATTTTCATTCAGCGTGTGTAATGGAGAGGATCTCGATCCAAGAATCTCAAATAGGAAATCTCTCTCTGCATGAATAGAGAATCAATTGCATAGTAACTTTTTCAAATTTTCTTTAAACTCACCCAAAAAGTTAAATATAAAAAGCTTAAACATTATCCCTATCTAACAAAACTTAAGCATTACACCTTCATCTTACTTTAAAATCTTTTAGATATTTCATGTGATTATATATTTAACAGATTAGACCTTGAGACCATCAAGAAAAAGTGGTGAAGGCCTGCAACCTCAGTTTTAATTTTTCTTTGTTCTTTGTCTTGTTCTCTTCTTTATAGGTATGGATAGAACCTAATTTTTGTATTTCCTTTTTCTTAGGTCATAATTTTTTTAATCTTCAACAATATCTGTTGCTATAAATTCAAAGGAAATTTGAATTAAACTATGCAAAAATAAGTTTCCAGCTCTTCATTGCTAATGGATGAAAGAGACTCCAAAAGGAATAAAGTTTCCTTTTTTTTTTTTTCTCTTGAGAAACATTCCTTTTTTAAAACTTAAATAAAAAAAGTAATCTGTACTATATAATAGATTATAGTAATAAGTTAGGAGATCTTTGAAGCTAAAAGTTTTAATCCCCTTTTTTTTGTCCAAATTTTATTTTTTTAAAAACATAAAATACATAATGTAAGCACCTATTTTTTTCCGCTCGACAATCTTTAGTCCAATTAGACTCACGTCCAAACTGACACAGACACATTCAAGTCCAAACCAGTTTTTCAAACTCAATCCAGTCAATCAATCAATTCGCGGACTCGCCAAGCCCAATAGAGATAAAATGTCCTTGCAGCATTGCTCGGTCTAATTCCAGTCGACACGTCTTTCTAAAGACGATAAGTCCTTATTTTAACCTCAATTCTAGTTCCAATTCTAATTCAGACCAATCAAACTTAATCTAGCAGGTCTTCCGAGAAAATTCATCCCTCAGACAGTAAGTCCATCCAGTCTAGCACGTTTATCGAGAAAATTTCTAAGAACGGTAAGTCCCTTCAAATCTATCGACTGGGATAAAACCCAAGTGCCCAAGATGGTAGAATGGTTCACTTCTGGCAACTGCTAGCCCGCCAATGTAGAATGTTTGTTATCCGGCACATCTTTCGAGAAAGTTAATCCCTCAAACGATAAGACCATATAACATGCTCCCAAGATCAGGCAGTCTCCAGAATGAACACACACTGTCAAAGTGATGAAAACACTAACAAACATCGCAACTATCAAAGTGATGGAAATACTCGCAAACAGGTCGACATTAGGAATTGCTAACAAAACCCCTGTCACGGGACCAAGTATGCCTCTTGGCCATGGCACGTTTACTGAAGAACAGGATACTTTTGGAAACCAACTCATCACACACTGTCCAAATGATATAAACACTTAAAATGACCAAACTGCCTATTAGCCGACTCCGATAAAAAATGACCAAACTGCCCCTTGAGCTTTTTTAGCACGCTACTTGAGAAAATACCTAATCCTCAAAGTGGTAAGTCCATACTTTCAAGATTGTCTCAAAGACAATCTGGCACGTCCAAATGCCTTCCAATCGGTTCCAGATCAATTCTGAGACCATCCGGTCAAAATAATTATTTTACCCCTAGGCATCCGACTGCCTCCGGGAACCACACTAGCTTTGGGTATCAAATCGATAACCTCTAGAAGATGCTTCTAATAGTATTTTCAAACTTCTAATACCTTTCTGGATCATTTCAAGTCCATTCTGGTCAGCCTGGTACAAAATGACTGTTTTGCCCCTAGTGGGTCGTTTGCCTTTTTCAACCACACCAGCTCTGGGTATCAAACCAGCAACCCCTTGGAACATTCTCAATAGTGTTTCCAACCTTCAAGCCTTTCATAGGTCACTCCGAGGCCATTCCGGTGTTTTTTTCTTTTTAATTGATCGTTTTGCCCCTGGTAGGTCGGTCATCCTTTTCAACTATCCCGACATTGTTTCTCAAGTTAGTTACCTTTGAGGCACTCTTTCGAGAGTTCCTGTTGATCCCCAGCCTTTTGGATCATTCTCGGATTTTTCAGAGTCACTCCTAGTAGAGCCAAGCCAAAAATTACGTAGTAGTCACTAGAACAAGCGCCCAAATCTTTTGCTTTGCATCCCAAAAGTTGAAAGATACGTTTCTTGTCGTTTTAAAACTTTCCTAAGTGGCTGGCACCACTACCAATAAATGACCTGGCGCCATTAAGAGTAGTGCAATGTAATTTTTGCCCTAGCGCCTCTACAACAGGTGTCAAGGTGTTTTCAATTGCCTATAAATATAGACCTCTTCTTACATAAAAAGGTCCACAAATTTAGTCTAGAAACTTAGTCTCTCTGAAAACAAAGCTCGAAGTCTCTCCAAACCCTAATTCTCTCCAGCCTCTTTAAACCTTAGCCTCCATACACTCAAACACTAACCTCTATACACCTTATACACTCAAACACAAGCCTTTAAACATCTATTGAAAACTCAAGTGCTGCAATTTCAAAGCTCTCAAAGTTCAAGTCAAGTAAAACAAATCAAGCAATCAAAATAAGAAGAATACAAGGTTGATTTTCTATTTACTTTTATGTAATCCCCACTCTCTTTTCTGCTTCCTAACCCACTTAGGTTTTCTTCTATTTTAATTCTCATCTTCTACTTCCTCTTCTTGCATGCTTGAAATAAGGGACTCCCCGATTCATGCCTAGGAAGGACTGTTGAAGGTCATCGTGTTATGAACTTTCTTTTAATTCAACTTTTAATGGTGTGGGTTCGGCCTCCTTGATTATGTGGTGAATCCTAACCTTGTATGTTCATGACCACATTGCATTGTAGTTATCATGTTCATGCATTGCATTTAAAATTATATTCAAATTTATTTTCAAACTTACATCAAAGTTCTCTTTCAAAACTTGCATTCAAAACTTCTTTTTTTTAAAACTTGTTTTCAAAATCACTCTCCTACGATGATTATAGCCAATCTATGTTTAGGATTATTTTAAGAAAGTGTTATATTCAATGTGACTATCAAGGTCCAAATTTTGGATTTAAGCCCTAAATTGTTTTTATCAAAATCACAATCTTAAGATGATTCTAGCCATTTCATGGTTAGAGTTATTTTAGAAAAATGTTATATTCAATGTGATCATTGTGGTTCATATTTTAAATCTTATTTTTTTTTTTCAAAATCACAACCCTAGAATGGCTCTAATCTTTTCATGGTTAGTATCATTTTAGAAAAGTGAGATATTCAAGTGACTTGTAAAAGTCCATACACACACCCATTTCCCAATAGTTTTTGCAAATCTACTTCCTCAAAACTCTTTTCAAAAATCTACTTTCCAAAAACTTTTTGTCTTGAAGTCCAAGTCAAAATCCTAGAATCCATGATTAGGAAACCCTAATTCCTTTCTTAAACTCGTGACTTTCTAGTTGCCTTAAAATCATAGATTTCTAAATTCAAGATTTTCAAAACTCAACATTTCCAATTTCATGAAATCCAATCTTCCAATTTAGGAAACCAAATCAAATCCTCTAATTTTGGAAATAAAATCAAATCATCTAGTTTTCGAAAATAAAATCCAATCTTCTACTTTAGGAAATAGAAATCAAATCTTTCCTAATTTCAAACTTCTAAATCTTTCTTAATTTCAAACTTCTAAACCTTTCTAAATTCAAGTCTTTCTAAATTCAAGACTTTTCAAATTCAAATCTTTCTAAAATTAATTCTTTCTTAATTTGAAAACTTTCCCAAAATGAAAATTTTCCTAAAATGAAACTTTCTTAATTTGGCACTTTCCTATTTTGAAACTTTTCTAATTCAAAATTTTTCAAAATTCAATCTTTCTTAAACCCTAACTTTCTAAATTCTTTCAAATCAAATAATCAAGTCAAATCTTTACAAATCTTTTTAGGTCAAAAGTTCCTAATTCAAATCAAATCTTTCTTAAATCCAATTTTCCTAATCCAAAACTTTCCTAAAACAGAACTTTCCTAAAATCCAACTTTCTAAAATCAAACCTCTTAAGTTCAAATAAAGTATTTCCAATTCAATTGCATGCTTTAAACTTTAGGTTATCAAAGCCATAGGATATCCAAGTTCAACCCTAATCCTAAAGTTAGGAAGCTTCAAATTTTTTCTAAAACTCCTTTCTAAACCAAGATGGTTTTAAAACTTCAATTTGAATCACGATGATTTCAAAACTCTACTGAATCTTTCCCAAATCAAGTCCAAGGTCTCCTTTAAAGTTCAATCTTTTCAAATCAAAATCAATTCAAAATCCTCAAGTTTAATTTCAAATCAAAGTCAATTCTAAGTTCAATTTTAAATCCAAGTTCAATTTCAAATCAAAGTCAATTTCTAATCCTCCAATCGAAGTTCAAATCAAATCTTTTCAAATCAAATTTTTTAAATACTTCAAAATGTCTATTTTCAATCGGACCCCATGTCCGAACTACAATTGACCTGATTCCCAACAAAGGAATACGTAGGGCTCATTTGGGAACACCTTATTTTATGTGCTTTTTTAGCTTTTTATTTAAAATAAGCATTTGATGTTTGGTAGCAAGCTTTTTTAGCTTATATTAAGTTAGCTTTTTTTTTTCTTTTTTAGGCGAAAAAACAAAAAAGCAAAAAGCAAAAAGCAAAAATTTTGAAGCTTTTTTTGCTTATTCTACTATAATGAAAATTTTGTAAGTTTTAAATAATTAATACATTACCATAATTAATGTTGAAATTTTGTTTAGCTTTACAAAATATCATGAATATGGAATCTAATTTATTTATAGCATTTTTGTCTGAAAAAGCCAAAAAAAAAGTTTTAAGCTAGTACCAAACACCGCAACCATATTTTTTTTAAGTCATCTTATTCTTTATGTTTTTTTAAACAGCTTATTTAATCAAAAAAGTTGTTCCCAAGCAAGCCCTTAGGCAACCTTCATAGGTGCGGTCATAACCTTTTTCAAGTTTCCAACTCTATAATCTTTTTTCAAGTTTCCAATTTTCACAATCAACCTTCAAACATTTTCTTCAAATCTATCTTCAAAGTCAAATCTTTTTCTTGCACTTGCATGTCATGCATCATATCAAATTTCTTTCTAAAATTCTTTTCAAATTGGATATAATTGGGCATTGAATAATTGAAGATTCTAAATGAGTGAACCTATGGTGAATGGACTTGTAGGTACTGTAAGGGCGGGATAGGGTCACCTTCTTTATACAGAACCAACCTATGAACTTAGAATCACTGTTTTCAAAAGACTAAAAATGGAGTTATTTTTCAAAAACGGCTTAAATCTTTCCAAAAGTTTTCAAACAACCTATTTTCTCCAAAAACCATCCATTGAGGAAGCTTTCCAAAACCTTTTCAAAAACCCTAAGTTTGATCTTTGGATTACATTTAGTTTTAGATGACCTAACTCACTTTAACAAGTTAGGTGGAGACTTCAAACTTTTTTCAAAAGCCCTTATTCAAATTAATTTTTAATTCAAAGCTAGTCGCACTCATCCTTCTAAGAGGATGAGTTCTAATGAGAGAATACCGTATTTTTCTCGCTTGTATGTTTTCTCGAGTGCAAAAAATTAGGGCGTAACACGTGTTATAGTATTATTAGTTCCTCTTAGTTTATCTATTCTATGCTTCATAATTGTTATTCATTTATAATTATGGTAACATCTTCAAATTTCTTTAATTATAATACTCCTAAAGAAATCTTCCTTAATCATAAATAAGATTTTAAATTTCTAAAATAAAAAGAGCATGCATCATTAAATTATTAGTACTTTGTTATATACAAGATACATGTATAAAAATATCATTTGTTCTTTCTAATTTCTTCTTAATTTTATAAATTCTATCTATTGATAATTCTGATAACATTTTTTAGTACTTTAAAAAAATATCCACCCATTCTTATGCAAGTATAGTATATTATAATAGCTGGTTATTTGGCCTTTGAGTTCAAAATCCTAACTCAATTTGTTAGATTTATAAATTTAGAAAAAAAATTGAAATAAGTATGTCTGTTAATAACTGTTTTTTGTTTTATATACATCTTTGTTATAGTTTTTATCTGAATCCTAATTAAATGTAGTATGTGTAACACTTAAATTACTCTTTTCTATAATGTTTAATATTCTAGGTCAAACATTTAATTAAAACCCTATTCATATAATTATGATTGGGTCTAAAGGAACAAATCTATTAATAGTTTTTTAGAAAAAATCTAAATTCAACCAATTCAAATATTTCTATTAATATCCTTTTGCAAAAATTAAGTTGATCACTTCAATTTTTGTCCATTACTAATGACTTGTTTTGTAGTACATTAATTTAAAGTGGTAAGTATTTGGGTTAATTACAAGCATACCCCCTGAACTATGACTCAGTATCACTATGGCCCCTAAATTTAAAATGTAACAAATTGATCCCCTGAACTATCAATTTGTATCAATCAACCACTTCTGTCAGCAATATATTAGCAATAAGTTAGGACAGTAGATGAAAAATTATCATGTGACTTGGACATATTTACAAAAGTTTATTTTATATCTAAATTACATTATCTTTTTATAATTGTTGTCTAATGATTGAAATACTCCTTATTTTTCCTTTATATTTACATCATTTCAAGGGATATTTAAGTCATTAGCCAATTATTATAACAAGAGAAGATCAATTTAGGTATAAAACTATACTTTTGTTAACATATACAACTCAAATAACAATTTTTCATCTATTTTCTAATGGATTGCTAATAACAATGGTTGATTGATACAAATTGGTAGTTTAGGGGGTCAACTTATTAGAGTTTCGGGGGACATAGTGATACTGAGCCATAGTTTAAAGAGTGCATTCGTGATTAACCATAAGTATTTTCCATTTTGGACGAAAAAAGCTTATTCTTTAAGTTTGTAGCTTAATATTATGTTCTTAATATACCAATGTATTCACTATGTCTGTAAATTATATACAAGATATTGAATATAAAAATTCCTTATGTAAAAAATACATTCTTAAACCATTTTTATCTTCTTTTTTTTTCTTACTTGCATACATAACCCGACGTGTATAGCACGGGTCCACTGCTAGTGATAATTATTGTTAGCCTAAGTAGGCAACCCAAGAGATGGGTGAATTGAGTTTATCAAATATAATCACAAACAATGCAATTAAAAACTAATTAAGCAATGTAACATTGGCTAATCAAACTATGAATCAAGTGAGCAAACAATAAGATGCAATGCAAGCAAGTGATATGAGCAAGGAAGAAAAACAAAACACAATGAAGAACATCAGATTTACCGAGTTTCGATCACAACGTGTGATCTACGTCCTCACCCCCAAGATCCTCTTGAAAGCCTTCCACTATGCAAAAATTTCTTTACATAGCAGATGCTAGTTGCCCTAGTACCCAGATCATTTTTTACAAGAACTCTTCCCAAGCGCTCAATACCCCAAGTGATTTTGTTCAAGTTTCACTCAAACTTATAAGTGTTTTTGACAAGAACACTCAAACTCATAGGTTTACAAATCCATCCAAGTGAAATAAATGAAGTTAATACAATGGGTAACTCTCTCAAAGAGTAGATAAGCAAGTGTAGATTCAACAATCAACCTCAATCACTCAACAAAATAGATATAGCAGTTAGGGCTTAGAAAATCTAAGCTTTAATATTTGATTCAACACTTATAATCTTCCATTCTTATATGTAGATGTTGTGGGGATCTTGTATTTGTAGCCTCGCATTGATTATAGCCATTGATGGTGGTTAGGAGTGCATTGAATGCAAAAATGTGTTGTTAAAATGTTCAAAAATATAGTCGTTGCAGAAAATGAGTTGACTCTTTTGCTGAAGGGGTCGACTCTTTTTATTCTAGTGCCAGCATCCTCAACTCACTGCCTAATGTGTCGACTCCTAAGAAATAGGTGTCGCGTCCCGATTTTTCGCATTTGAGAAAAATACACAAGTGAGAAAAACACGGTACTCAATCATTAGAACTCATTCTCCTAGAAGAATGAGTGCAACTAGGTTTGATCTAGAAATTGATTTGTTTAAGGGCTTTTGAAAAAAGATTTAGAGTCGCCACATAACTTTGTTAAGGTGAGTTAGGTCACCTAAAAACTAAGTGCAATCCGATGTTTAAACTTAGGGTTCTGGAAAAAGATTTTGAAAACTTTCTCAAGAGAAAGTTTTTAAAGAAAACATGTTATTTGGCAACCTTTAGAAAGATCTAAGCCCTTTTTGAAAATAACTCTGTTTTTGGTCTTTGAAAACAATGATTCTAGGTTCAGAGGTTGGTTACGTATAAGAAAAATGCACTAAGCTATCACCCTATCCTTTCCTTGTTGTACTTACATGTCTATTCACCCTAGGTTTACTCATTTAGAATCTTTGATTATTCAATGTCCAATATTATCCACTTTGAGAAGAATTTTAAAAAGAAGTTTAATAAGATGCATGACATGTAAGTGCAAGAAAAAGATTTGATTTTGAAAATTGATTTGAAGAAAAGATTTGAAGCTTGAAAAAGGTTATAGAAATTGAAAACTTGAAATAGATTATGGAATTGAAATTTTGAAAAAGGTTGTGAAATTAAAAGTTTAAAAAAGATTGTGACCGCACCCATGAGGGTTGCCTACATATCCCTTTGTTGAGAATCAACTCAGTTATAGTTCAGACAAGAGTGCAATTGAAAATAGACACTTTGAGATTTTTGAAAAGTTTAACTTAAAAATGTTTGATTTGAATGTTAAATAGAATATTAGAAATTAAACTTTGATTTGAAAAAATTGACCTTTGAAAAAGAATTTGGACTTGATTTGGAAAAGATTGAGTTGAGCTTTGAAAACAACTTGACTTAGATTAAAATTTGAAAATCATCTTGGTTTAGAAAAGAGTTGAGGTTTCCTAACTTTAGGGTTAAGGTTGAACTAGAGTTTAAGTATCCTAAGACTTAGGTAACTTAGGATTGAAGCATGCAATTGAGTTGGAAAACTTGATTTGAACTTGAAAAGTCTGATTTTAGAAAAGTTTTGATTTTAGAAAATTTAGAATTAGGAAAGACGGGATTTAGAAAAGATTGAAAGGATTTGATTTGATTTAGAAACACTTGACTTGGAAAGACTTGTAAAGATTTAAGTTGATTATTTGACTTGAAAGAATTTTAGAACGTCAGGATTTAAGAAAGATTGAATTAGAAAAGTTTCAAATTAAGAAAATTTCATTTTAGAAAAGTTTCGGATTAAGAAAGCTTTCAAATGAGGAAAGTTTTGATTTTGGAAATATTTGAATTTGAAAAGATCCATTTAAGAAAAGTCTTGATTGAAGAAAGGCTTGAACTTAGAAAGATTCAAAATTTGAAAATAAGATTTAGAAGTTTATAATTAAGAAAGATTTGAAGATTTGGAAATTAGGAAAGGTTCGAAAGTTTGAAATTAAGAAAGGTTAGAATTAGGAAAGATTTAAAAGTTTGAAATTAGAAAGTTAAGATTTGGAAATATTTGAAATTAGAAAATATTAGAATTAGGAAAGATTCGATTTCTTTTTCTTAAAGTAAAAGATTGGATTTCATTTTCAAAAATAGATGATTTGATTTTGTTTCCAAAATTAGAGGATTTGATTTGGTTTCCTAAATTGAAAGATTAGATTTGGTTTCTTAAATTGGAAGATTAGATTTGACATGGAATTGGAAATGTTGAGTTTTGAAAATTTTAAATTTGAAAATCTATGATTTGAGGCAAAAAGATGTTTTGAAAATCTATGATTTAATGTAGAAAATAGGAAGTCATGATTTTAATAAAGGAACTAAGGTTTCCTAATCATGGATTTTAAGACTTGACTTGAACTTCAAGACCAAAGGCTTTTAGAAAGTAGATCTTTGAAGAGAGTTTTTAGGAAATAGATTTTTGAAAAAGAGTATTTGGGAAGTTGATTTGCAAAAATAATTTGGAAAGAGGTTTGAATATGGCTTTTTATAAGTCTTTTGAATATCTCACTTTCCTAAAATGAATCTAACTATGAAAAGATTAGAACCATTCTATGGTTGTGATTTTAAAAACAAAAAGGATTTTGAAATATAGACCATAATGATTACATTGAATATCACACTTTTTTAAAACAACCCTAACCATGGAACAGCTAGAATCATCTTAAGATTGTGGTTTTGATGAAAACAATTTAGGGTAAACACCCAAAATATGGACCTTGATAGTCACATTGAATACAACACATAGAATGACTAAAATCACTCTAGAATTGTGATTTTGAAAACAAGTTTAAAAAAGAAGATTTTGAATGCAAGTTTTGAAAGAGAGTTTTAATACAAGTTTGAAAATAATTTTGAAAGCAATTTTGAATAAATGTATGAATATGATATGCACAATGCAAGAGAGTCGTGAACATATGAGGCTAGGCTTCACCACATAATTAAGGGGGCCGAACCCACACTATCAAAGGTTGAACTAGAAGAAAACCTCCAGCATGGTGACCTTCAACAGGTTTTCCTAGGCATGAACTAGGGAGTCCCTTGTTTTAAGCATGCAAGAAGAAAAAGTAAAAGATAGGGATTAAAATAGAAGAAAACCTAAGTGGGTTAAGAGAGAGAAGAGAGAAGGGGATTACATAAAAATAAATAGAAAACTAACCTTAGCTTAGGCAAACAAGTGGGAAAAAACGGACATTTACTAAACTCGAATGTTCACAGTCCACGGCCTATTTTTGGTCTCTTAGCGGCTGGATATCTGAAACCTATACCTGCTCGACCGCGGCCCAATCCTCTACCTCATTACTTTGAATCTGCAGCAAGCTGTAAGTACCATTCAGCCGGCCAAGGACATGACACTGAAGATTGTTTGACCCTCAAGCATAAGATTCAAGACTTGATAGATAACAAGATCATCGGCTTACGACCAGTGAATCCTCCTCCGAATCCCACTATGGACCCTCTGCTAGATCACACCGTCAACGTCATCACAAAGCTTGGTAACGACAAGGTCTGGTTCGCCACATGCCAGGAGATACATTACGAGGATGGGGAGGAAACGAAATAGGGAGATGAGGAACCGGATCATGCCTAGTCATGGTGCAAGCCTAATAAAAGGCTGGTCCCTAAAAATGAACTCATGGATGAATCTGCCAAGAAAGTTGACCAGGAGCCATTTAAACTTGGTGATGAGAACCCGCCACCACACACACCTGAGGGGCGGCAGAGCACCGCCGAATGTAAAAGCAAGAAACCTAGGGCTCGGGTTAAGTCAGTTCAGCTGGAAGAAAGTAAATGGACCTATCCATTTAGGGCAAATAAAGAAGAAGGGGAAGTTGGACTCGAAGAAAGGGAAGCTAAGAAAGGAAGGAAACATCATGAGGCAGTTACAGATCTTAAGGGACACATGATCATGTCTGCATCAGTAAAGGAGGAGGTCGACAATTGCACCAACCTCAACTATTCCCATGGGAATCTAGTCATTTGCCCAGAGACAAGTAGCGAGCAGAGCTTTAAAGATGTGGACATTGTCCCAATGCCTTACGGAGATAAGAATCCCTTCAAAAGCGTACAAGAGAGGGGTGTTTTGACCCACCCTCTTTCTATCCCCTTTATATTTTTGTTCTTAAATTAATATCTAGACTTCTTTTTCTTTAAACAAAACTATATGCTTTCCACTAATATAATGAAATGATTAAGTCTTTTTAATCATTACTGTTATCTTCTTTTCTCTTATGAATGGTAACTACTTTCTATGCAAGGGGCATGGTTTATCTTATAGAATGATCCGACTTAAAAGGATGATAGCATGAGTTAACCACTCACCAGATGATCAACTTCCCAACAAAAGAGACCGTAAAGATGAGTGAGAAAACTACCCAAAGGCAACACTTGTAAGGCACCGAAGCTAAGCGATGTGTGCCTAGACTACCAAGATGAAGAGAAGCCATCTTTCATTTTCCCGTATAAAAGAAAAAGTGTTTATATTCCCTATTGCTTAGCCCCTAATGCCTCGTAACATGTAAAATGTTCCTTGTCAACCCCGATCCAAAACCGTCCTTCCCCCATACTGAGGCAGACAATAATTGGGAACTCTAGGAATGGTGTCCATTTTTTATCGTCCTAGGGCAGCATTGAAAGCTCTATAGATCAAGCAATCTAGTTCAAAGTGAAGAGAGGCCCTCATTTCATTTCCCATACAGTCAGAAGCAACCCCTTGCCAAACCCGTGAAGCCATTTATCTTTTTCGAGAAAACCCCAAACTAGGGATCACCGCCCACATTGGGTTAGATTGAACTGCTAAGGAAAAGGTCTAAGGAAAAAAGGGTGGTAGAATTGTTTATTTCATAAAAGGAAAGGAAAGAGATAAAAGGAAAAGAAAAGCAAGGAAAAGAGTGGCCAAGGGACAAAAGGCCAAAAAAAAAAGCCCTTGAAGAAAACCATGATTGTGCCATCTTGAAAAGCTTAATAGAAGGGCCAAAAGAGAAGAAAGTCATGTTTATACAAAAAGGGCGAAAGAAATGAGGCATTTTCACCCTGAGAAGTACATAGTAAGAACAAGGAGGAAATTAAAGGTGATCCTAGGTTATAAAGAAGCCCAGTAGAAACAATAGGTTCGAGCCTTTACCCTTTCTTGCAAAACCCCAAAACCATAGCCTACATTACAACCCTACTAAAGTCCACTCTGACTGAAAATGGATTGCTTGATCTAAATGAGCTAGACACACTAACCCTACTGGAAAGGAAGGAAGCTAACTCTACTGGAGGAAAAATAGTCAAGGATGGTATGGATCTAAACCCTACTGAAAACAATATTGAATTTGAGTTTACATATCCCATTGCTCTGAAAACCCCACAACCTAGCTTACATTACGGTCCTAAAGCAAAGTCTCCTCGGATTGAAAGATTGGTCACTTATCGCTCCACTAAAGGTCAGGTAAGCTGTTGCTGAAGCCTCAAGAGTTGAGAGTTTCAGCCCAAGAATCCTATACACCAACCCCGAGGTAGAGAATCGAAGGCGGTCAAAAGGCTGAGAAAGGTACGAAATGCTACCATCTTGCCAAGGTGAGGTTGAGTCAAAGGAGCGGCCAGGCCACCTGAAAAGGAAGGAGTTACCATTCCGAAGATAACAAGTTCGACAACACCCCTTGCCATTCTGTTAGCTAATATATTTCTAATATGTGCATACAAAAAAAAATCGGCATGAGCTTTACATACATTGGACATAACTCCCTGTAGAAGCAGAAGTCACCAATACAATGTTATCTCATGTGATAAATATACACCATCATCATCTCTATCCATGCATTTGATCATATACTTAGCTGTCAAAATCATAAATGTCTTTGCATGTCCATAGATCCAACTACGATAAACTTCCATCTTTGTATAAGATCTACAAGAATAAAGCTATCTAACATAAATACATCTCAGGGATAGGGGCAAAAGTAGATCAAGGCCTATGGCAAGGGGCATCTGTCAAAGGTCGAAGTCAATATCCTTGGGATCGAAATCTCCGAAACCTGGATCCGGAGGAGGTGGATAACTACTAGAAGCACCAACATCCTGCAAAGAAGACAGAGCCAAAATCAGCCACATGAAAGAATAACTAAACAACAGCAAAGCAAAAATAAGGAAGGAAAAGACGACATATCTCGGCACCTCCCATCTGGGCTAACCGAGCTATCAAGGAAGCCACCTTTGCTTGATACTGATCTCGCGCCGTCTGGTATCGACCCCTCTGGTCCCTCATAGCAGCAAACTTAGCTTGGGGTACGTATCCTCCGGTACAGCGCCACAAGTCAACCACCTCTTGGCCCACAACGTATCCGCCGACTACTAACTCAAATCGGGTGAAGGCACCCGACAGAATGAGCCCTGAAGTGTGCAGCGTAGTCCGTATCCAGAGGAAGCAAGAACTCGGCACCCGACTAGCGCTCCTGATAAGGGATAGGCACTCTTGCCACCAAAGCTCCAAACATATACTCCAGCAGAGCTCCTGCTGATTGAAACTCCTCATTAAACTACCGCCAGTGTCGCTCTTTTAGATAGGACTCCCAAGTATCGTCATCGAGAAAAGTAGCCCTTGATAGGGACAACGGGACAAAGTACTGCACCGTCTCATAATGAACTGACCCGATAAAAGGCCGCCAAGTCACATCCCTTGCCTTAATCAACTCCAGGTTCGCTCGAAGCGTCACGAAGTCAGTAATTTCCAATCGCTGAGCTACTCGGTCACGAGCTCACCTCAAAGCACGAGGATAAAGGTCATCCTCAATAATCACGGGCGACGAATAGGCAGGTACTTGTAACTCCACTAAACAAGAAAGGGCTAGAAACTAGTTATGTTACCCCAACGGGAAGAAGTCCGAACCTGCATCGATCGAAGGAAGCAGCCAAAGAGAAGGACCCCTAATCCAGCTTAGATAAAGCCCCAAGATCAGCTACTATGCTCACTAACCGAAAAGGCACAAGTGACTTGTTGTTGTTGAAGAAGCAGCTGAAAATGATATACAGAACAAGTCGCCGCCTCATGATGTCGCGCCAAGCAAGGGATGGCTCAACAGCAAAAGTACTGTCATCCCGACTAAACTAGGAAACTGGAAAAGCAAAACGCTCAAGAGGGGGCAAGTCCAATCATCGTCTCCATTGACCGACTATAAGGTGATCCACCGACCAACGAAGGAAAGGCCCGTGATGATGGCCCAGTCCAAGGGGGTAGGACCCAACTCAAAACCAACAAAATGAAAGGTCCTTGTCTCACTAAACCACCTCTCGATTAGCGCTAGTACAAGGTGTCTGTTCAGGTGGTTAACCTGTAATCCCGTGAAAGCTCTGAACCCAATCTTAGCCAAGAAAGCGCGATATGATGGAACAGCCCGCTGCATGGTCACAAAGACCTGATGAACAACCCTTCTAAAAGTTGTGTATACTAGTGGAGGGGGCAAATAATGTCTAGAATATACACTGGAGTGATAAGCAAGATCCTCGAGCGGTAGGATGTTCGGTATCTCTAGGTCGCCCAAATCAACATCTGTGTGTCTGTTTCTGGAGGAGGCTCTCCCGTAACCAGTCACCTAATCACCAAGACCCAATACCTCCTCATCCACACCAATCTCCTCCTCAAGGGCCTGCTCAACCGGAGGAAAGGGGTCGACAGGTAGCCTACTCTCCTGTCCACGTTGGCTAGACGATGCACATCCAGTAGATCGCCGACTACCCCTAGATTGATTGGAGCTGTTAACGGAATCTGTACGGACAGTCTTCTTTGAGCGGTGTCTCCTCTTGGAACCATCATCACCCACATCTGCCATCCCGAAAAGGCAAGCCAAGGTAAGAGGTGTTAATATATGGTATATGCAGATAAAAATAAGAATAAAATAAATAAATAAATAATCAAAACAAAGAAAAAATAATGAAAATAACATCAAAAAAAATTTCAATTCTAAGTCAAAATGAATTTCCTACACATTTTGATTTTAAACTTTCCGTCTCGAGTCAAAACAAATTTTCTGTACGTTTTGTTTGAAAATTCTAAATGAGTCCTAAGTCAAAATTTCAAAATCTTCTAGTCAAAATTCATCCCAAGCTTTTTATGTCCTAATCAAGATTTTCTAAACACTTCTTCCTCCAAAATGTTTTCTTCAAACTCAGTTCTCAAATTTTCAATATTTTAAAATTCTCATCAAATTCCCGAATTTTTCAAAGTCAAAATCTGTTTTCAAATCTTTCGAAATAGGTTCTTTTTCAAAAAAGTTTTCCAAATTTTTCTTCCAATAGTTTTAAGACCCTTGAGTTTCTCGGGGTCTTCTCCGCCAAAAAGACCCCATCCTCAATGATTTTATATCTTTTTTCCTTCAAAAAGATTTTATTCCAACATTTCTCTAACCCTTTTTCTGAATTTCTAAAAATTTCGGCAGAGTTTTGTTTCAAACACGGTCCCTACAACACTTACCACATCAATACAAAATATAAACCGTACACTTCACAACGTCATAATCACATAACATCAACACCCGCGCATAATTTTTAAATTTTTGAGTTTTTCAAAACACATGTTTTCTTTTTCAATAAGTTAATGGTTTTCAAAGATGTCCCAAAATTCCTCAAAATCATTTCAAATGTTTTTTAAAATATTTCTAAATTTTTCTAAAATTTTAAACTCTAAAATTTCATCAATTTCTTAAATTTTCTTAAATTTTCAAGTATTTTTCTATTTTTCAAAAAATCACAAATTCATTGAGTTTTCAAAAAATCACGAAATTTTATACGGTCGTTAAACACATTTTTTTAAGATACACAGTATAAAAATCTAGCTGAAAAACTCAATACCCAAGCCTGTAGGAACAAACCCCCAATTCCTGCAGAAACCCTCTTCACATAATCACGTAAATTCACTTAAATTCAATCAAACAAGCATCAAAACGCAAAAATAACTTCACCACAGTGTTTAAAACATATCAAAACATCAATTTTCACTGTTCACACGACTTAAACAGAATTCTACACGTCCAAATAGTCATAAAATCAAAAATTCACCTTTTAGAGTTCTTCGGTGAAATGTTCTCTTCTGGCGGCTTTTCTGGCAACGTGGTCTACTTTTGACAATCCCCTGTGGTCTCCAAAAAGCACTCCTTCAATGTCTAGGCCAGTTTCCTTGCTAAGGCTCTCGATTTTCAAAAATTCTTCACAATCCTTAAGTGTTCGAATCAGAAATTTTTCTAGTTTTGATCTCAAGCCTGGGGCCACTAACAGTGGCGTCAAGCCAAATTCACCAAAGGCGCCATTGCTAGTGTCGCTAATTGCCAATTCCGGGCAGCTTGCCCCTTTTCCCGCCAAAACTCGATTTTAAAGGCCTTTTGGGCCCCAATATCCATTTCCAAGCTCCCGTTTTTGAAAATTTCCAAAACCCGTCCCTTCGACCGCCTCACGGTCAATATGGGACCCTTACTCTATCATTTTGTCTTTGATAAGCAAAGATAGAAAAAGAGGGGCAGTTGTAAACACCCTATTTTTGCCCGCTCGACAGTTTCCAGTCCATCTAGACTTGTATTCAAGTCAATATGGACATATTCTGAGTCAACTCAATTTTCCAACCCTAAACTTGTTAATCCATCGCTTCGGGGCTTGCCGGGCCCAAACAAGAGGCAAAATGACCAAAATGCCCTTGGAGGCATCGATCGGTCAAATTTCAATAGGCACGTCTTTCCGAAGACGGTAAGTTCCCTTTCCAATTCCAATTCTAATTCTAATTCCAATTCCAATTAAATTTGGCACACCTTTTGAGAAAGTTGATTTCTTGAGGTGGTAAGGCCATCCAATTAGGCACGTCTTTTTGAAGATGGTAAGTCCTCTTTCCAATTCCAATTCCAATTCCAATCCATCCCTCAAGAAAGTTGATACGTCGAGGCAGTAAGTCCATCCAATCTAGCACATTTTTTGAAGAAATTTCTTCGAAACGATAAGTCCTTTCAAACCCGTCAATCGAGACGAGACCCCAAGTCCCCAAGATGATAGAACGGTCCATCTTTGGCACCTGCTAGCCCACCAATGCAGAAATGTCTATTTCGGCACGACTTTCAAGAAAGTTGATTCCTTAGGCGCTAAGTCCATTTAGCAGCTTCCCGAGATCAAACACTCTCAGGAATGATCGTGAACCGTCAGAGCAACGGAAGTACTTGTAAATATCGCGACCGTCAAAATGGCAGAAACACTCGTAAATAGGTCCATATAGAGAATTGCCAACAAACTCCTGTACCACAGAACCACCGTTAGAGTGGCGGAAATACTCAAAACCGAGGTCAACACCAGTGCCTGCTAGCCCACTCTGATGAAAAATAACCAAACTGCCCCTAGGGCTATTTCCGGCACGTTTCTTGAGAAAGTACCTAAATCCTCAGAATGATAAGTCTACATTTTCAATATTGTTTTAAAGGTACTCCGGCATGATTAGGTGCCTTCTAGTCAGTTTCGGGGTAATTCCGAAACTTTTCAGTCAAAATGAACATTTTGCCCCTAGGCATCCGAGCGCCACGGGAACCACACCGGCTCTGGGTATCAAACCGGTAACCTCTCGAGAATGCTTTTTATAGTATTCCTGACCTTTCATTATCTTTCCGGATCATTCCAAGTCAATTCCCGTAAACCTGGTATAAAATGACCGTTTTGCCTATAGGGAGCCAGTCACCTTTTCTAGCCACACCGACTCTGGGTATCAAATCGGTAACGTCTTGGGACATTCTAAATAAATTTTTCAAATCTCAAGTCTTCTTCCAGGACATTCTGAGTTTATCCCGGCAGCTTTTTCGCCCGATTGACCATTTTGCCATTAATGGTCCGGTCAACCTTTCCAACACATCCTGACATCATTCTTCAAGTCAGTTACCCCCGGGACCCTATTCTAAGGATTCCTGTCTCTTTCCAACCTTCTGGGTCATTCTCGGTCCCTTCAAATCATTCCCAGACCTTCCGGAGTCATTCCTAGTAATGTCAAGCTAAAAATTACATGGTAGTCACCAGTACAGGCGCCCAAATCTTCTGAAGATATATTGCTTGCTGACTTAAAAGCTTTCCTAAGTGGCTGGTGCCACTAGTAGTGGCGCTAAGCCAAAAGTTGGCCTTGCACCACTCCTAGTGGTGCCAATGTGTTTTTTGGCCTAATGCCACTGCAACAAGCGCCGGGTTATTCTTCTTTCTATAAATACAGAGCCTCCTCCAGCGTGAAAGAGGTCCAAAAAATCAATGTAAAAACCCTACTCTTCGATATACAGAGCTCGTAGCCTGCCTAAACCCTAGTTTTCTTTAAGGTTTTCAAACCATAGCCCCCATACACAAACCCTAGCTCTCATATGCTCCCATACACTCATATACACTCATACATTAGCCTCCAAAGCCTCCATTGAAGCCTGGAAGTGCTGCAACTCGAAGCCTCCGAAGATCAAGACAAGTTCTTGAAAATCAAGACGAAGACTAAAGCGAAGACCGAAGCAAAGCAAGAGAAACAAAGTGCACAAAGCAAAGCAAAATAAAAAAGATACAAGGTAGGCTCTCTATTTAAGTTTACGCATCTTCCCCCTCTCTCTTCTCTCTCCAAACTCACTTGGGTTTTCTTAAAAAAGATAAAAGGTAAGTTCTCTATTTAAGTTTACGCATCTTCCCCCTCTCTCTTCTCTCTCCAAACTCACTTGGGTTTTCTTCTATTTAATCCCCCATCTTCTTCCCCCCCCCCCTTCTTTGCATGCTTAAAACAAGGGACTTCCCGGTCCATGTGTAGGATTAGGCTATTGGAAGTCACTGTGTTGAGGGTTTTCTTTCAGTCTAACCGGAGACCACGTGGGTTCAGCCCCCTTGATTGTGTGGTGAAGCTTTAACCTTGTATGTTCACGAGCCCCTTTACATTGTGCATATCATGATCATGCATCTCTCTAAAATCTGTTTCCAAACTTGTTTTCAAAACTTACATTAAAATTATTTTCAAAGTTTGTGTTAAAATCGTTTTCTTCAAAACTTGTTTTCAAAATCACAATCCTAAGGTGATTCTAGCCTTTCCATGGCTAGGGTTGCTTTAAGAAAGTGTTACATTTAGAGTGACCAATATGGTCCATATTTTCAAATCATTATTGTTTTCAAAACCACTATCTTAAAGTGGTTCTAGCCTTCTTATGGTTAGAATCGCTTTAGCAAAGTAAGATATTTTTATAAACTTTCCAAAAACTCTCTTTTTAAAAATCTCTTTTCTAACATATTTTCTAAAAATTCTCTTCAATTTCCTTTTCAAAATTCCTTGTCAAAATTGTTTTCTAAAAACTCCCTTCAAAAATCTATTTTTCAAAACTCTTAAAATCTCTTTCCTAAAAACTCCTTTCCAAAATGCTCTCTTCGAAATTCACTTTCTAAAAACGCTCCCTAAGTCTACTTCCTAGAAAAACTCTTTCTAAAAATCCCTTTCCAAAGACTCTTTTCAAAATTCGTTTTCCAAAAACTCCTTTTTAAGATCTCCTTCCAAAACCTCTCTTTCCAAAAACTCTCTCAAAGTTTTACTGTCCAAAATCCCTTTCAAAAAACTTTCCTTTTAAAATTCACTTTCTAAAAACTCCTCTCTAGGATTGTCCTCCAAAAATCTCCCTTTCTAAAAGCTCACTTTCTAAAATCTCTTTTCTTAGAGTTCAAGTAAAACCCTAGAGCCAACGATTAGGAAACCCTAACTTCTTTTATTAAAACCTGATTTTCAATCTTGCCTTAAAACCTAGGTTTCCAAAATCTCCCTTTTTACATCAAAAATCATAAGTTTTCAAAAATCTCTTTTCTACGTCAAAACTATAGTCTTCCAAATCTAGGGTTTCTAAAACATCCTCCTTCCAAATCCATGTCAAATTAAATCTTCCGTTTTAGGAAACCAAATCCAATTTCCCATTTTGGAAACTAAATTTTATCCTCCATTTTTGGAAACAAAATCAAAACACCCTTTTTAGAAACAAAATTCAATCCCTTGTTTTAGGAAATAAGAATCGCAATCCTTCCTAGTCTCATACCTTCCTAAACCATACGTTTTTCAAATCTAAACTTTTAAATCTTTCCTTAAACTTTAAGCTTCTAAATCTTTCCTAAACCAACCCTTTTCTAAATTCTATACCTTTTCCAAATCCAACTTTTCAAATCTTTTTAAATTTCAATTCCTTCCAAATCCAAAACTTTCTAAATTTGAAACTTTCTTATTTCGAAAACTTTCCTAAAATGAAACTTTCTTAAAACGTAACTTTCCTATTTCAAAACTTTCCTAATTCGAATCTTTTTGAATTTTCCAGGTAAAACATTCGAGTTAAATTTTTCTTAATCTTAAGTCCTTCCTAAAGCCTATCTTCCTAAGTCTAGGTTTCTTAAATCTCTATCTTTCCAAAATGAAAGTCTAATATTCTCAATTCCAAAATTTCAAATTCCAATCCTATATTCTAAGTTCAAATTAAATCCTTTTTCAAGTCTTCTATTCTAAGCTCAAATCAATACCTTATATTTTTTATCAGACTCTTGTCCGAACTACGATTGACTTGATTCCTCCAAAGAGATATGTAGGCAACCCTCCTGGGTGCGGTCATAACCTCTTTCAAATTTTCAACTCCAAATTTCAAATTTCATAACTCTTTTCAAACTTCCAATTCTAAAATTCTACTTTCAATCCTCAATTTCAGTTTTCAAAACTTTTTTTCTAATTTCAAACTTCAATTCTTCTTTTTAAATCTATTTCTAAATCAAATCTTTTTCTTGCATTTACATATCATGCATCATGTCTTTTCAAACATTCTCTTCTAAAGTGGATAGTTTTGGACATTTGTTAGTTGAAGACTCTCATAGGTGAATCTAGGGTGAATAGACATATAGGTACCGCAAGAGTGGGTTAGGGTGATGGCGTAGTGTCTTTCCTACACGTAACCAACCTCCGAACTTAGATCACTGTTTTCGAAAAATCAAAACGGAGTTATTTTCAAAAAAGGGCTTAAAAGTTTTCTAAAGGTTGCCAAACAACCTGTTTTCTTAAAAACCCTCTCTTGAGGAAGTATTTTCAAAATTATTTTTCAAAAACCCTAAGTGTAGTCTTCGGATTGTGCTTAGTTTTAGGTGACCTAACTCACCTTAATCAAGTTAGGTGGCGATTCCGAATTGTTTTCCAAAAGCCCTTTATTTAAATCAATTTTCAATTCAAACCTAGTCGCACTTATTCTTCTAGGAAGGTGAATTCTAACGAGAGAGTACAGTATTTTTTCTGCTTGTGTGTATATTCCTCGAGTGCGAAAAATCTGGGCGCGACACCAGTCAATCCATAGGGCAATTTTTTTCCCATTGCCAACTAGCCATTTTGATCCAGCTTTAAGAATTTGTCTAGATTTCACTATACTTTTCGATATGTGTGAGGATTTTCTTTAGAGGGCTAGTAAAAAAGGGTATGGTTCCTAAGGTACTTAGTTTTCAATAACTTGGCCTACAAAGGACTCTCTTGCAAAATTTTTCATCCTAATTTGGTTAACAAAGCCAGGTTATGAGTTTTTGCTTATCTAATTCCAAGCTCTCCCTCTCTTTTCTTTTTACAAACTTATTCCCAATTTATGAAATAAATCTTTTTCTTCCTCTCAGTATCCCCCTATAGAAAATTTTTATTAATTTTGTTAATCTCATTACAAATGCTCACAGGGTTATCAGCAGTCTGCACTACAATTGTGTAGAAGTCTCTGGAATGCTTCCAAAAATATCCTGTGTTAGAATGCCCAAGAATAGTCTCGAAGGATCTTGGTGGGCTCTTTGGCATCCTCATAAGCCTATTTTTGGGCTATTTTGATGGGCTTGTGACATATGGTATCACCGTTATATTGAATATTTCTCCTCAACTTGAGAGGACCAAGTAGCACTATTGCAAACATGAACAGAAGAGAAAGCAGTCCAAAACCTAGGGCTGCAATGTGAGCCCAAATAATTAATCGGCCCAAATCCACCATGTTAAATGGGTTTGGGTCCGACTCATTTTGGGCCCATTCGATATAGCTTTTTTGTCAAACTTTTTTTAGCTTTTTTACTTTTCTAGCTTTACTATAGTTAAAGATAAGCAAAAAAATAAAAACAGAAAAGCAAAAAAGTTAAATTTTTGCTTATAAGCTTAGAAAAAGCTAGCCGAAAAGCTGGTATAAAGGGTTTTAAACGGGTTGGGAACTTGGGATATATATAAGAACCATTGGACACCAAATTTAACAAACCCAAATAATTTTAATACTTATTAACTCTTGTTAAGGAAACGTATTACTTAACTCTATATAGCAAAACTGAATATGCTTATTTGCTATGTAAAGCGGCCTCCTTGCAATAAATAGTCAGATCACATTAAATTCATGGTACGTTGATCCAAAAATGTTTATTTTCAGGACAACTCCCCTTTAATAATACTTGTAGTTTCTTTTTTTTCTTTTTTTTTGTTGTTGCATATATATAGAGCTTCTAGTGTTTCTTGATCATTTCAAAATATAATTTTCATAAGAAATATGCTATAGCCACATGCTTTTTTTTTTATTATTAAATTTTCATCACAAATAGACAGGAGTGAATTCATGTGTATTGAATAATGTGGACCCTATTACTTTGTGTCTATTCATGATAAAAATTCGATAAAAAAATCTGATAACTCTAGCATTACACTTTTCATGATGTCACAAAAAATTTTTATTTCTAAAAAGGGCCCCACCATTTTTAAACTTCCCTTGCCTCCTTTTTTGTTTTATTTATTGAAATCTACTTAACATCTTCTTTAACTTGTCAACTTGTTTTTAGTTGTTTATCATTTTTATTCTCCAAAAGATGTTTGCATAAGGCGGTCACCTTCGGCCCCTACTTTTTTAATGCTCCAAATATTTTAAAACTTCACGTGTTATAGTAAAGACCTTACATAATTTATACATTTTTTTTGTTTGTGAAAAAAGTGTCTAGATCCAGGTGAGAAAAAAAAAGGCTCACTAGAAAGAAAAAAAAAAACCCCCCAAATCAACTACATCAACAAACTTCAAGAAGAAAATACCAGTTTAATCAATAAATAAATAGTAAAAATATTAAAATTTTTGAAAGCTCCAAATATGTTTTAAAACCTAAATGCTATAACTAAGGCCCTATATAGATTCTATAATTGTTTTTTAAAAAAATCCAATTCATATGCGAAAAAGGGCCCTATAAAAATGAAGAGACAAAATCAACAATACTAGTTAACTTAAAAAAAAAAAAAAAGAAGTGATTTAATTGAAAAAAATAGATTTTACAAAAAATATTTTTAATGTCCCCAAATTTTTAAAAATCTTATATGCAATAGTTAAGTCCCTTTATAGTTTTTACAATTTTTCTTTTTTTTTTTTTGAGAAATAGACAAGCCCAAATTGAAAAGAGTAAGTTAGAAAAAGACGGTTCAAAATGAACACACAATTTAATTTCAAAAGACAAAAAACCGGTGTAACCAAAACGAATTATTATAAATAATTTTACCATAAATAAAAAAAATACAAAAGCCTCATTTAAATTTGTCGCTTTAGGTCTCAAGTTGTCTTGAGTCAGTCCTACTTATGAGCTGACATATTTAAGTTATTTGGTGGCTTTTCTTCTAATTTATTTATTATTTTGGTAAAGAGTTTATAAACTACAAGCCCATAGAAAATATAGAAAATTAAATTTTAATCGAAGAAACTATTAAAGAAGAAAAAAAGCTAGTAAATAAGCTTATCCGCTCTACCACTTGAAATATTCGGTGCAAATGCTCCAAAGTAAGAATGGCAATAGACCGGGGCAGAGCGAAGGTTGGGATCTCCATTCCTGTCTTCACCTAAAAATTCATCTCCATCCCCACATAGAAATTAAGTTTGAGTTCTATCCCCGCCTCCACGGATACAAGCTTGCCTCTATCCCAACTCCGGCTCCGCTTCCTCCCCCAGCCCCATCTCCACCCCAAAAAGATAAAGATCTGATGTAAAGCAGTTCCCTAAGATACCCACTCAATCAATTGCCAAAAAAAAAAAAAAACTTTTGTAAGACAAGTTAATGATAAATATCACATTCTATAGACAACTCAAGATGATTAAGTAATTACCATGATAATTCCTTTGATGATTTCGTCGGTGTAGAATTTTGGTTCTATTTGTTGAAGCATCAGCAGATTTTGTCCTCTTCGCCAATCCATCGCTTCCTCTGTTCATCGATAACATTTGACTATGCTTATTCTGTCGACATTCACTTCACTCACAATCGAAACAATCTCTGCAAATCCCGAGATTCAAAAAAATCTCCCTCTTTATTAATCTCAAAGCTATTGCGAAACCCATATCTATTGAAATATGCACATTTGAGAGAGATACACAAACTAATGTCTAGAGAGCGAAACAAAGGGATAAAGATTGAGAGAGAGAGAGAGAGATAACCTGAAGATTTTCCTTGGATGCTTACTGGTCAGTGGGCCCGAACCCTAATATGATTACACCATTTGTTTAAGTAAAGGTTGTAAAGGTAAAAGCCTAAAAATCAACTATATAAAAAAAAATTTGTAGAAGTAGGGGAGGCAGGGAGGGGTGGGGCGGAAAAAAACTCAATCCATTCTTGCCTCCATCCCTATATAGATTTTTCTTTCAACTTTTATTCCCGCCTTGATCCCTATTTTATATTCTTCATCCCCGCTCAAAGTGGAACGAATTTAGGCAGATCTCCATTTGTCCCCGTCCCCAATTCTTTGCCATCCCTACTAAAGAGAGAGAGAAAGAGAGTGTGTTATAATAATATTGTTTAACTTTGGCCCTTGCCATAATTATTACAATGATATTTTCATTGATGAAAAATTACAAATATAGGCTCTCATGAGTCTTGGAAGGGTTAAAAATTATTAATTAATAGAATCAACAAATATTAAGTTTCACCACCATTAACAGAAGTACTTGTTTGTGATCATAATTTTAGCATAAAAAAGAAATTATATATATATATATTTCCAGGTGTTGTGGGCATTCCTACAAAAATGTTGTAATAAAAACAATAAGACTATGTACCCCAAAAGAAAAAAAGGAAAAAGGAAAAAGAATGCTCATGATATTCTTCTTATTACTCTTAAATATATAAATGCATAAAATATGTAACTAATTTGATTAATATAATTGCTCAATTGTCCACCATAGTACAAGCCACAAGGCTTTAATAGAGATTAATGGGCAGCCTAGTGCACAAGATTCTTTTGTGTTATGAAAAAAATATAGTGAATACAAGAGTCAAAAAGATTCGAAGTTACAAATATAGAAATTGAAGTGGGCAAGGCACGTTGAGGACAATACCTTCAAAAAAATAATTTCTCCACTATATTGTTATTAATGGACTCTTGAAAATTCTATCTTTAGGATACAATGCTTATCACAAGACTTTAAAAGTCCACACTCCTTCAAGTCACATAGTTTTATAAAACTAAAAAAATATAAAGTAGATAAAATAACTCAAAGCAAAGTATAGAGAATAGTTCTTCATGAGCTGTCAAATATTTATCATATTAGTTATTCTAGAATAATTAGGGATAGATCTTCTGGGACACCCAAGACTTTATTGATAATACAGAATCAAAAAGAATACAATATGATCTTTGAGGACTTACCTATACTTCACTTCCTTCTCTTTTTTCTCTACTTGTTCTGCTACTCTTCTTTTCTATTTTTCTTTTTCTCTTCTTGCTTGTTCACTCGAACTCCTATATATATATTGATAAGAGTCGTGGACGAATGGAGCAACGTGAGGAGGTAGTCTCCCATAACAAAGGTCATCCATGACCTATGCTTACATAATACTCCCCATTGGATGATCATAAAATAGTACAACAAATGTTTTTCAAGTATGTTAAAACTGTCTAATTAAAACCTTACTAGGAAAACTCAGTAGGAAAAAACCTTAGCAAAGAAAAAAGAGTACAGTGATCTTGTGTAACATAACTTAGTATGGATGCATTAAAATTGCCTCGTTAAAACCTTGCCAAGAAAAACCCTTTGAAAAAAATCGTTGGCGAAGGGAAAAGAGTATAGTATGCGATTCCCTCTTATTCAAACTTCTAGTATGAAATTGATAGCTTTCATTGTTCCGAATGAAAGATTTTTGAGACAACACATGCCAATGTTGTATACCAATTTTTCAAATGTTGCAATTAGAAGTGCTTCAGTGAATAAACCTGCCAAGTTATAACTTGAACATATCTGTTGGACAGTAATATCACCACTCTTTTGGAGCTCATGTGTATAAAAGGATTTTGGCGATATATGTTTGGTTCTATCACCTTTGATATAGCCTCCTTTAATTTGTGCAATACATGCTACATTATCTGCATATAATATCGTTGAGGTATCTTTGATCAAGGATTGTCTGTAATTTTCTTGAATATGTTGGATTATAGATTTCAACCAAAATACAATCTCGACTTGCTTCATAAATTGTTATTATCTCATAATGATTTGAAGAAGTTTCCGTTAATATTTGTTCTAAGATATAGTAGTGTTACCATAAGTAAACACATATTCAGTTTGAGATCGAGCTTTATGTGGATCAGTAAGGTGGCCATCATCTACATAACCAATTAATTCATATTGTGGCTCCTTTAAATAGAATAACCCCATATCAGTTGTCCCTCGTAGGTAACACAGTATATGCTTAATTCCTTTCTAATGTCTTTGTGTTAGTGCATAATTATACATTGCCAATAAATTGACAAAAAATGCTATATCAGGTCTTGTACAATTTGCAAGATATGTAAGAGCACCGATTGCACTAAGATATGGTACTTTAGGATCAAGAAATTCTTCAACATCTTCTCAAGGATGAAAATGACTTTTCTGTATATTAAGTGATCTGACAACCATTGAAGAATTCCTATGGATGAGTTTTATCAATATAACGTTTTTCTGTATAAGTCAACTGATGAATAAAAATGCTCAATTTGCAAGACAAAACAATAATTTGTTCTCCTAATGTAGTTAATTTCAAAGTTATTCTTTAAATAACTAATAACTTTTGTGATCTCTTCAAGAGTACCAATAATATTTAAAAGCATCAACATATATTGCAATAATAATAAATTCAAATCCTGATAAAAATGCATGGACAATTTGTATTGTTCACATATCCTTATTTTAATAGATATTTATTGAAATAATTGTACCATCTGTGTCCAGATTAGTTTAACCCATACAAATATCTTTAAAGCTTGATAAAATATAACCTTCGAGATATCTGCTTCAATCATTTTTAAAATTTTTAGGAATATATATATATATATATATATATCATTACCTAATCCATTATATGAATAGGTTGTTATATATTCATTAGATGCATATTCGGTCTTTTTGAGACTGACAAACTAATCAATAATATGAATGTAATTACATCCTTATAAGATAGAATTTCTCATAATAGTCAATACCAAGTCTCTGCGAAAAACCTTCTGGTACGAGTTGTGCTTTATATCGCATTATTCTATTTTTTTATTACACAAATACCCATTTGTATCAAACCGGTTTTACATCTTAAAGTGGGTGGATTACTGGTCTGAATACTTTACAGCTTCTAGTGTTTAGATTACAGGTTCAATATCTGTTGGTATTTGGACTACAAGTTCGACATTTTTTAGTGTTTGAACTACAAGTTTGAATACTTTACATTATGTTAATGAGTTTAATTCTATCTCAGTTATTTCTTTTCATTTTAGTCGATCATATTATCGACATTTGTCTACTGTCTGTGGTTTAGTCTCTTTATTACTTCTGATAATATTAAGAACCATTTTAAATAAAAATATGTTGTCGACAACAATATCATTTCTATTCCATCGTTCTCCTATATTCACATTATTATTCATTGAGATCTCATTATTTTCAGGTATCATTTTCTCTGTAGAGGATATCTCTTCAAGAGGTTTCTTTTTCAGAAATTCTTTTACAGGAGTTTCTTCAGAAAATTTAGATGATAGAGATTCCTCTTCTGGAGGTTCATTTCTTCTTCAGGATTTGTAAAAATAATTTTCTATCTTTTTAAGAAATTGCTCTTCAAGAGTTCATTCTTCAAGAATTTTAGAAATTATGGCTTCTTTAAGAACACCAATTTGCTCATTTTGTTGTGCTTTTCTCTTTTTGAGAGTTTATTTTTTGCACCAACATGCCTCTCACGCTACAAGTGTTTTGAAATCATAGGCAACTATATTAACAGATTGTCTTACAAGGACATCAATATGTGCTAAAGTATTAGCAATTGGTATCGATATAATTTGATTATCTTCTTTGTGTCGGTGAATGCTTTAGGCAATTGTTATGCAATTATACATAAGTAAATAATTTCTTTGTGAACTTCAGATTTACATAGACTTGTCTGAGGATCAAGATGAGATAGTTTCATAAAATTCTAACTGATCTCTCCTTACGCCTTATCTCCCCCTAATGGTAAAAAAATTGACTCAACATAAGGACTATCTGCAAAATATGAAAGTTAACAGTAAATAAAGATGTAACCATTGTGTATATATATGCATAAATGAGATATAATAGTCTCACAGAGTAAACAAATAATTGTTTGGAAAAAAGAATATTCTTATTCTTATTAGACGTATCATTATTGATCCCCGATGACCAAAATGATCGTGCCTGCCAAAATATAAAATTCTTATGGGGTCAAATCACTTCAGAAGCTTTCACTGCAGGTAATCCATAAATGCTTCTGTTATTTCACTTCAGATGATTTCACAATACAAAAGGCTTTTGGGTCGAAAAACTTATGGTTTATCACTACAAGTGATCCTAATATAATATAACCCAGAAAAAAAAAAAACAAGTTTATCTATTATATGCTTCTGGCATGAAAAAGAAAAGTGTAAAAAAAGATATTTTCATTGCCTTAATTGCTATATTCTTTTTCATCATATGCTCCTAGTATTAAAATAATATAAATTAAATAAAAATATCTGTAAGATTTGAGTAAATTTATTATACTTCTAGTATAATAGAATGCATCATCAATATAAAGTTTTGTTCCTATTGACCATATTATGTTAACTCTTCTAGAGCATAACTTTTCTAGAGCTTAGTTCGTTTGGAGCCTTCAATCAATTTTGTAATACATGATATTGTTTTAACATTAATTTCAGCTAATGTTAAATTTACGACATATCAAAGAATTGTGTGCATCTAGCAAGATCTACTAGACATATATCTTTCTCATTCATATTTGTACTAATTGAAGAATTGATATGATCTATGCCTTAATATGCAAAATATATATAATGTTTCATTATCAAAAAAATTTTACCATAGAAATCAATTGAATATGTAATCATCGTACTACAGGTATGTGACCAATGAAACATCTTCCTAATTCTTGGGAAGTTTATTCAGCAAACCTTTTTCTATTTTATTTTGCTTGCGTTATTTCACTTTTGGTGGCATTTACAACCTTTAAGGTATCTCCATAATTTCAAAGATTATGACATTGCAATCACATCTATGACAATGTTCATGACCATCAAATAAAATTGCATTCACTTCAGGGAATGATATAAAATTGGTCAAATGTATTAGCTAATTATAGCACTCGATTTAGTGAGCTGCATCACACTAGATCCATATCATTCATTCATCACTTTAGGGATTGATACATATTATGCATTTCCATTCTTTTCAAAAAGATGATATAACACTAATAAAAACATAGAAAGAAAATGGGAGAAAAAACTAAAACAGTATGGGGCTCACAAATAGTAGCGCAAATAGTAATATAAATAGTACATATGAATAGTAACTAATTTATTTAACTATTTATCCTTATCTTTTATTATATTTACACGATGTGCCATTGGAATACAATATATTAATTCAAAATATTTTTTTGAATTAATACTCTCAATATTGCTACTCCTAGAGCACGTTCGAGGTACAAAATGAAAATATATTTTTCTATCATATATTCATTGTCGCGCCATGATTTTTAACCAAGCCCTCTTGGCTCGAAAAAAAAGCACAGTACTCCCTTGTTAGAACGCATCCTCCTAGAAGGATGAGTGCAACTAGGTTTGATCTTGAAATTGACTTAAACAAGAGCTTTTGAAAAAAAATTTGGAGTCGCCACCTAACATAATTAAAGATGCACTAGGTCATCTAAAACTAAGTGTAATCCGAAGACTAAACTTAGGTTTTTTGAAAAGGTTTCGAAAATGTCTTTCTCAAAAAGGTTCTTGGAAATTAGATTTTTAGTAACCTTTTGAAAATGTTTGTAAAGCCCTTTTAAAAAAACATGACTCCGGATTGGTCTTTGAAACTAGAAAACTATGGTTGTAAGCACCCCATTTTTGCTCGCTCAACAGTCTCCAGTCCGTCCAGACTTGTATTCAAGTCAATATGGACATATTCCAATCTAAATCAACTTTTCAAGTCCAATCCCATCAATCGATCGCTTCGCAGGCCCTTTGGACCCAAATAGAAGCAAAATAACCAAAATGCCCTTGGGGGCATTGATCGGTCCAACTTCAATGGGCACGTCTTCTCAAATACAGTAAGTCCCCTTTTCCAGTCTAATTTCAATTCCAATTAAATCCGGCACACTCGAGAAAGTTTATTCCTCCAGGCGATAAGCCCATCATTTCTAGCACGTTTCTGAAGAAATTCTTCGAAACGGTAAGTCCCCTCAAACCCGTCGACCAAAACGAGACTCCAAGTCCTCGAGATGGTAGAGCGGTCCACATTTGGGGCTTGCTAGTCCACCAATGCAAAAATGTCCGTTTCAACACGCCTTTCGAGAAAACTGATTAGTCCACCTAACAGCTTCTCGAGATCAGGCAATCTTGGGAATGATCGCAAATCGTCAGAGTAGCGAAAGTACTCGTAACCATCACAACCGTTAGAGTGGCAAAAACAGTTGTAAACAGGTCGATATAGGGAATTGCCAACAAACCCCTATATCATAGGACCGCCGTCAGAGTGGTAGAAACACTCAAAACTCAGGTCAACACCAGTGCCTGCAAACCCACAGTAGTGAAAAATGACACACTGCCCCTAGGGCCATTTCCGGCAAGTTTCTTGAGAAAGTACCTAAGTCCTTAGAACGATAAGTTCATCCTTCCAAGATCGCCCCAGAGACAATCCGGCATGATTAGGTGCCTTCCAGTCAGTTTCGGGCCAATTCCGAGACTCTCCGGTTGAAATGACCATTTTGCCCCTAGGCATCCGAGTGCCCAAGGAACCACAATGGCTTTGGGTATCAAACCGGTAACCTCCCAAAATTCTTTTTATAGTATTCCCGACCTTCCGTTATCTTTTCGGGTCATTCCGAGTCAGTTCTGGCAAACCCGGTGCGAAATGACCGTTTTGCCCTTTATGGGCCGGTCGCCTTTTCTAACCACACCGGCTTTGGGTATCAAACCAGTAGCCTCCTGGGATATTCTAAGTAATGTTTCCAAACCTCGAGTCTTCTTCCTGGACATTCTTAGTCCATCCCGGCAGCTTTCCGACCCGATTGACCGTTTTGCCCCTAATGGCCAGTCAACTCTTTTAACAAGTCTTGTCATCATTTTTCAAGTCTGTTACCCCTGGGACCCTATTCTAAGGGTTCATGTGCCTTTCTGGCCTTCCAGGTCATTCCCAGCCCACTCAAATCATTCTCAGACCTTCCGAAGTCACTCCTAATGAAGCCAGACTAAAAATTGCATGATAGTCACTAGTATAGGCGCCCAAATCTTTTGAAGATATGTTGCTTACCAACTTAAAAGCTTTCCTAAGTGGTTGGGGCCACTAGCAGTGGTGCCAAGCCAAAAATTAGCCTAGCGCCACTAGGAGTGGCGCCAATGTGTTCATTAGTCTGGCGCCATTGCAATAGGCGCCATGTTGTTCTTCTCTCTATAAATACAGAGCCTCTTCCAATAGGAAAGTGGTTTGCAAACTTAGTCTAAAAACTCCCCTCTTCGATATACAGAGCTCGTAGCCTCCCTAAACCCTAGTCTTCTTTAGGTTTTTCAAACCCTAGCCTCTATACACAAACCCTAGCTCATATATACTCCCATACACTCCCATACACTCCTATATACTGATACAATATCCTCCAAAGCCTCTATTGAAGTCTTGAAGTACTGCAACCCAAAGCTCTCGAAGATCAAGATGAGAACTGAAGTGAAGATTGAAGCAAAGCAAGAAAAACAAAGCGCGCAAAACAAAGCAAAATAAAGAAAATACAAAGTAGGCTCTCTATTTAAGTTTACGCATCTCCCCCGTCTCTTTTCTCCCTCCGACCCCACTTGGGTTTTATTCTATTTTAATCTCCCATCTTCTTCCCTTCCTTTCTTACATGCTTGAAACAAGGAACTTCCCGGTCTATGTGTAGGATTAGGCTATTAGAGGTCACCGTGTCGGGGGCTTTCTTTTAATCTAACCAGAGACCACGTGAGTTCAGCCCCCTTGATTATGTGGTGAAGCCTTTAACCTTGTATGTTCATGACCCCAACTTGCATTGTGCATATCATTATTTTGCATCTCTCCAAAATTCATTTTTAAACTTGTTTTTAAACTTGCATTCAAAATTGTTTTTAAACTTGTGTTAAAATCTTCTTCTTCAAAACTTGTTTTCAAAATTACAATCCTAAGGTGATTCTAGCCTTTCCATGGCTAGGGTTGCTTTAGAAAAGTGTTACATTTAAACTGACCAATATGGTCCTTATTTTCAAATCATTATTGTTTTCAAAACCACTATCTTAAAGTGGTTCTAGCTTTCTTATGGTTAGAGTCGCTTTAGGAAAGTGAGATATTTTTATGGACTTTCTAAAAACTCTCTTTTCAAGTCTCTCCTTCTAAGAATCTCTTTTTCAACATACTTTCTAAAAACTCTCTTCAATCTCCTTTTCAAAATTCCTTGTCAAAATTGTTTTCTAAAAAATCCCTTCAAAAATCTATTTTTTAAAACTCCTTTTGAAACTCTTTTCCAAAAAAGCTCTCTTCAAAATCAACTTTCCAAAAACTCCTTTTCAAATCTCTTTTCAAAAAAGCTCTTTTCAAAATTCCTTTCTAAAAACTCTCTTTCTAAGACTTTTTTCCAAAATTCTTCTTCTTTAAAAACTCACTTTCCAAAAATCTCTTTCCTTGGAGCCCAAGTCAAGCCCTAAAGTCAACAATTAGAAAACCCTAATTTTCCTTCCCAAAAATATGATTTCCAGTTCCCTAATTTGGCCTCAAAACCTAGGTTTCCAAAATCTCTTATTTTCTACATCAAAACTATATATATTTCCAAAACCCATTTTCTATATCAAAACTATAGTCTTCCAAATTTAAGATTTCTAAAACATCACCTTCCAAATCCATGCCCAACTTAATTTTTCTTTTAGAAAACCAAATACAATCTCTCATTGAGGAAACCAGATTCAATCCTCTGTTTTTGGAACAAAATCAAACCATCTCTTTTTTTTTTAAAACAAAATCCAATCCTTTATTTTAGGAAATAGGAATCTCAATCCTTCCAAATCTCGTACTTTCCTAAATCTTAAGTTTCCCAAAACTTGAATGTTTAAATCTTTCCTTAAACTTTAAGCTTTCAAATCTTTCCTAAAATTCCAACCTTTCTTAATCCCATATCTTTCCAAATTTTAACTTTTCAAATCTAAATCTTCAAATCTTTTTTAAACTCCAACCTTTCTTAATTTCAAACATTTCTAAAACTTAACTTCAACTCTTTCTAAAATTCTAAAATTTCTAAATTTCAAACCTTTCCAAATCCAAAACTTTCTTAAGTTAAAACTTTCTAAAACCCTAAACTTTCCAAACTTCAAATCTTTCTTAAACTAACTTTTTCTAATTCAAATCTTTCTAAAAATCAACTCTTTCTTAAATTTTAAACTTTCCTATTTCAAAACATTCCAATTTCAAAACTTTCTAATTTTAATTCTTTCCTAATTTATAACTTTCTTAATTCGAAATTTTTCTTATTTGAAAAGCCCTCTTAAAACGAAAACTTTTCAATTTCAAAACTTTCCTAAATCAAAACTTTCCTAAAACGAAATCTTTCCTAAGTCGACACTTTCCTAAAATGAAACTTTTCTTATTTTGAAACTTTTCTAAGTCGAGCATTTCCTAATTCCAACTTCCCTACTCTCCCAAGTCCGACATTTGAGTCAAATCTTTTCTAAAGACCTTTCTAAGTCAAGTCCAATCTTTCTTAATCTCAAATCCTTCCCAAATCCTATCTTCCTAAGTCTAGGTTTCTTAAACTTCTATCTTTCCAAATCAAAATCCAATATTTTCAATTCCAAATTCCAAATTCTAATCTTCTATTCTAAGTTCAACTCTAACTCTTTTTTAAATCAAAACCTTATACTTTCAATCAGACTCTTATCCGAACTATGACTGACTTGATTCCTCAAGAAGGATACATAGGCAACCCTTATGAATGTGGTCACAACCTTTTTTCAATTTCCAATTCTACAACCTTTTTTCAATTTTCAATTCCACAACCTTTTTCCAATTTTCAATTCCATGACTCTTTTCAAATCTCTTTTCTCAAATCTATTTTAAAAATCAAATCAAATTTATCTTTTCAAATTTCTTTTCAATTTCAATTTCAAATTTATCTTTTCAAGTCTTTTTTCTAAAATCAATTCAAGTTCTTTTCCAATATATTTCCAAATCAAATCTTTCTATTGTATTTACATATCATGCATCATGTCTTTTTAAAAATTCTTTTCTAAAAGTGGATAGTATTAGAAATTTGTTAATCGAAGACTCTGATGGGTGAATCTAGGAATAGATATGTAGGAACCGCAAGGGTGGGGATAGGGTGATGGCTTAATGCGTCTTCCCTACACGTAACTAACCTCCGAACTTAGATCACTATTTTTGAAAGACCAAAATGGAGTTATTTTAAAAAAAGTGCTTAAATATTTTCTAAAGGTTGTCAAACAACCTCTTTTCTTAAAAACCCTCTCTTAAGGAGGTATTTTCAAAATCGTTTTCAAAAACCCTAAGTATAATATTCGAATTGTGCTTAGTTTTTAAGTGACCTAACTCACCTTAATCAAGTTAGGTGACAGCTCCAAATGTTTTTCAAAAACCCTTTATTCAAATCAATTTTCCATTCAAACTTAGTCGCACTCATTCTTCTAGGAGGGTGAGTTCTAACGAGAGGGTACAGTATTTTTCTCGCTTGCATGTATATTTTTCGAGTGCAAAAAATTTGGACACAACAATGGTCCGAGGATTGGTTACGTGTAGAAAAGATATCCTAAGGTCATCACCCTACCCTGCCTTTTCGGTACCTACATGTTTAAGCACCATTGTTTCACTCACTTAAATTACCGGTTACTAATATCCACTTTTATCCACTTAGAAAGGTTTTTGAAAAAAAATGGTTAGGTCATCACTTTTTAGATGAATAATGCATGATACATGTTTTTGTGAAGATGTTTGGAAATAGAAAAGTTTTGAAGTATGATTGACATAGAAATTTTGATTGAGAGAGCATTTTGAAGATAGACATTTAACTTGGGAAAATGGTTATGACCACACCTTTTTAGGTTGCTTATGTATCTCATTTGGCAAGAATCAGGTCATTCGTAGTTCGGGCAAGGGCTCGATGGAAAAGAGGCACATTGGGGCCTTTGAAATGCTTTGAAGACACATTGAGGTCTTTAGAAAGGTTTGAAGACGCTTTAAGGTTTTTGGAAAAAGAGAACTTGAGAGTTTAAAAATATACCTTTGAAATAAAACTTGAGATGTTTGAAGTGTTTTTGAAATTGGGTTTGAAGATGATTTTAATGGTTTTTGAAAATTAACTCAAGAGAGTTTTGAAATGTTTTAAAACAATTCAAGGGAGTTTTCGAAGTGCTTTGAAACAACTCAAGTGGGTTTTGGAACGATTTTTAAATAACTCAAGGAAGTTTTGAAAATGTTTTGAAACAACTCAAGGGAGTTTTGGAAATGTTTTGAGGTCTTATTTTCAAAACTTTAGAAGTAGAGTTTAGGTTGGAAATGCTTATGTGAACTTGTTTTCAAGAAGCTTTTGAAAGTATTTTTTTGGACACCTTACGAAATGCATGTTTAATGTTTCATAACCTTTAAGAGGTTAGTCATTGAAGAATTAAAATCCTTTTGGGCTATAAGTTTTGAAAACATATTTCGAAAAGGGGCTAGAGACTTCTCTTTGGTTTTTAAAACTTTAGAGTTATAGAACTCTTATTGCATATCTCACTCATACTTGAACAATCCTAACCATGGAAGGATTAAGGTTGCTTCAAGAATGTGATGTTTGAAAATCATTTTTGAAAATAGCTTTTGAAAACATTTAGGGTTTTGGAACCCTAATATGGACAATCTTCAAAGTTGTATTCAATGTATCATCTTCTCTTGGAATCCCTAACCACAAAAGGTTAGGGACACTTTCGAGTTGTGAGTTTTTATAAGCATTTTGAAAATAGTTTTTGAAAAATGTTAAGTATCTAGTCATTTTAGTCGAGACAAGTTTAAGAGAACTTCTAGAAGCATTTTGAAGATAAAGTATGGAAGTACTTGAAAAGATTTTGGAGTTGATTTTTGAAATCTCAAGAGAGTTGGATGTTTTGAAAGTATGTTATGATAATGGTTTTGAATTGAAATATCTTTTGAAAAGGAGTTTTTGAATTGAAACCTTGAAGCTTACCAACCTTGGTTGGGATGATCCAAGGTTAACTAACTATTGTTAGGTTAACCTAGGGTTAAGGGGACTTATGGTTAACTTAACTAAGTTTAGGTTAACATAGGGTTTGGTTGACCTAGGGTTAATTAGTTTGGGTTAGCTTAATCTAAGATTGGACAACTTGGGTCATGTTAACCTAGGGTTAAAAGGTGGTTTTGAACTAAGGTTTCAACATAGTGGTTTTGGAAAGGTGGTTTTGTGCATGCATTTTGAAAATGGGTTTTGAAAACCAAGATATAAATGTAGAGAACCTAGAAAACAAATTCAAGGAATTATGCAAATTTAACGAAGATCGTTTCCATAAAAATTGCCTCTAATAAGTGTAGGCTTCATATGGTCAAGAATAGGGAGCCATTCCAAGAAAGGCTTCACGAGGACCATTGTAACCTCTAAATTAAGATAGTGAAAATTTTGAAAACCAATATGGAAACGATGATTTTGAAAAACCATTTTTATGCAAAATGAAGAGAATAAATTTTTAAAAATCTTGCTTGAAAAGAATGTTTTAGAAACCATTTTTTGGGTGTAGACAACTCAACCTAATGAGTTAGGATTCTCATGGCCAAGATGATGGGAAGACCATTCAAGAGAGGGTTCCATGGGGGCCATTCCAACCTTACAACTCAAAAGAGCCAAGTCTTAGGAATTCACATAGAAAAACAGGGCTCGAAAACCATTTTAACAATAATGAAAACAAACGTCCTTTTGAAAATCTCTCTTGAAGAGAGTTGTTTTGAAAACCACCCTAAGGGTTAAAAAGACCAACTCTAATAAACTAGGGTTCCTATGGTCAAAATAATGGAAAAATTGCTCAAGAAAGGGTTCCAAGGGACCATTTCAAGCACAAAGTTCAAGGCTGTAAATCTTTAAAAATCAATATAGAAGAGACGGGTTTGAAAGCCATTTTAATGCAACTTGAAAAGTAATGAAATGCAAGGATGCAAAATGAGGCTAAGGGTGAAAGGGAAGCTTCCTAAGGCGTGAAAGTCTAGGGTTTAACCTTAAGCATCAAGAAACCAAATCTTAGAACCATTTTAAGAGAAATGCTTGAATATGGGGTTTGAGAAAGACATAGAAACGGAAATAGTGAAGGTTTTTGAAAGATGATGATGAACATAAAAATGGAGCTAAGCGTGCAAAACATGAACATGGTAACCATATGCAAAAGGGGTCTTGAAATCATACAAGGCTAAAAGACCACACTACCTTGCAAGATGCTTCAAGGCTATGCCATCTCAAAGTAGGCTTGTGAGAGATCCCCCAATACGGTGGCTCCCACAAGCTTTCCTCTAAGCATGACCTATGAGCTCTCTTATTTCAATTATGCAAGAAAGGTGGGTAGAAGATGGGGGTTAAAAGAGAAGAATAGTCCAAGTGGACTAGGAGAGAGAGGAGAGAAGTGGGATAGACATAAAGCAAAAAGGAATAGCACCTTTGTCTTCAAACCACTTTCAAGCTTTTATGGATGACTTGTTTTGAACTTAAATAGCCTTGGAGAGGCTTGAGGGGGCTGAAAATGGCTCCTTTATGGCATTAAAGGCTTTGTAGATGGGATGTATAGGCTAGAAAGAGGTTGAGTCTAACTTAGATGCTTGGAGGGTGAGGTGTATAGGATATTTCAGAGTTCTGAAGCTATTTTTGCTGGGCTTTGCTATTATTTTCAATCCTTGAATAGGCAGAGGGGGACGCATGTATTTATAGGCAAAGCCTCTAAGGACTGGCGCATATGCTACATGTGCCTAGGCAATTTTTGCCCTAGCGCATGTATCACACATGCCAGTACTGTTCCAATGATTGAATGCCATGTGGCACCCTCTGTACTGAATCAACTTGGGGAGCAAGTAAAGTTTTGATTAATCTGATTACAATCTGGGCACATGTAGCATACGCTCTGCTGCTGGGAACTTTCGTGTTAACTCTGCCTCGATAATTGTGTAACCTGGGAAAGATTCGGGAAAATCGGTCACGTCCATGATGTTCTCCTATTGTTTCTCAAGAACCAAGAACTTTTGGGGAGCTTTAAAGGTGTTTGGAAGAGTGATATATCACCTCAGGAAGCATATATAAAAACACACTTTTGCAAAGCGTCTGTAATATGCTCCACGGATGTTCAAAAGTAGCGGTTTTCGGGTCACGTGATCAAGGCCTTCAGGGGATGAACTCTCTGATTGGACCGTACAGATGGATTGTGCTCTGGAAATACTTTCGATAATTTTCTAATTTACACATTTCTCAACTCGTTTGATGGTGCATTATAATTAGAGAATCAGAAGAAAAGACAACCTTAGCGGAGCATCTGTGAGACACTCTAGGGGTTTCTAAAAGTGGCAACTTTTGAGCCACGCAATCAGGGACTTCAAGAAGTAATTTATTCAATCAAGCCATATCAATGGAAAAGCTTCTAGACGGGCTTCTTGGAATTTCTTGATTTAATCATTTCTTAAGTTGTTGGACGGTGTGTTATAATTAGGGAATCGGGAAAAAAAATAACCCTAGCGGAGCATCTCCAAGAGTACTTTCTTAGACTTAAATGTTTAGAGTCATAGGACTCACCTTGGATTGGACATGGGCATAGAATAGGGTATTCCAGTTTGGTATCCAGAGCTAGTATGGTTTCGGGGCACCCTTAGGCCACCGGGGGTAAAATGGTCATTTTGACTGAAATTGGTCGAAAATGGTCAGGATGGATTGGAGTGGCATATTAAGTATGCTTGCCTATTTGGAGACATTCCTGAAAGGTGTACTCACTTGTCTGGAAGGATATGTGTTGTGTTGGTGTGCCTAGGGCAAAACGGTCTTTTTGACCCTATGGGACTGAAATTAGTCAAGATGGCATATCAAGTATGCCTAACTGTCTAGGAACACTTTCGAAGGGTGGACTTACCGTCTTGAGAAATTTTAAACTTTCTCAAAGACGTGCCTGGAGGCCCAAGGGTTAGGTTTGGTCATTTTTCATTGAGTTGGGCTAGTAAGCACCAATGTTGACCTAGGTGTTGGTTCTCGAAACCGCCTGGTCTTGAAAAATCTACTTGTGTGGTGTTCATCCCTGAGACCACCCTATCCTAGAGAGCTACCTGTAGCGTGGTGTTGGTTCTTGAGATCGTTCGATCTCAGAAAGCTACCTGCAAAGTGGTGTTAGTTCCTAAGAACGCCTAATCTCAGAAAGCTACCTGTATGGTGGTGTTGGTCCCTGAGATTGCCTGGTCTCGGAGAGCTACCGAATAATGAACATTCTACATTGGCAAGCTAGCAGGCGCTAGAAGTGAACCGTCTAGAATTTGATATGGTGTTGGTCCCTGAGATCGCCTGATCTCGAGAAGCTACCTGGATGGCGTTGGTTCCCAAGACCGCCCGATCTTGAAAAGCTGACTGGAGCGCCTAAAGGCAATATGGTCTTTTTGGCTTCAATTGGGCCTTGCGGGCCTGGGAAGCGACTAGTTGACTGGCTAGAGTTTGAAAGAGCCAGTTTGGGCTCGAATGTGTTATGATGTTCGAAACTAGATCCGGTCAGGCCGGAGATTGCTGAGCGGGCAAAAATGGAATGCTTACAGCTGCCTCTCTTTCTGTCTCTGTTTGTCAAAGATAGAAAATGATAAAGTAAAGGTCCCATTTTGATCTCGAGGCGATCAGAGGGATTGGAGTAGTTGGAATTTGGAATTTTGAGTTTGAAAACTAGATTGTCTTGATTTTTAAAATCTAGTATTTTGAAAACTTGATTTTGAAATTAATTTTTTCTGAATCGATATTCCAACCCATGGAATGACACGACTTTGGGGAGATTCAAGATTTTCAAATTGACAATAATTTTTTGAAAGATGTTGAAATTGATTTTTCCTGAATTGTCATTCCGACCAATGGAATGACATTTCTTTTGGGAGATTTAGGGTTTTGATACTTTGAAACTAAAGATAATTTTTGAAATGATTTTGAATTTGAAGTTGATTATTTGAAATGGCCTTCGGTAATGGATGGATATAGATTTGAATTGAAAGGGTTTGGAAAACCTTTGAACCTTGGAACAAAACTTTTTTAGGAAAAAGGTTTGAAAATCTAGAATTTTGAAATTAAACTTTTGAAGGGCAAAGTATAGAAAACCTAGAATTTGATTTTGGAATGAAACTTTTTACGGAGAAATTTTTGAAAACTCAAAAACATTTTTGAAAGTTGGCTTTTTAAGGCAAAAGCTTGAAAACTCAAAATTTGAAAAGTTAAGCTTTTTTAGGCGAAAGCTTGAAAATTCGAGATTTTGGAAAAACAGAGCTTTGGATAAAAAAAGGCTCGAGAAAACTGAGAAGATGTTTTTGAAAAGTAGTTTTTGAAGGCGAAAGTTCGGGAAATCTGAAAATTTTGAAAAACTAAGCTTTTTTAGGCAAACGCTAGATAACTTGAGATTTTTAGAAAACAGAGCTTTTGAAGGAAAAAACTTAAGAAATCCGAGAAGATGTTTTGAAAAAATGAAACTTTTGAAGGAGAAAGCTCGGGAAACTCAAAAATTTTGAAAAGCTAGGCTTTTTTAGGCAAAAGCTAGAAAACCCGAAATCCTTTTAGAAAACGAAACTTTTGAAGGAAAAAGTTCGAGAAACCCAAGAAATATTTTTGAGATTAAAATTTTTGAAGGAAAAAGCTTTGGAAAACTGGTGAAATGATTTTGAAATGAAACTTTTTTGAAGGAAAATGTTTAGAAAACCTAGAGACCGATTAGAATGGAAACTTTTTTAAGGAAAAAGTTTAGAAAACCTAGATATTGTTTTTGAGTTGAAACTTTTTAAAGGAAAATTTTATAAAAACTTATTAGACTTTTGAAAATTGATTTTGAATTCAAACTTTTTGTAGAAAAGTTTTGAAAGCTTTTGAAGTTGAAAATGAATTAGAATTTGAAAGAAAGCATGAGCTTTTATCTTTTAGAATGGATGTTGAAACTAGAGTTGAAACTTTTTGTACGAAAAGTCTTTGAAAAATTTTGAACTTGAAAATGATTTTGACAAGAGCTTTTGCTTTTTGAAATATATTGATTTGATTTGGTAAGAATTATACCTTTACTTTGGAGGGATTTGATTACAGTTCTTTTGTCTTGAACATTGGAGGAGAAGGCGTTTGTGGCTTCTTGGATTGAAATTTCTGGAGATCGGAATACTCAGTGTTTTCTTGATTGTCGAGTTCTACTTTTGCTAGGCATAATAGGATTCTTACTGACATATCTTCTGAGGGGTTATGCTTCTCTAAAGTCGAACATCTTGAGTTTGTTTCAATAAGGGGTGAGGTCTCTTTTGAAAAGTTTGAGGAATCTGGAGGGTCGAACATCTTTGGTGGGTTTTTTTTTAATGGATTAACTGGTTTGAAATTGAATGGGAGGTGTAGTGTGGGTCAATGCCCTAGTTTTAATGATTTGAGAAGGTTGAATCAGGCTTTCCAAAATTAATTTGGGAGGTCGAGGTTAGAACGTTGCCCCAGTTTTCATTGTTTGAAAAAGGTCAGATTAAGCTGTTTAAAGTTTTCATAGGAAGTTAGAACGATGTATGTTATACCCATGAATGGATGCACAGATTAGATAGGAATATGAATAAATGAATGTATGGGTTTACACAGGGATTGAAATGAATGCAAATCATACTTTTTGATAAATGCACACCCAAGAATGGAATTGATATTGCACGTCATACTTTTTGATGAATGTACATATATGAATGGAATTGAATGCATGTCATATTTTTTTATGAATGAACACACAATAATGGAATTGAATGCACGTCATACTTTTTTATCAATGCACATACAAGAATGGAATTGAATGCATGTCATACTTTTTTATGAATGTACGAATTTATGCATGAATGGAATTGAATGCATGTCATACTTTTGATAAATACACAGGTTTATACAAGAATGGAGTTAAAAGCACGTCATACTTTTTGATGAATGCACAGGTTTATACCAGAATGAAGTTGAATGCACGTCATACTTTTTGATTAACGCACACACAAGAATGGAATTGAATGCACATCATACTTTTTAATAAATGTACATATAGGAATGGAATTGAATGCATATCATACTTTTTTATGGATGCACAGGTTTATACAAGAATGGAATTGAATGCATATCATACTTTTTTATAAATGCACACACAATAATGGAATTGAATGCACGTCATACTTTTTTATGAATGCACATACAGAAATGGAATTGAATGCATGTCATACTTTTTTATGAATGCACATGTTTATACATGAATGGAATTAAATGCATGTCATACTTTTTGATGAATGCACTGGTTCTATAAATGGATAAAGATGGATGCATGTCCCGGGGGTTTCCCCAAGGTTCATGTTCAGCTATGAGTGTTTTATCTTAGGATCAAGCAATCTTTAAATTTCTATTTTTCTCTTGGGGTTCCCCTTTCTAGCTCTGCCTTTTTCTTACCAGGATGTGATAGTACTTGCACCATTTTTAGAAAATTAACCCATTGACTCTTTAATTTTTTTTATCTTGTGAAAGGAAAAACTCTCTTAGGTGGGTCTCTCGACTTTTTCTAGAAATTTCTTTTGGGGTTTGGTGACGACCAACATTGCCTTTTGGCAAAGCAACAAGTTGCTTCAGTCCTTAGTCCGAGAAGACTTTGAAAACTATTTAAAAGTGCAGTAAAGCCCAGAATTTTTTTTTATAGAACCATTGAACTTTTCAAATTATAAGAGCCTTATAAAAAGATGATCAATCAGTGTAGGGCAAATATAGATTTATAAATATCAAGATGTGGCTTAACTTGAAAATATCAACATCAAATATGCATGAAACCACACAAAGTAAGCACAATTGGTCATGAGATGGTCAAGACCATATCAATGACAATGTAGTGGTATAAGTGTGAACTTCACAGAGACTAATAAGAATATAGACCCTGGGCATGATCTAGGATAACGTACCATATCTAATAGCTTGCAGATTGACACACCTAGAAGTCAAACCTGTCTCATCCCATGATTTTTTTTTTTTTTATGGATTTCAACCCTATCTCTCCAATGATGGAAACATTGAAACACAAAGATATAGCAACTTTCACACACATGAGTAGGTAGCCTTCTCCTCTTGTCACATAACAATGGTAGCTGTACTAACACTCATTAGTAGCCCTTTCCAGAAGTGATGAGAGAGGAAAATGACAAAATGTCAATCTAGGTGTGCAATAATCCACAAATGATCATGAATCACCAATATTGTAAAGATCATCAAAACCATTGACTCATATAAGTGATCATGCACACAAGATTCAATCTCAAACAAGCATACATATCAATTTGTTCATAATTAAATATTTGCCCCAGTGATTGTTCACGTGTAGGAAAAACACTATCAAAAATCCTTTTGGTTTTTCTATTTTTTTTCAAAGATTCAATCAACTCGGCTTGCGAATTTGTGCTAATCTACCTTTTGAAGGTGTAGCTACTTGTTGCTTTGCTAGGACATCCTAAAGGGGTCACTACTTAGACTTCAACGAGCTATGTGATTCGTTGTCATCTCTCACCTCTTTGTATTTTTCTTTTCTCTTCTTATTTCTCTCTCTCCTTTTTTTTGGAGTTAAAGATTATTTATGCCGAAAGTGGTGCTTATGCTATCCCATCTTCCAAGTCAGGGTAAAACATTTTGGGTGAAAATTCCTAGAGAAGAACATCATTCATGGGAAGCCATGAGATAATGATATAAATGGTGTGCTGTCGCGGGCACCCAAAAAAAAACAAATATGTAGTAGTGCGAGGAAGGATCGTTCCCACGAAGAGTGTCTAGCCTAGTCTTATGCTATGTGAACAAGGATGGGGGGTTTCGGTATAATGAAAACTATTTTAATAATAGCTAAGAAACAACTCAGATTAAAGTGTTGAAATCAATCAGGAGAACAAACCTTGGTCTAAGTCAACATCCACCATCGAAATTTTACAATTGATTATCGATGCAAGCATATTAATTCACACATTTAATATTCACCGTCGGAATTGCTTTCCTATCTCTCCTTAGTCGTAGTTAATTAAAAAAATAAGCGATCTCATTAACCCTAACTATTAAACAACCCAGGATAAGCACTCAAGGTTTAATCTAGTAGCAGCCTTAAGAATTAGAGAGATCGATGAAACTAAACAACACAAGCACAAGCGGTTGCATTTAATTTAGTCAAACGTCCTTCCTAATATCTAATAATTTTTGACTCAGCAAATCTTTAAATCTTAGTTGCTTCGCAAATCAGAGGAATCAAACAATTACGTATTTGATATCTAACCCAGCAGTAGATTGCAACAAATAATAAACTTGTAGGCCTCCTAGTAATTAAACAAGACAATCATGAAAATAGGCACAGAAGAATATCTGATACTCAAAGCATAAATCAAATAATGAAAACAGATTAGATCTCACAGTTTATTATTAATTCTGAGGCTTCTGTTTCCTCCGACCAAGATTCAAAGTTTAGCCATGCAAGGCCATAAAGAAAACTCAAAGAAAAAGTTACAGAAGAAGAGAAAAACGTATGTTTTCTGCTACTTTTTCCTCCTAGAATAATATGAAAAATGCTAACCCTAAAAATAAAACAATCCCAGCTTTTATAATCTTCTGAAGATCTGCAGCTCTGTAAAATCGTTCGAACGTACTTACTACCGTTTGAATGCATCGGACCACCATTTTAATGGTGCGCCGAACGCACTTCGAAATAGAAATTGTTCTTTGTATTTTTCGAACGCACTTCGAACCTAAACTTGACGTAAATCCGTTTGACGTACCATTTGAACGCATCTGGAACCATTCAAACGCACTCATGGACCGTTTGAATGCACTTCGAACATTGTATCCAATTTAGCTCGCATTGGTCCCTTTTAAGCTAGGATTCTCTTCCTTGGTGTTCCATAGCACCCTAAATCAAAATATAAAAATAATTAGTATATTTAGGCACCAAATAAGTATAAAAAAACTAAACATTAAGGGAGAAAAATATGACATTTGCATTCTCATTAATAAACATGAAAATTTTGAATCCTTTTCATTTAGATGATGTTATTTTCATACTCAAATTCGACTTGAAAGCTAGAAGTCGGGTTTGAAAGAAATTTCCCTTTTCCAGAATAAACCTATGAAACTGGTTTGAAATCACTCTGGCATCCTTCACACTCCATTTGCCGTATGTGTCATCTGATTACACATGGATGACTTTAGGAGTTTGAGGTCTAGTGGAGTGGTAACATGGTGTCAAGGTCATGGCTTTGTATGAATTATGAATTGGGCGGGATGCTGCAGGGATTCTATCAATTTGATTGTGCTTTTATACCTGGGAAAAAAAAAACAAAATGCAGTTAGCATGTGGAGTTGAAGATTGTATGCAATGCGTGTCCTATGAAAGTCCCTTCTTTGTGGGAATCTAAGCATTATGTTGAGTCCATTTTAGAGGTGAAGTTTTGCCCCTGTGTGCAACACAATACCTCTTTGGCATGGGTCAGTTGATACTTCTTTATTTATGTAATCCCACCTTCATGGATGTGGAAAGATTTGAGCCTCTCTTGAGATATGGTCCTACGCATACCATGAATCCTTAGGGTTACATGAACCCTTTGAAGTTTGGGTAGGCTTCTTTTAGCATGAGATTGGATTTGTTCCTTTCCCTCTATAGTTAATTAAATACATGAGAATATAATGACTTGAGTTTCTTGGCACTCTTGTCTTGGAATGGATATGACGCATGAACAAAATAATAAACACATGGGCAGCATAATAGTAATGAATAGGCAGTATAGAAAACCCCCTTTTGTTCTTGCTTCGTCCTTTGGTTTTCTTGAACTTTGTAGGCAAGGGAGAAAACAATGAGACTGTAAAAAGAAAAACAAAAAGGAAAAGTTAGTGCCTTTGGATTGAAAATTTTTATGCAATGCATGCCTTAGGGGTGCCCCTACTTTGAGAGTGCACTAAGCATGATGTGTTGGCTCATGTTTGGAGATAGGGAGTTGCCCCTATATGCGATACTGTACCTATGTGAGCCTATTCATTTATTCATTCACACATTCATGCATTCATTCGATGAAAGTAGGAAAAACAATTTTATTGCATTTGATTTTTTTTTTTTTTTTTGGTGTATGGAAGTGAAAGTACATTTGAAGGGGAAGGGAAACATTTTCCTTAGAACTTTTGCCTATTCTATTTTTACATTTGAAATTCTAAATTACTCTTAAGTCTTCGGATTCGCTTTCTTTAGTGGAGGTCGGTGAGAGACCTTGCTTTCTGATTTCCCTTTCCTTTTTGGCAGCCCTATCTCCGTGAGCGAAGACGGATTAGGGCGCTTCTTTATGAGATGACTTTGATGCATGCCATGAGTCCTTAAGGTCACTTGGTACTCTAAGGAGTTTTAGTTGGCTTGATATGAGCAAGAAGGGTTTTGGGCCATTCTCTGGGGGTTAATCAGATGCATGGAGATGCAATAACTTCATTTACTTTGGGAACTCTTGTTTTGAGATGAAAAAGGATGCATGAGCAGTCATGATGCTGAGAGATGCATGAGTAGTATGACATTTATATAGCAAAGGAAAATGTACAAGCAGTGTAATAGCAGGAATTTAAGCAGTTAAAATGGACAAAAAGTAAGGGATAGTAAAGTGGTTGCTCTTTCCTTTTTATTTTTGAAATTGATGCATGTGTCTTAAATCTGGCAGAAGTTCAACTATGCATGGGAGTTAATATGGCATAAAGCAAAGTATGAACAAAAGGTCCACCTACAAAAGAAAATGCAAGAGGTTAGTAATTTTTCGAAAACAAAAAACTCAATGCAAGATAAAATAGACAATAAATGCAAGCAATGCGAGAGCGATGCAAGAGCATGATTATGGAAATCAACAGGAGAGCATGCAAATGGATGTCAATGCAAGAGCAATGAATGTAAGTGATGACACTTGTTTGAAAACTGTTTTGAAAAATAATGTTTGTTTTTACAAACTTAGGATATTGAAAACCTTTTTAGGAACTTAGAAAAATTTTGAAAAGTGAATAAAACTGGACAAAGTAACCAGAGATTCTGTATGAGTGAAGAGTGAAAAGACATGATAATGGTCTAACCCTCTAAGCATCCCCAGCGGAGTCGCCAGCTGTCGCGCCCCGATTTTTAACCAAGCCCTCTTGGCTCGGGAAAAAGCATGGTACTCTCTCGTTAAAACTCATCCTCTTAAAAGAATGATCGCTCCTGAATAGTGCAATTTATACCGCTAATGTATAGTTGCGATGCAGTAATAACATATCGGTAAGTTCGAGGTCGAACGACAAGAAATATGGATGGAATATAGTAAAACTCATTTTGGAAAAGCAGAACTCTTAAGAAAAATAACTCTAGGATGTAAAGAAAAAATTTGATTTGAGATTTGGTTTGAGAAATTATTCTAGGCAATGAAAATAAATTTATACGAAGAAAGTTTAATTAAATAACAATAAGCAAAAGGTCTTGGCAGGACTGATCTAGTTAATAGGCCTACAAGTAGGCCTCTAAGATAGTTTTGACTAAATAAACTCAGGATTTGATCACGCTCTTGGAGTTGATATTAAATTATTTACTAGTGTTCATATCAGGGTCCCATTCATACCTGTCCCAATTTATAAACATGTCTACAAAGTACGTTTGAAGCTTAATCAAGAGTTGTACATTTCTAAAGTAATCCTAATAGAAATATGTAAACAATTATAATCAATACCCTTATCAGAAATTCTAGGTATACGTATCCCTGCTTGCAAATCAGTCTATACATACATGCTAGATATGATTAAGAATATTATTTTCGAAGATATTCATGGGCAAGAAAATGAAACTTGATCCAAGATCTTAAAATCTTAGAAAATAAAGAACTATCTTGAATCTCTACCCATAACCTACTTACCTTTTCAATCCATGCCAAGAAAAAGATTTAGCAGCTTAAAGCCATAGGAAAGCACATGAAAATTATATTGAAAGCTTGTAACAATTAAAAGAACATCAAATCTTGAATATGAAGAAAACCGAATGAATACAAAAATTAGGATTCTTGAAAGGTGAAAACATCAATAAAACTACTCCTACTCCTAAAACTACTATAACTGTAAAGTTTCCTAACTCTCCATAAAGTTTCCTAACTCTCTCCTTAAAAAAAAAAAAAAACTCATATAGGCTTAGAAAGACGTCAATCCTAACCCTAATAGATTTCTGGCCTGCGGCGGGGCATCCCGACACCTCTAGAGGGTGTCCCGGTGGGTCTCAAGGGCATCCGGATGGGTTTCAACACTTAGTAAATTTTTCATAGTTTCACCTACACGGCCACTGCCCGTCTGCATGGCCCATCCGAATGGGTCCCTTGAGGCATCCGAACGGCTATTGTGCCTAAAAAAAGTTGTAAATCTCGAAAAGTTGTATAGAATTGACATATTATGGGCCCTAATAGCCTTCTTGGTTTGAAAAATATGATCTTCCAAAGTTTCAGCTCTGCGTGCTTCAGCAGCTTGGACCACAGCTTCAGCAGCTTGTACTCTAGCAGCGTTTTCTTAAAACTTACGTCCAAAATGTATCCAAAATCCTCCCATGTACGCTCAAAACCTATTGAAAACATAATAAACTTAGTTAATACTAAAACATAACTAAAAAGACATATAAAATCATAAACTAACACTAATAAAGCACTAGTTAAGGCCTTACAATTGCAAGGTACTCACAATGGAAAGCTCATCAAAATAAATTAAATATAATGAAACACAAAAAAGCAATCCAACAACAAGAACCGATAAGGTGTAAATGTATTCGACTTGGCATAAATTCATGAAAGAATATTCAAAACTAAACACTAATCAAAGTAATTGATAAAATATAACTTGTACTCAAAATGAATTCACGAACATGTACTATTAAGATCAACTAGGACTTTTTACGGTTGTAATTTGGTTAAGAGGTATAAGGTCAGAAAGAAAAGGATAAATGGTTCAAGACATGTGTGATCAAAGCACGTAATGATCTATAAGAACACAATTCCAATTCCTAATTTCATTTGATGTTTCATTTTTTTTTTCTTTTTTTTTTCCTTGCTTCTTTTTTTTTTCTTTTTTTCTTTTTTCAAACATCTAACTTCTTTATTTTTTCTTTTCTTGCTCTTCCCTTCTTTTGCTTTCTTTGATAGTTTCCTTTTTTTTTCCTTTACACATCGCAAACATATTACCCTTCTTTCAATGATATTCTCACAAGTGAAGATATTTGTGATTTTATACTAGGGAAATACTTTTACAATGGTGTATTTTAACAAAGATCACATCAAATATGAGTTTAAATTGGTTCTAAGGGAATGCATTCAACAAGAAAATTTGTTACTCAAAATAACAAAAATGGCCTAGAATCATATCCAAAGTACATAAAAGTGAAATTCAAAAGAGTACAAGTGTCAACAACTCGAATCAGTATTCAATATATGAATCAAGAACAAACATAATGAAGCTATTGAATGAATGGAAGATAAACAAATTATTCTTGAGTAAATGTAAACACTCTAAAAAGCGTTAATAGATCTAAAGCTCACAAGGTAAATCTCCACTCACGTAGGATATAATCATAAAAGATAGTTAAGGATGATACCGTAATACTACGATAGTTGCATATGAAATTAATCCTCTCAACTCATGCATTCAAGAGAGATTCAAACAATTGTAAGAATATTAGAAGAAGAATAAGAAATCATACTCAAATGTATCAATGTATATGATTATTCGTTCTTATTGTTGAGTCAAGGTTGATCCTTGTTGACTCAAGGTTAATTCCCATGTTGATTTTGATGATATCTAAACCTTGTGTTATGTTACTAATGAATCTACTTAGTGTGCAGATTAACAAGTTCATAACTTAGACTTAAAGTTGGATCTTAAGTCTAATACATATTAAAGGAATGCAAAACAAGTTCAAGATGCAAGCAATGAATTCAAAGGGCTATGCAATGAACCAAACTGAGAAATGATGCTTATCTCTACTTCAAACATATGTTCTACATTCGAAGAGATTGAAGGTGTTCAATTGAAGCTTCTTTCAAGTATGCATACATTCAATGAAGATTAACTTGCAAGACAGACTGAAGGCTTCATCAGTTAAGGAGATGTAATGATCAGTTAAAGATGAAGAATGGAGATGTTGTTAATGCCTAAAGAAGATTTCATCAGAATATGCAAAGAACAGTTGAAGAAGTGCAATGCTCAGTTGAAGATGAATTGGTAGTTGAAGAGTTTGAAAAATGCTCAAGAGATGATATCATCTGGTATGCTTAAGACCAATTCAAGACATGTGATTGAAGTTGCTGAGAAGATGGCTCACAATGAATATCTGATCTTTACATGGAATCCAAGTGAAGTATTCTTCTACAATGTAAAGGATCAATGAAGATTAGATGTGTGAACAGATTTCATCTAGTCTGCAATGGTCTCAGAAAAGTGAGTTTAATGAAGAATGAAGAATTGCTATCAAAGAGAGGAAATCAGAATTGAAGCATTGTGAAGCTTCATACAATTGAAGAAGACTGGCATTGAAGAAGATGTTCTACAATGATTGAAGAAGCTTTGCAAATGAAGAAGTAAAGTTCAGCTTTAATCAAATGAAGCTTTGATTGCTTGAGATTCAAAAAGAAGATCAACATCCAATGATTGATTCAATCCAAATAAAATAGAAGTTAACTCTGATGAGTTAAGAAGATTTGATTGATCATCATACTCCAAAGACATACTCCTTAAAGTTCTTATACCAGTGCTTTGATAAGCTTGATCAATAGAAATCTGAAGGCTGAATTTTGGGCAGTGAGGGGACTCATGAAAATGAGGAGTCGCCTCCTAATCACAGACGCTAAAAGGCCTGAAGACATTGAACAATGAGGGGACTCATGGAAATGAGGTGTCACCTCTTGCACACAAAAGCAAAATGTCTGAAGACCAAATAGAAAATGAGCGAACACATTGCAATAAAGTGTCACCTCATAAAGACAGACGCCAAGGCTTGAAGATAAGATGATCAATGAGCGGACACCTGAAGATGAAGTGTCACCTCCTGGTAGCAGAAGCAAAAGGCTGGAAGTTTAAATGATCAATGAGTGGACACTTGAAGCAAAAGTGTCGCCTCATGACAGCAGAAGCCTAGTATGAAGAAGACAGATGAACAAGGAGTCGCCTCATCAACCTGAAGAGGAGACTCATGAACTCAGTGAACTATATCTGGTAAATGCAGAAACAAGAAGTATCGATATCACAAAAATGGAGCCGACTCCCTCTGTTATAACGGCTATTTTTCTTAACGTTATAACGGATTGGACGCACATTAATGATACCCAACCACCTCTAACGGATGGAATCAATGCAAGGGTATATATACTAGCCTCCAACTACATTTATACAAAAAGAATCAAGAGGAAGAAACAACAAGAAACAAGAATCACTGATATACACTCAATATTCTTCCAACCTTCATCTGTGAGCTTTGACTGTAAATCTACTCTAGTTAAAGAGTTTGTTTGTGAGTTGTATACTCTTATACACTTGTAACTGAGAGTTTGAGAGTTCTCTTGTGTGAAGCAAAAGTCTTGTAAAGTTTGAGTGGAGCTTGGACAAAACCACTTGGGAATTGAAGAAGCTCGGTGAGGAGTTCTTGTAGAGTGAGCTGAGCACTTTATCAGTCAGCAACCCATCTTGTAATAGTTGATTACATAGTGGAAGAAGGCTTCAAGGAGGTCTTGGGGTGAGGATGTAGACCATGGTTTGTGGTTGAACCTCGGTAAATCTGTGTCTCTCTCCTTTTGCTGTTTTCTTTGCTTCTCATGTTAACATTGCTTTGCACATAGATTAACCATTGCTATATTGTTTAGATTAATCTTAATTAATCTTAACTTGTATTAATAGTCGAAAAACCCAATTCACCCCCCCTCTTGGGTTGCCTATTAGACCAACACTTATATTTAACATTGCAACTCATAGTTAAAAATTAAAAAAATTAAAAATTAAAAACTAAACTACGAAGTATTGAGTACAAAGTCAACCAGTACCACATCGTGGTATAACTTCAAAGTTTGGCCTTAGCTCATTCATTAGTAATTTATAATAAGGATTTAACAAATAAGAAGCAATTGGAATTCTAGGATCCTCATTAAGCTCTTGGCCACAAGACTTGTATAAGGAAGATTGTGAAGGAGTCATGTGATCATGCACTAAGATATAAGGACCCACTTTCCAAGGTATCTCTATGTTTTCTTCTCTTTTTTCACTCTTTATCTCCTTAGGCTATTCCTTTATCTCACTTTGAACCTTACTGGGTTCATCATTCTCATTAACCTCCTCCTTGACCCTATACTCACTCACCCTAGAAGTGTCCTCCCTATGTGTAAACTCATGATGATAGATAGTTATATCAATGACTTCCTCATTCCTAAGGGTGATAGTGGTCGCTTGAAATTGCTTATGGTCAATATTAGGATTAGTGAGAGACTCTTTTGTATAGGCGATGCTAGTGGGGCTAGGTAGAGGTTGAGGTAGAAAAAGAGACTCACCATTCTTTTGAACACACAAACTTTGTGTTAAAAGACTCTTAAGATCATCTAGATCGTCTGCCATGCTAGAGTTCCACTCTATTTGGGATTGCATGAATTGTAACAAGGTTTCCTCTAGTGTCTCCTCTTGATATTGATAGACATCAGAAGCTTGTGATTCATAACGTAGAGGTGGGGGTTGGTATTGTTGAGGGCCTGAAGTTCCTTCATTACTCCAACTATAGTTGGGATGTTGCCACCCCAAATCATAGGTTTCCGTATATGGAGTGTCCTCTAGTGACCCCATATGGGGTGTTTGATAATAATTAAAATCTTGTGGGTAATATGATTTGTTATATTGTTGAGAGTGTGATACACCCTCATTCATCCAATTATAGTGTAAGTGATTTTGCCACCCCGGATGATAGGTTTCTGAGTAGGGAGTGTATGTTTGTCTAAATGTATTCAAATAATCCTCAATAGTTTGGCATGGCAGGACTTGTGCCACCTCATAACCGTACCTGCTCATATTATCATCATACACACCCATAGTCATGTTCTTAAAGTTACCCAACCTATCCTCCAATCTCCACATATTTATACCACCAATTTACAATTAATTACTCCTCTCAATCTCCACTAGAAATCTCCCAACTAAGCGGAAAAAAAAATAGATAAACAAATCTAACTAAAAATAAAAATAGAACAAATAAACAAATAAATAAAAAAAATATGCTTGCAAATTAAAAAGGGATGGAACGAGTGTACCCAAGCAAGCTAAATGTTGAGTTGCCTCATTTTTGGTAGATTGATTGATGAAGTTGCTTTTTCCAGAATTAGTTTCTCCAAATATTGTCACACCAACGCTAATCGCAAGACTCCCCGGCAACGGCACCAAAAACTGATCGCTCATGAATAGTGCAATTTATATCCGCTAGTGTATGGTTGCAATTAAGTAATAATATCTCGTTAAATTTGAGGTCGAACGACAGGGAATATAGATGGAATATAGTAAAACTCACTTTGGAAAAGTAGAACTCTCAAGAAAAACAACTCTAGGATGTAAAGGGAAAATTTGATTTGAGATTTGGTTTGAGAAATTATTCTAGGAAATGAAAATAAATTTATACTAAGAAAGCTTGATTAAATAACAATAAGCAAAAGGTCTTAGCAGGACTGATCCAGTTAATAGGCCTACAAGTAGGTCCCCAAGATAGTTTTAACTAAAGAAACTCAAAATTCGATCACCCTCTTGGAGTTGATATTCAATTATTTACTAGTGTTCATACCAGGATCCCATTCATACCTGTCCTAATTTATAAACTTGTCTGCAAAGTACGTTTGAAGCTTAATCAAGAACAGTAGATTTCTAAAGTACTCTTAATAGAAATATGTAAACAATTATAATCAATACCCTTATCAGAAATTCTAGGTATACGTATCCCTGCTTGCAAATAAGTCTATACATATATGCTAGATACGATTAAGAATATTATTTTTGAAGATATTTATAAGCAAGAAAATGAATCTTGATTCAAAATCTTAAAATCTTAGAAAATAAAGAACTATCTTGAATCTTTACTCGTAACCTACTTACCTTTTTAATCCATGCCAAGAAAAAGATTTAGCAACTTAAAGCCATAAGAAAGCACATGAAAATTATATTGAAAGCTTGCAACAATTGAAAGAACATCAAATCTTGAATATGATGAAAAATTGAATGAATAAAAAAAATTAGGGTTCTTGAAAGGTGAAAAGATCAATAAAACTACTCTTGCTCCTAAAACTACTATAACTGTAAAGTTTCCTAACTCCTTATAAAGTTTCCTAACTCTCTCACCCTAAAAAAAACTCATATGGGCTTAAAAAGATGTCAATCTTAATCTTAACAGATTTCTGGCCCACGACGGGGCTCAAGGGTGTCTGGACGAGTTTCAACACTTAGTAAATTTTTCATAGTTTCACCAACACAGCCACTGTCTATCTAGACTGCTTGTCCAGATGGGTCCCTTGGGGCGTCCGGACGGCCAATGTGCCTTCAAAAAAGTTGTAGATCTTGAAAATTGAATGGGATCAACATATTATGGGCCCTGATAGTCTTCTTGGTTTGAGAAATATGACCTTCTTCAGCTCTATGTGCTTCAACAGCTTGTACCATAGCTTCAGCAGCTTGTACTCTAGCAACATTCTCTTAAAACCTACGTCCAAAATGTATCCGAAATCCTCCCATTTACGCTTAAAACCCATACAAAACATAATAAACTTAGTTAGTACTAAAACATAACTAAAAAGACAAAAAAACATAAACTAACACTAACAAAGCACTAGTTAAGGCCTTATAATTACACTTTTGAAGCACAATCAAAGGATGAGTACGACTAAGTTTGATCTTAAAATTGACTTAAATAAGGGCTTTTGGAAAAAAAAATTTGGAGTCGTCACCTAACATAATTAAAGATGTACTAGGTCACTTAAAACTAAATGTAATTCGAAGACTAAACTTAAATTTTTTGAAAAGGTTTTGAAAATGTCTTTTTTACGAAGGTTTTTGGAAAAAAGATTTTTAGCAACCTTTTGAAAATGTTTGTAAAGCCCTTTTGAAAAACATGACTCCAGATTGGTCTTTGAAACTAGAAATCTATGGTCTGAGAGTTGGTTACATGTAGGGAAGACATCCTAAGATCATCACCCTACCCCGCCCTTTCAATACCTACATGTTTAATCACCCGTGGTTTACTTACTTGAATCACCAGTTACGAATATCTACTTTTATACACTTAGAAAGGATTTTTTTTTAAAAAATGGTTTGGTCATCACTTTTTAAATGAATAATGCATGATACATGTTTTTGGAAAGATATTTGGAAATAGAAAATTTTTAAAATGTGATTGAAATAGAAATTTTGATTGAGAGAGTATTTTGAAGATGGACATTTGACTTGGAAAAAGGGTTATGACCGCACCTTTTTAGATTCCCTACGTATCTCATTTGACGAGAATTAGATCATTCGTAGTTTGGGCAAGGGCCCGATAAAAAAGAGGCACATTGGGGCCTTTGGAATACTTTGAAGACACATCAAGGTCTTTGAAAAGGCTTGAAGACGTTTTGAGGTCTTTGAAAAAAGAGAACTTGAGAGTTTAGAAAAATGCCTTTGAAATAGAACTTTAGATGTTTGAAGTGTTTTTGAAATCGAGTTTGAAGATGATTTTAATAATTTTTGAAAATTAACTCAAGAGAGTTTTAAAATATTTTGAAACAATTCAAGGGAGTTTTGGAAGTGCTTTGAAACAATTAAAGAGAGTTTTGGAAATGTTTTTAAATAACTCAAGGGAGTTTTGAAAATATTTTGAAGCAATTCAAGGGAGATTTGGAGATGTTTTGAGGTATTGTTTTTAAAACTTTGCAGGTGGAGTTTGGGTTGAAAATGCATTTGTGAACTTGTTTTCGAGAAGCTTTTGAAAGTATTTTTTTGGGTACGTTATGAAAGGCATGTTTAATGTTTCATAACCTTTAAGAGGTTAGTCATTGAAGAACTAAACTCTTTTTGGGCTATGAATTTTGAAAACATATTTGGAAAAAGGGGCTAGAGACTTCCCTTTTGGTTTTTAAAACTTTAGGGTTATAGAACCCTTCTTGAATTTCTCACTTATACTAGAACAATCTTAACCATGGAAGGATTAGGGTTGCTTCAAGAATGTGATGTTTGAAAATTATTTTTGAAAAGAGCTTTTGAAAACACTTAGGGTATTGGAACCCTAATATGGATAACCTTGAAGGTTGTATTCAATGTATCACCTTCTCTTGGAATCCCTAATCATAAAAGGTTAGGGACACTTTAGGGTTGTGAGTTTTTGGAACATTCTGAAAATAGTTTTTGAAAAATGTTAAGTGTTTAGCCATTTTAGTCAAGACAAGTTTAAGAGAACTTCTTAGAAGCATTTTGAAGATAGAGTATGGAAGTATTTTAAAAGATTTTGGAATTGATTTTTGAAATATGAAGAGAGTAGGATGTTTTTGAAAGTATGTTATGATAATGGTTTGATAAGAGTGTTTTAAAAACCATTTTTTGGGTGTAGACAACTCAACCTAATGAGTTACGGTTCTTATGGCCAAGATGATGAGAAGAACTCTCAAGAGACGGCTACATGGGGGCCATTCCAACGTTGCAACTCAAAAGAGCCAAGTCTTAGGAATTCACATAGAAAAAGAGAGCTCAAAAACCATTTTAACAATAATGAGAACAAACATCCTTTTGAAAACCTCCCTTGAAGAGAGTTGTTTTGAAAACCACCTTTAGGGTGAAGAAGACTATCTCTAATGAACTAGGGTTCATATGATCAAAATAATAGGAAAACCGCTCAAGAGAAGGTCCCAAAGGTCCATCATTTCAACCACAAAGCTCAAGAGAGTAAATCTTTAAAAATCAATGTCGAAGAAAAGGGTTTGAAAGCCGTTTTAATGCAAATTGAAAAGTAACGAAATGCAAGGATGAAAATGTGGCTAGGGGTAAGAGGGAAGCTTCATAAGGCATGAAAGTCTAGGGTTTAACATTAAGCTTTAAGAAACCAAATCTTAGAACTATTTTAAGGGAAATGCTTTAATATAGGATTTGAGAAAGATATAAAAATGAAAATAGTGCAGGTTTTCAAAAATTGATGATGAACATGAAAATGGAGCCAATCATGCAAATGAACATGGTAACCATATGCAAAGGGGGTCATGAAATTATACAAGGCTAAAATGCCACACCACCTTGTAAGGTGCTTCAAGGCTATGCCATCTCAAAGTAGGCTTGTGAAAGATCCCCCTACATGGTGGCTCCCACAAGCTTTCCTCTAAGCATGACCTATGAGCTCTCTTATTTCAAGCATGTAAGAAAGGGAGGTAGAAGATGGGGGTTAAAAGAGAAGAATAGTCTAAGTGGACTAGGAGGGAAAGGAGAGAAGTGGGAGAGACATAAATCAAAAGGGGATACCACCTTTGTCTTCAAACCACTTTCAAGCTTATATGGATGACTTGTCTTGAACTTGAATAGCCTTGGAGAGGCTAGAGGGGGTTGAAAATGGCTCCTTTATGGTATTGAAGGCTTTGTAGATGGGGTGTATAGACTCGACAAAGGTTAAATCTAAATTAGATGCTTGGAGGGTGAGGTGTATAGGATATTTCGGAGTTCTGAAGCTCATTTTTGCAGGCCTTCGCTACTGTTTTCAATCCTTGAATACGTAGAGGGGGAGGCCTGCATTTATAGGCAAAGCCTCTGGGCACTGGCGCTTGTGCTACATGAGCCTAGGCAATTTTTTCCTTAGCGCATGTGATACATGCGCCAATACTGTTTCAGTGATTGAATGCCACATGACACCCTCTTTACTGACTCAACTTGGGAAGCAAGTAAATTTTTGATCGATCTGATCACAATTTGGGCGCATATAGCATACGCTTTGCCATTTGGAACTTTCGTGTTACCTTTGCCTCGATAATTGTGCAACCCGGAAAAGATTCGAGAAAATCGGTCACATCCATGATGTTCCCCTATTGTTTCTCAAGAATCAGGAACTTTCAGGGAGCTTTAAAAGTGTTCGAAAGAGTGATATATCACCTTAGGAAGCATGTATAAAAATACACTTTTGTGGAGTGTCTGTGATACGCTCCGCGCATGTTCAAAAGTAGCAGTTTTCGGGCCACATGATCAGGGCCTTCGGGGGATGATCTCTCCGATCGAACCGTACCGATGGATAGTGCTTTGGAAATACTTTTGAAAATTCCTTAATTTACGCATTTCTCAAGTTATTTGATAGTGCGTTTTAATTAGGGAATCAGAAGAAAAAATAACCGTAGCAAAGCGTCTGTATGACGCTGCAGAGGTTTCTGAAAGTGGCAACTTTCGAGCCACACAATCAAGGGCTTCGAGAAGCAATCTATTCAATCGATTCATATCGATGGAATGACCTATGGACGAGCTTCCAGGAATTTTCTAATTTACGTATTTCTCAAGTCGTTTGTCGATGCGTTATAATTAGGGAATTGGTGAAAAAATATAATCCTAGCGGAGCGTCTGTAAGACACTTCAAGGGTACTTTCTTTGACTTGGAAATGTTTGGAGTCACAGGACTCCCCTTGGATTGGACATGGTCGTAGAATAAGGTATTCCGGTTTGGTACCCAGAGCTAGTGTAGTTTCAGGACACACTCGGGCCATCGGGGGTAAAATGGTTATTTTGACCGGAATTGGTTGGAAAGGGTCAGAATGGATTAAAGTGGTATATTAAACATGCCAGACTTTTTAGGGACATTCTTGGAAGGTGTACTCACCTGTCTGGAGGGATTTGTGCTGTGTTGGTGTGCCTAGGGGCAAAATACTCTTTTTGACCATAATTAACTAGAATGGGACCAGAATTAACTGGAATGGGACCGGAATTGGTCAGGATGGCATATCAAGTACGCCTATCTATCTAGGAACATTTTGGAAAGGTGAACTTACCATCTTGAGGGATTTTGAACTTTTTCAAAGACGTGCCTGGAGGCTTAAGGGGCAGGTTTGGTCATTTTTTACCGAGTCAGACTAGCAAGCACCGGTGTTGACCTAGGTATTGGTTCCCGAGACTGCCCGGTCTCAAAAAGCTACTTGTGCGGTGTTAGTCCCTTAGACCGTCCAGTCTCAGAAAGCTACCTGTAGGGTGGTGTTGGTTCCTAAGATCGCTCAATCTCAGAAATCTACCTGTAGGGAGGTGTTGGTCCCCGAGATTGCCTGGTCTTGGAGAGCTACCAGATAACGGACATTCTACATTGGCAGGCTAGCAGGCACTAGAAGTGAACTGTCTGGAACTTGATATGGTGTTGGTCCCTGAGATTGCCCGATCTTAAGAAGCTACCTGGATGTGTTGGTTCCCGAGACCGCTCGATCTCAAAAAGCTATCTAGAGCATCTAAAGGCAATATGGTCTTTTAGCTTCAATTGAGCTTTGTGGGCTTGGGAAGCGACTAGTTGACTGAACTGGAGTTTAGAAGAGCTGGTATGGGCTCAAATGTGTTGTGATGTTTGAAACTGAATTCGGTCTAGCTGGAGATTGCTGAGCGAGCAAAAATGGGGTGCTTACATTCATTAGGAAGATTTCCTCCAAATCATTTTCATTGTAGACTTGTTCGAATAATAAAAAATGCACTATTGCAGCTCTAGGTGCACTCAATCATAACTTTATAACTTCATGTGCATTCAACCATAATCTTACAACTCCAAGCACATTTACTAATAATCTTGCAATTTTAGGTGCAATTAATCATAGTGAGTTTTTAGAAAGATTATAGTTTTATGGCACTCCTATTTTTTATTTTTTTATAAAAATTCAATGATGACTCAATGGTAAACCAAAATAGGCAGCGACCATAATAAGCATAATTAAATAGTAGCAACCATAAATTAAAGCAGTAGGAGGTGGTAAACCAATCTTATAAAGTAATAATAATTAAATAAACGGCGTGCAGGCCGTAATGAGCATTCTACAAGAATGCTTGATTTCTTCTATGTAATTGCATTTTTAAAAGTAATACATACAATAAAATCTGACAAACATAAGTTAATGATCATGTAAAATCTCTACCGAATATATTAATGTTAGGTAGTAATTATGATAAAAGATAACCAATAAAACGCAATATACTTTTTACTAATATTGTTTATTATATAATTACTATGCAATTATTATTCACAAACAGTAAAAGTACTGTTCATGAATAGTAGTAATCAATAGTAAGAACACTATTGATGCATAGTATTCATTACTACGATTCATTCGATATATATATATAATCATTGTTTTTGTCTGCATTAGAACTTTCAATCCGATATTAAAATATAGTCAAGTCACATGTCTATAGAAATGTATTGAAATAAGAATTCCAAATCTATAAATATTATAGGTAAAAAATGTAAGATTTGGAATAAATAAAACAACAAAGTTTTAAAATAAATACTATTCATCTCAATAGTTCAACTACTGTTCATACTATTCATGCGATAAATTAAGTGAACAAACAAAGATAAATTATACATAAAATGAAGTATCTTTCTAATGTAAAGAAAAACACAAAGTATTTTAGAATATCATGCTGATAATGTGTTATAAAACTAAAAGAATACAAAACAGATAAAATTACTCAAGACAAAGTATAGAAAATAGTTATTCAAGAATTGTCAAATATTTATCATATTAATTCTTCTGGAACAATTAGGGATAGATTTTCTGAAACACCCAAGACTTTTTTGATAATACAAAACCAAAAAGAATACAATATGATATTTGAGTACTTACCTATACTTCGCTTCCTTCTCTTTTCTCTCTATTTGTTCTTTTTTATTTTCACTCTACTCTTCTTTTCTATTTTTCTTTCTCTCTTCTTGACTATTCACCCCGAGCTTCTATATATATATATATATATTAATAGAAGTCGTGAGTGAATGGAGCAATGTGAGGCGGTAGCCAGCCATAATAAAGGTCATCGATAACTTGTGCTTACATAATACATAGAACCTTTTAGTTGGAAGAAGAGAATTTAGAAAAGAAAAAGTAAACTAATAATCCAAATTGCTTCGGAGCTTATTTATGAAGTTTCATAAGCCAACACAACTATTCATTTAAAATAATAAGAAGATTCTGTATATCATTTCAAAATGTAATGCAAAAGAAAGTGATCAAGCAAGTCATTGTAATCCCAAGGCTCAATACCACAATTAGGAAGTATTTTTAGGTATTTGGTCTGATTTAGACACTAAGTATGGCAAGCAGGTCGCCCCCTCGCCACCTCTACCCCCCATTTCTCTCATCCTTCCAAATGTTTGGTCTGTTATTAGTTTTAGGAGCAAAAGTCGGGAACAAAGAACAATGTGCTGTTGAATCTTCGGTTAATACCCAATCTGAGAAAAAGGAGAAAAAAAAAAAAAAAGAAATGAAAAGGCCAGTCATTGGTTCCATTCCACCTTTTGCTTTTGCATCAATCTAACGGCTCCTATTTTTTCAAAAATCTCAGGCACCCATTTCAGAGAAACACAAAATACAGGCAGCCATTTCAGCAAATCAATAGAAAAACACCAAAAACCTGAAAAAAAATTGTTGTTTTTCATTTGGGTTTTTGGTTGGTGGGTTATCTGTTTTTCTTGTAGCAATGTGGGTTCGTTTGGTTTTGAGGATCACATTAATGGAACGCACAGAGATTGATCTGGGTTAAGGAATAGGGGGTGTGAGGAAGACAGAGAAGGGGGCCGCAAGGGAGGTGTTGGGAGAGAGAGAATGAGCAAAGAACTGGGCGGCATTGTGAAGGCCTGGGAAACAACTGTACGCAAATCACAAGCAGTTGCAAAGAAAAGGGCAAACAGCTTCTTCACAACAATGTCAGTTGCTCCCGCTGATGACGAAGATGACGATGACGGCACTGGCGACGGCAAGGACTGCACGGTGAAGGTCCTGTCCAACGGCGACATGTATAATGGAAAGTGGGTCGATGACCTTCCTCACGGCCAGGGAAAGTATCTGTGGACAGATGGGTGTATGTATGTTGGTGAATGGTTCAGAGGCAAGACCATGGGTAAAGGAATGTTCAGCTGGCCCTCTGGTGCCACCTATGAGGGTGAATTCAAGAGTGGTTATATGGATGGTCAAGGGACTTATACAGGAGTTGGAGGAGCTACCTATAAAGGTTCTTGGGTGATGAATTTGAAGCATGGAAAGGGGACTAAGAACTATGCCAATGGGGATTACTACGATGGCGAGTGGCGCCGGGGATTGCAAGAGGGACAAGGGAGGTACCAATGGGATAATGGTAACCATTATATTGGGCAATGGAGGAGTGGCATGATGAATGGCAATGGAACAATGATTTGGGCTAATGGGAATCGATATGACGGGTTTTGGGAAAACGGATTGCCTAAGGGAAATGGAACATTTCGATGGGCGGATGGGAGTTTCTACGTAGGCGTGTGGAGTAAGGACCCGAAAGAACAGAGTGGCACTTATTATCCTTCGGCGTCAGAGGTGGGAAATGTGGATTGGGATCCTCAAGAAGTGTTTTTGGTTGATTTAAATGATTCTACGATTTGTCCCTGTGAGAAGGTCTCGATATTGCCTTCGCAAAAGATGCTTAATTGGCCTGGTCTTGAAGGGGAGTTATTGCAGAAGCGGCCCATGTTGAAACCTTCAAGAGGAAACGAGGCAAGGCCGAGGAGAATGTCTGTGGATGGGAGGCTGAGCAATGGTGGTGCGTATGGTTTGGGCTCGGATGCTGACAACAGTGGTGATGTTGTTAATAGATATTCAGTTGGAGGGAGAGAGGCAGAAGAAGGTTTGGGGAACCTTCAAGTTGATGATATGGACCCCTCAAGGACAACCAGACCACAGCAGATTAGAATACAGCCGGTGAAGAGACAGGGAGAGACAATATCTAAAGGGCATAAAAATTATGAGCTCATGCTCAATCTGCAGCTTGGAATAAGGTACTTAATTTATGACAGTTTTATGAACAGTTTTCTTTTTTTTTTTTGGCTTGAGCATAGTGTTGAGTTCCATCTACTTTCTGGATCTTTATCACTATTGATGTTACATAAACATGACTTCCTGAATGAATTAGCTTGATGAACTAAGAACACCTTGAGCTGATTGTTCGTTTGCGGTGTTATCTATGACAAAACATTCAATTTAAATGATGCACTATTTTTTAAGGTCCGGAGGTTGAGTTTCTCCTATTAATAAACAAATGAATAAATTTCAGAACTTGTGTAAAGTAGTTGCTGTGTACAGTTAAAATTAAGATGAATGAAATGCTTTCATGAAGTAATAACTTACCCCAAAAAACAGAGTCTTCTAGTCACGAAATTTATCTTCATTTTTTCAGAAATATCTATTATGTACTTTCATTGCTTTGAACCATCCACTTATAGATAATGTTTATGCATATCTTGTTTATTCCCCCTTCCTTTTTGTTTACGGAGATTTCCTCTTCCCTGTAATTTGTAATTTTTTGGAAAGGACCCTCTCCAACACAATATTTTGAGAAACACACAGCTTTAAGTCGTACATAGGATAAATGGGGTGAATTTCTTACTAAAGATGGATATGAATTATGGAAATAAGATCTATGTATCTGCTTACTGCTTCTATTGATTTTTTTAGAAGATTATGGTTCGAGAGGAGAAAGATTATAATTTGTTTGTTGTTGGAAGGAACCAATATTGCAGCTATTGATTTCCAGCCAGAAAACAAGGTGTCTGGCATGTTTATGATTTCGTGTACCGAAGAGGGACAGAAGGATCAAAAGTACAGTTGGAGTGTCTCATATATGGTTAAATTGATAAATAGTTCCTTATTTTGCTCTCTCTCTCTCTCTCTCTCTCTCTCTCTCTCTCTCTCTCTCTCTCTCTCTCTCTCTCTCTCTCTCGACCAAAAACAGAAATCGTAGTAAAATTTAGTGCGTAGAAGTGTTTTCCATTTGTAAGTTTTCTACGAATTCATAACCTATACAAACTCTTCTTTGTAGCTTCTTGGATAACAAAACAGAAATTTTGACTTCATTCCTTTATAAGGTGAATTGTGTGAGAAAATAATTGCCAACACCAATTATTTTCCCCCCAATGTGAAAGCCGCGTGCTGATGTCTCATAATGATGTTTTATATCTCCATGTAAATTTACAAGCTGCATCCTCTAACTCGTTTCTGGTGCCATCGCATAGACATTCTGTTGGAAGACCAGCCCCAGCTACATCCCTTGATTTGAGGTCTTCAGCTTTTGATCCCAGGGAGAAAGTATGGACCAAATTTCCATCTGAAGGATCAAAACATACTCCGCCTCACCAGTCTTGTGAATTCAAATGGAAGGATTACTGCCCATTGGTTTTCAGGTCAGCCCCAATATATATCACTTGCAATGGATTAACCCGTTTTCAGCAATCAACACATTAATCTATCTTACTTTTGTATGTGCGCATATCTCTGTGGGCCCATGCTCATCTGTTCCAATTAAGACCAAGGATGGTACTATGAAGAAGTAGAAACTCGGAAATGGTAAAAATTATCAAAACTATGGTCTTTGGGGCTCAGGGAGATTGATGTTTTGCATAAAGAAGTTGTTTTTACTGAACATTTGTTGTTCGTCTCACTTATTGCACTATCTCAACATTAGCTTCGATTTTGAAAGAGTTATTTTTTACTACTGATTGAATTTGAAGAAATGAGGCCTAATATTCACAGAAAATATATTTTCAGGACTCTTAGGAAATTGTTCAAGGTGGATCCAGCTGATTACATGATATCCATCTGTGGGAATGATGCCCTTCGGGAGCTCTCTTCCCCAGGAAAAAGTGGAAGCTTCTTTTACTTAACCAATGATGACAAGTACATGATAAAGACTATGAAGAAGGCTGAAGTTAAAGTGAGTTCATTCTCTGCCCACCTCATCCAAGTTTCAGATAAATGACTGGGTGCCGCAGTCCACCCTTTTTTTTTTCTTTTTTTTTTCTTTTTCCCTTGAATACTATTACAATCACTGACACAAAGTTTTCTGTATCAGTAATTCCATACCATGCCCACAATCCATTGCATGGTTTAACTTACCTAATTGATCGGAACTTTGCAAACACGACAATTTTGAAGTAATCCCAGAATTAATTTTGAAGGATACCAAACACTATGCTTCTCAAGCATGGCTTCAAAAAAATATATATATGTGACGTATGGGATGACGGCGGCTATAAGCCGCCACCCCTTCCGCAGCCTCCTCCCCCCTTATTCTCTCTCTTCTTCTTGTATCTATAAATAGAGAGGCTTAGAGAGCCTCTCAGCAGAGAGAAAAAGAGAGGAAAAATAGAAGAGAGGAATCAAAGAGAGGAAGAAGAGAGAGGAAAGAGAAAAAAGAGCTGTCTAGGTGAGTTGTAAATATTATGTTGTATTATTATTGGCAATAATATTTTGGGTGGTCCAAAAGATCAACCCTAAATATTCCTGAAGAATAATTATGATAAATATTTGATAGTTCCTGAAGAACTATTCACGATACATATTTTGTGTTCATTTATTTTTCTGTCTTATTTACTTATATAACACGTTATCAGCACGATGCTCCAACTACTTTATGGTTTTCTTTACATCATGATACTACTTTTTCTGTGTAATTTATCTTCATTTTGAATTCTTTCCTGTGCACTCAATTCGCGTGAATAATATGAATAGTAATTCACTATTGCAATGAATAGTATTTCTTTTAAAACTTTGTTGCTTTTATTTCTCTCTTATATCTTGCATTATTTGTCTATGATAGTTAGAGATCTAGAATCCATATTTCGATACCTTTCCATAGACATGTGACTTGACTATTTTTTGATGTATGGATTGAAAGTTAGAATAAAGACAAAAATAATAAAATAATATATATATCGATGCATGTTACTATTCATGAATAGTGATGAATAGTATTGAAATAGTAAAATATAATATAAAATGCAATGAATAGTGCATTGATTTTCGTTTAATTATTTATACATCATATTGTCACTATACCTGATTTAAGTTTATTGTTTTGTATGGTCTAGCATTGTAAAATGTCAAATCTTGCCAAATTGGAATTTGCCGCCCTTGATATTTCTGGTGATAATTATTTATCGTGGATCCTTGATGCCGAGATCCATCTTGCTGCAAAAGCACTTGAACAAACAATAGTGGAGGAAAATGACGCATCCCAGCAGGATCGCGCAAAAGCTATGATTTTCCTTCGCCATCATCTTCATGAGGAACTGAAATCAGAATACCTCACGATAAAAGATCCATTGCTCTTGTGGCAAAATTTAAAGGAGAGATACAAGCACCAGAAGACCGTAATCCTCCCAAGAGCCAGATCTGAATGGATGCACCTGAGGTTGCAAGATTATAAAACTGTCAGTGAGTGCAACTCTGCATTATTTAAAATCAGCTCACGATTAAAATTATGTGGAGACAAGATTACGGATGAAGACATGTTAGAAAAAACATTTTCTACATTCCATGCCTCGAATGTGCTCCTGCAGCAGCAATATCGAGAGCGTAGATTTAAGAAATATTCTGAATTAATATCCTGTCTTCTTGTGGCTGAGCAAAATAATGAGTTGTTACTGAAAAACCATCAGTCCCGACCTACTGGTTCAGCTCCATTCCCTGAAGTGAATGCAAGCTCAATTAGCAGACGTGGTCACGGACGTGGTCGTGATAATGGCAGAAATAATAGTCGCAATCGTGGACATTATCGTGGAGATTATCATATGAGATTTAAAAATACCACACCATACCACCAGCAGTGGAATAAATATGAAAAAGGGAAAGGGTTACAGAATCAACCTCTTCCTAAGAAATTTGAAGATACTTGTTATAGGTGTGGGATGAGAGGCCATTGGTCATGTACCTGTCGTACGCCCAAACATTTTAGAGAGCTTTACCAAGCCTCAATTAAAGATAAAGAAAAAAATGCAGAATTGCATTTTACAGATTTTGATGGCCCAGTTGATATTTCTCATCTTGATGTTTCAGATTTCTTTGAAGATGCAAGTGGAAGAATAGACCATTTAATTGGTGATGGAGATGTCCACACTACTTAATTTTCTTGTTTATTTGTTCTAGTTTATGTTGTTTCTTATCAGCTTGTGTAATGTTTCCTTTATCTGCTTGTCTTTGTAATAAATGATCATGTTTTAATTAAGCACATTTAATATGTTATATAGATACATGGATCATATCAACGCGTTGAATATATCTAAAATGAATGGTGAAGCCATATGTCTGGTAGACAGTGGAACAACACACACAATTCTTCGCGAGAAAAAATATTTCTCACACTTGACATTACTTAAAGCTAATGTCAAGACAATCTCTGGCACAACAAAATTAATTGAAGGCTCCGGAAGGGCCAATATAATATTGCCAAGAGGAACAAAGTTATGCATTGATGATGCATTGTATTCTACAAAATCTACACGAAATTTGATTAGTTTTAAAGATATACGTCTTAATGGATATCATATTGAGACGACGAATGCAGATAATGTAGAACAACTCTACATTATTGCTTATATTTCAGGAAAGAAATATATATCAGAAAAACTTGCTGCATTGTCTTCTGGATTATATTATACTTCTATAAGAGCAGAAGAATCACCTGTAGTGATGCACCAGAAGTGCCTTGACCCAAAGAATTTTATACTATGGCATGATCGTTTGGGTCATCCAGGGTCAACCATGATGCATCAAATTATTGACAATTCACATGGACATCCGTTAAAGAACCTGAAGATTCTGTTGTCACATGATTATACATGTGCTGCCTGTTCACAGGGGAAATTAATTGTCAGACCATCTCCTTCCAAGGTAATTCTTGAGTCCCCATCATTCTTACACAGAATTCACGGGGATATCTGTGGGCCAATACATCCTCCATGTGGACCATTTCGTTATTTCATGGTTTTAATAGATGCATCTACACCGTGGTCACATGTTTGTTTGCTTTCTACCCGTAATATTGCTTTTGCTAGACTGCTTACTCAAATTATTCGCTTACGGGCACAGTTTTCAGATTACCCAATCAAGTCGATACGACTAAATAATGCTGGAGAATTTACATCTCAAACCTTTGATGATTATTGTATGTCAATAGGGATTGATGTTGAACACCCAGTTGCCTACACACATACACAAAATGGTCTTGCTGAAGCGTTTATAAAACGGCTCCAATTAATTGTTCGACCTTTACTTATGAAAACAAAATTACCTGTTTCTGCTTGGGGACATGCCATATTGCATGCTGCATCTTTGGTTAGAGTCCGACCAACTGCTTACCATCAGTACTCACCATTACAACTTGTTATTGGTCAGCAACCAAATATTTCTCACTTACGAGTTTTTGGTTGTGCTGTATATGTCCCTATCTCACCCCTACAGCGTACTAAAATGGGTCCCCAACGTAGACTTGGAATTTATGTTGGTTTTGATTCTCCATCTATTATTAGATATTTGGAACCCTTAACAGGTGATGTCTTCAAGGCACGTTTCGCGGATTGTCATTTTGATGAGTCAGTCTTCCCACCATTAGGGGGAGAAAGGACACAATTAGAAAAACAACGAGAGATCAGTTGGAATATTGCAACAATGTCTCACCTTGATCCTCGAACAAGTCAATGTGAATCAAAAATTCACAGAATTATTGATTTACAGACAATTGCAAATCAATTGCCTGATGCCTTCACCGACACAAAGAATGTGACAAAATCACATATACCAGCTGCTAATACTCCAGCACGTATTGATGTCCCTGTAGGACAATCTATTAGTACAGCAGCAAATGAATCTAAAACACGCTTGAAGCGTGGGAGGCCTGTCGGTGCAAAAGACACGGTTTCTAGAAAAAGGAAGACACAAGAAATAATGCATAAGCAAGTTGGTGCTCCTGAAGAGAACACAATATCTAAACTTCCTGAAGAAGAGAATCCTGAAGAAGAATTCCCAGAAGAGAAACCTCCTGAAGAGATATCTCCTGTAAATGATATGGTACCTGAAAATAATGAGATCTCAATAAGTTATATGAATACAGGAGAAAGCTGGAAAAGAAATAAGATTGTTGTCGACAACATATTTTCATTTAAAGTAGCTCTTGGCATTACCAGAAGTAATGAAGAGACTGAACCACAGACAGTCGACGAATGTCGACGTAGAATTGATTGGCCAAAATGGAAAGAAGCTATTGAGGCAGAATTACACTCATTAGCACAACGTAAAGTATTTGGACCTGTAGTCCACACACCTGAAGATGTGAAACCTGTTGGATATAAATGGGTATTCGTACGAAAACGAAATGAGAAAAATGAAATAGTACGATATAAAGCCCGACTCGTAGCACAAGGTTTCTCGCAGAGACCTGGTATTGATTATGATGAGACATACTCTCCTGTAATTGATGCCATTACGTTCAGATTCTTAATTAGTTTATCAGTCTCAGAAGGACTGGATATGCGTCTGATGGACGTCGTGACAGCCTACTTGTATGGTGAATTAGATAATGATATATATATGAAAATTCCTGAAGGATTTAAAATGCCTGAAGCACATATTTCATCTAGAAGCTTATATTCTATCAAGCTTCAACGATCGTTGTATGGGTTAAAACAATCTGGACGCATGTGATACAATCGTCTTAGTGAATATCTATTGCAAAATGGATATGTGAATAATACAATTTGTCCATGCATTTTTATTAAGAAATCAGAATCTGGATTTGCTATTATTGCAGTCTATGTCGATGATTTGACTCTTGTTGGAACTTCTGAAGAACTGACAACATCTGCTCGTGATTTAAAGGAGTTTGAAATGAAAGATCTTGGAAAAACCAAGTATTGTCTTGGATTACAGATTGAGCACTTATCCAATGGAATTCTTGTCCATCAATCAGCATATACTGAAAAGGTTTTAACGCGGTTTTACATGGACAAAGCTCATCCATTAAGTTCTCCAATGGTTGTCCGTTCACTCCACATATATAAAGATATTTTCCGTCCTCAAGATGACCGTGAAGAACTTCTTGGTCCTGAAGTACCATATCTTAGTGCAATTGGTGCCCTTATGTATCTTGCCAATTGTACAAGACCTGATATAGCATTCTCTGTCAACTTATTGGCACGATACAGTTCTGCACCAACACAAAGACATTGGAAAGGAGTGAAACATATATTGCGTTACCTACGAGGGACAACTGATATGGGATTATTTTATTCCAAGGAGTCACAACCTGAATTGATTGGCTATGCAGACGCTGGCTACCTTTCTGATCCTCATAAAACTAGGTCTCAAACTGGGTATGTGTTTACTTATGGTAACACTGCTATATCCTGGCGATCAGTGAAGCAAACATTAACTGCAACTTCTTCAAATCATTCTGAGATAATTGCAATTCATGAAGCAAGCCGAGAGTGTATTTGGCTAAAATCCATGATTCAACATATTCAAGAAAGTTGCGGATTATCTACAATCAAAGATACATCGACGATATTATACAAGGATAATGCAGCTTGTATTGCACAGATTAAGGGAGGCTACATTAAAGGTGACAGAACGAAGCATATTTCTCCAAAGTTCTTCCATACACATGAGCTCCAGAAAAGTGGTGATCTTGATGTTCAGCAAATACGGTCTAGTGATAATTTGGCCGACTTATTTACTAAGGCATTACCGACTGCAACATTTGAAAAGCTTGTGCATGGTATTGGTATGCGCCGTCTCAGAAATCTTTCATGAAGCAGATAATTTTCTTATTCTTCAGGGGGAGTTAAGTACTGTACTCTTTTTCCTTCGCTATGATTTTTTTCCCACTGGGTTTTTCCTAGCAAGGTTTTAATGAGGCAGTTTTAACATACCCAATAGGTCATCCCAGGGGGAGTGTGACGTATGGGATGACGGCGGCTATAAGCCGCCATCCTTTCCGCAGCCCCCTCCCCCCTTATTCTCTCTCTTCTTCTTGTATCTATAAATAGAGAGGCTTAGAGAGCCTCTCAGCAGAGAGAAAAAGAGAGGAAAAATAGAAGAAAGGAATCAAAGAGAGGAAGAAGAGAGAGGAAAGAGAAAAAAGAGCTGTCTAGGTGAGTTGTAAATATTATGTTGTATTATTATTGGCAATAATATTTTGGGTGGTCCAGAAGATCAACCCTAAATATTCCTGAAGAATAATTATGATAAATATTTGATAGTTCCTGAAGAACTATTCACGATACATATTTTGTGTTCATTTATTTTTCTGTCTTATTTACTTATATAACAATATATATATTATTTCTGATTTTTTTTTTCTCACTGGCTTCCCTAAATTTCCTCAAGGTTTTAATTAGTTATTTCAGAGCTCTGACTTGTACATGGTCTATTATAGCACTCCTATCCTGATTGATCAAAACCACTACAGGTTCTAATAAGGATGCTTCCAGCTTACCATAATCATGTCCGAGCATTTGAGAACACTCTTGTCACCAAATTTTTTGGCCTTCACTGTGTGAAGTTAACAGGGCCTGCTCAAAAGAAGGTAAGGTTGAAAGTAAACAAATCCAAACTCTGAAATTCTGAATCATGAACTTCAAGAAATCAAAGCATGTGCTTTGTGCTCATGCTTTGTATTCATGTCTCAGGTGCGATTTGTTATAATGGGGAATCTGTTCTGTACTGAGTACCCTATTCACAGACGTTTTGACTTGAAAGGTTCTTCCCATGGCCGCACAACTGATAAACCTGAGGCTCAAATTGATCCAAATACAACCCTTAAGGATCTTGATCTAAATTTCCTTTTCCAATTGCAGAAGGTTTGGTTCCAAGACTTTTGCAGGTGAACTTCCTTTAAAATAACTTCTGTTCCTTTTTCTATTTTGTTTCATTTTTTATCCATAAAATCGAGAGAATATTAGAAGCCAACTTCCTTGCAAATAGTAAGAAATAGGACATTTTGAGGAGAGTGGAACAGCATTAGTGCCAATTATTGCTTTTGCCCTCCATATTCTTCTTTTACTGGAATTCTCACAGGAAGAAGAATTTTCACATTTTTTTATGAATCTCATCTCAACTAAATGAAACCTTATGTATCTGTAGACATTACAGCTCCATTTCAAACAAGAGTTGGTTCCTGAGTCAATCCAGTTAACAATGCATGAACTGATGATTCTTGACTGGCTCTTATGATGTGAACAATCATCCGAGAAGCATAAAAGAGCATATTTGGCTGCCAAATGGTCCATGAACTGTTCACACAATTTAAACCAAATATTGCTCAATATAGACAGACATAAAAATTGGTTCCAAACACTGAAGAACTTGGGAGCTTTTCAAGTTGACAATACTAAAGACTATGACGAGGTCAAGAACTGGGGAAAAAAAAAGGAAAGCGAGAGAGAGAGAGAAGGGGGCAGAATGGCCCTTGTCAGGAAGGAAACATTATAAATTTGTATGCTTTTGATCAATTCAAATATTGAGAGAAAACCTGTGTCATGAAAGGTGAAATGTTGCTTCTCAAAAATGGATGGATAAATGTCTTTTTTTTTTTAAAGAATACCCTTCCAAAAGATTAGCATGTTTCTGCACCCACATCCCAGCAAACACAATTCTAAAATTAACTCTAAAAGAGGGATTCTTTCAGATGAACGTTTGAGATTATGCCTATATACTTGTTTCTTTTCGTAAGCTAGTTTCTCTTTATGCAGGCAAGTGGACAGGGATTGTGACTTTCTTGGACAGGAGAGAATTATGGACTACAGTCTTTTGGTCGGTCTTCACTTTCGAGAAACTACTCCATACACTAGGGAAATCCCGATCACTGAGGGTCGTACTTCTGGAGTCCGCACTCCTACTGGTTTAACCCTTTATCTTTTTCTGTATCAACTTGTCCTTTTCATGGTTTCAAGTTGAATAATTGCTGATAGTGCAAGTACAATTTGATCTTCTCTTACAGGAAATGGAGACCCTGATACTGATGGAGTAGCCCCTCGCCTTTCAAGAGCAGACATGGATCAGCTTCTTTTTGACCCTGCCGGGTGAGCACAAACATGAGAAAGTTTTGATAATAACAACAAAATAAAACATAAAGAATTGAAGTTCTGAAATATCCCCAACTTGTTCATCAGGAGTCCAATTCTGCATGCATACTTTATACCATTGTGAATCATTTATTAGCTTGCAACTATTTAATATATGTCCCAGTTATGAAAATTTACATCACCGAAATAATCTTCTTCCCACCTAACATGCATTCTTTTACCCCAAGCAAAATTTATTCTTGAGAAAAACAAACAGGTAGATGAATTTATTTTTCATTTAGTTCATGAGGCTTACGGAAACATCAATCTGTAATTCTTGTTAACTTAAGTGAGAAAATAACTCCTTTTAATTGACGGTTATCAAAAAAATAAGAAAATGTTACAAAATTTATATTGACTGCCTTCAATACTAAGTTCAACACACATAAGACTTTGACCATGTTTCGACTCATGATCAATCCATAAATACCGATAGAAAATAAATAGGCACTCAAAACAAGTACATGTTTTTTTTTTTTTAGCTGTTACACGTTCGAGTATTATTAACCAACTTCGGTTTTCAGTGCCAGTTACACCCCATAGGCTTTCGCATTCGCATCTCTCTAAAATTGAAATTTTTTTTTTTAATCCAATAAGTAGGAATCAATAGAAAGGGCTAATCCCTTATGAACAATGTCCTTTGCCTTTCTCATTGTTCACAAATTGATTTTTTCAGGTGGGCATCCATCAAATTAGGCATAAACATGCCAGCGCGGGTTGAACAAACAGTGAGAAGAAGCGATTGTGAGCTTCAGTTAATCGGAGAACCAACAGGAGAGTTCTATGATGTCATCCTCTTCTTTGGTATAATAGATATATTACAAGATTATGATATTAGCAAGAAGCTTGAGCACGCATACAAGTCAATGCAATATGACCCAACCTCAATCTCTGCCGTTGACCCGAAGCAATATTCAAAACGTTTCCGTGATTTCATTTTCAAAGTTTTCACGGAAGACAGCTGAAGTTACAGAGTAACCTACATATCTTCCACTTACAGCTGATAGGCAACCATGTATAGCTGGTCTTCGGTAGAGAATCTGGAGATGATAGCGCTTACCTTCAGCCATTTTGGCATGGCCACTGGAGGGTAAACCATGTCGGCCAGGATTACATACATGCTTCAGCAATCTGGCATTGCAATCCGAGCTCCTCGAGCTTAGTCCCACCTCATCCATAGCAACAAAATGTGATATGGTTTAGCAATTAAGGTATAGATTAGCACGCAATCCGAGCTACTCAAGCCTCTTTCCAATTGTAAATGATTGTTTGACTGGGGGGTAAACCTGAGTTGTAATTCTTTTTGTACTCAACTATTTTTTTTTTGGTTCCAGAAGGTGAGCAGTCTCTGGGATTTCAGCACTTAACAAAAATGTACAGAAGGAAATTGAAATGGGAATGAAATTATTCAAGAGTTAAGACCATAAAGTCCCCCTACTCCCCTTTCCCCTTTGGTGGAATACTTGTTGCCTTTCAAAATTCAATGCATGATGTACTTTTACCATTACTTGAGTTCTCTCTCATGAAAACTCTGGTCCTTTTTCTGCATGGAGGAGAGGTTGCAAGGGAGATACAGGACGGGACTATTGAGACCAAATACGAGTGCAATTTTGATCTTGAGAGAGTTGTATGAGTTTATATTGTGTGTGTGATCTTTAGTAAGGCCGAATTTCGGGTTATGCTATTGGATTAAACTTCCCTAATCAGCCCAAGATGGGTTTGATAATTTATGCAAGTAGTGCTTTGCATGTTTATTGGGTATTATAAAGCAGCATTATGCTTCAATTCAATAATACAGGGGCACCAAACCAGCAATAAAAGTTAAAGTTGGATTGTGGTGTTGCAATGAGAGAGAGAGAGAGAGAGAGAGAGAGGACTGGCCTTCTAAATGCTAGTTGTATATACCAGTATTCAAGGTGAAATCAAAGCCTGGGGATGAAAATGGTTTCAAGATTAGGAGTAACCAAGCATCAACTCTGGCCTCTGATAAAGCCGCCTCCTTTTACCAATTGAGATATCTAATGTCTTGACTGACATGAAACTTTGTGCTGTGTTTGGAATCCAAATTTATTAAAATAAAAGTAAAGATGAAATAGAAAATAACAAAATAAAAGAATATTTTCGTTATATTTTCACCCACCTTTTTTTTTATCACCAAATATTTAATCCATACACAAGCTTAACGTTTCTTTCTTGAGAATAGTTTATCTCAGGGCTTCAAGATTGATTTTGCAATACCAATAACTTGTTAGGACTTTTTTAATCACACACCTAGTTGAATATTCATTTTAACGGCAGTTTTGAACTTTTCACAAAAGGTTTGTCGCACAGAGTCTATTTGGTAAAAATTTGGCCAAGTTTCAAGATCAACTTTGAATACAATAAAAAAAAAAAAAAAAAAAAAGGAATAACATGTGCTTGAATAAAATAAAAAAAAAAAGGGCATAACATATGCTGTTGGTGTCAGAGGTACCAAATATTACAAAGCACAAATCCCAACAGAACCGTATTAACTAAGCAGCCAAGTTGACCCGCAACTTCAATACAAGAATCCTGCCTAAACTAAGATGCAGGCGAGGCGGAGCAGCATGTGATCGGAGGGAAAGTACTGCAGCTGCCCTCAAATTTTTAAAAATTATATTTTTTATCTACAATTTTATAACTAACTTTTAACTTGTCCCTAATAATTTATAAATGCTGCCTCAAATTTTTAAATATTCAATTTTTGGCCTCCATAACTTTATAAATGCCCCCTTAAATTTTTAAATATTCAATTTTTTTCTACAGTTTTATAAATGCGTAACAATTTGTGCCTCTAGAACTTTATAAATGCCCCTCAAAGTTACAAGAATTATGATGAACCAATAATGTGTTATACAAATGAACATATCTTGGGTTTCAATTCGGCTACACGCAGCATAGCTTCCAAAAAATTCAAGCTATTGCCTAGGGTCCTACATCAATGTGGTATTTCAAAAGGTTCTCAGAGAACAGGAAGCTACTTGAAATGTAATAGGAGAGGGAACATTTTCAGAACAAAGTTCCAACAACTTATCTTCTAGGAACTTTCAGATTTCATTATCACAAGTACAAACATGCAGTACAGATATGACCTCTTTAGATCTAGATACAATGGTCCAAGAATCTTGGGATAACTAGGGAGATTTGCCAATACCAAATACAGGGATCTAGAAGATTAATGTCGCAATAGCTAGTTAAGCAGAAGAGCAACAATTCAATAAAAGATATTACCAAATTCAAAGCCTTGAACAGAAGAAATTAAACCCACTAGGCTTCGCAGAGAACTCCTGATCAGTCCATCATCATAAACTCCAGAAGAAAATTAATCAATGAACTGGAGAAGAAGAGCCCCTATTCTCAGTGTCACAACTTTCAAACTGAAAATCTATCAACTTCCAAGAGAGAATAGACTGTCGTAGCAGAGCCGGGGTCTGTTGTTCCAATGCTCATATAGATTTCGTATTTTTCTGATGCCTTTGGTGTCAATGGAATACAAGAGTAGACCTTCTTTCTCTGACTTGATCAATATTTCTCCATCATCATCATCATCATCTTCATCATCCCCTGAAGGAACATGATCCAATATCTCAATAAAGTGACCCAGAGAGATGGTAAAACTGAACTCCTTCACCCAAAATCCATTGCTCCTGTCCCTCAGCATCCAAATATCCATGGTTGGAACTGCAGTCCATGAATTGTAGTCCACTACACACAGTGAACCCTTCATGGCAAGCAAGCCTTGTGAATTGGAGTATGAATTGAGTTTGGAAAAAAAAATGATGTCAAATTCTTCTCTTTCCAAATCCAACGAGAGGATTCTCGCGCAATTGCGATTGAAGCTTTCCTCCCTTATCATCCAGTAAATTGCTCCCCCGACACAGACTTCCGGTTTCCAATAGCAAACACTTTGTGGGCAATATCCAATCGCCCTCCAAGAAGCTCGAGAGTTGGGTAGCCCATCCGACAGAGTCAGGACCTGACACCCAATCTCTCCGACGCCGTTAGGGTTCCGGCTAAACAAGTTGACGATCTTGTATTCGTTGGTGGAGGGCAGAAATCCCAGGCTGACAGCATGAATGTGAGAAAGCTCAGGGGAATACTGCAATTGGACGAATTCTTCGGTGCTGGAATTACAAACGTAGGCGTCTTTATCACAGATGAAACATATGAGATCGCGACGAGCGAATTCCCAGGTAAGAGTTCCACCGGAAGTCCCTATCGGCCGCTTGAACTGGTTGTGCAGGCGACCCTCAGCGTCGACGGAGGATAGCTGAATGGTGAGGATTGGGAATTTGCGCAAAACGCGTGTAAACAGGAACAGAGGAGTCATCTTGGAGCGGTCGCGGTGGAGTTGAAGGAGAAGAGGAGGGTTATTGGGGGAGGGAGAGAGCATGGCGAGCCAGAGCTTGGAGACACACCTGAACTGGCAGAGTACCTTTGCCGGAAGCCGCGCCAGGATGTCGACGATCAGATCGGTAGGCAGAGAGACGCCGCCGTCGATGACCACCTCGTTTGCTTCCTCCTCTTCCATCACCCACGTCCCCACCGGGCATGCAGAGTTTTTGACAAAGCTAAGAAGATAAAGAGTCAAATGATTCGGCTCATAAAATGTCACATTAGGCAATTTAACATGGTGCCTCGACATTATTTGGCTTCTAAGTCATGTAAGGGACCCTTCTCTTATCATCATTAGATCTTATTAAACCCTTACGCTAATCTCTCGCTGTCTCAACTTAATCTTCAATCTTTGGAATTTTTTTTTTTTTTCTCCATTAAGCAGGCAGTGGTGGACATCAGTCAGCCGATCCGAGAAGTCCGTCCAAACTTGCCCATAATATATAAAGCTTGGAATTATATTTTCTGCGCATAGGCTTAGCTGGGCAAATTTATTAAATTCGAAAATAATACTCGGCGAGCCTAAAAATAATGATAGAAGCTCGGCCGACCCGACTCGAAAATAAAATATTAAATACACTTATATTTATAGTTTCAAGACTTTCTTGAGCAGCGCACCATTTAAAAAATAGTTGATCACATCCATTTTAAAAAAATAAATATTAACATATGTTTTAAGGGCACATTTTAAATATATTTTGTCTGATTATACAAAGTATTAAACTTATATTTTCATAATTTTTAACACTAAAAACATAAATTTTAATATTTTGTATAACTAAATAAAGTATGTTTAAAATGTGTTCTTCAAGCACATGTTAATAAGATCTTTTAAAAAAATATCAATTATTATTTGTTAATTTTTTGTGTGAAACATGACAATCAAACCCACTTTATAAATAAGTTTTTACCACAGAGTAAATCTTTTGTGAAAACTTTCTTTTGTATACAATGGCAAAGATATAAGTTGAAGAACTCCAACTACCAGTAAATTTTCACAAGAGGAAAAGGATTAAGAAGAGTTGTCGTCATGGGAACTCTGCCACCAAGATCTTCCTCCATGGTTTGCTGGGACACCACCAGCAATCAAATTCAATGTCCAAGTGCCCTTCTCAACTAGATCTTTTCTCCTTTCTGGGTTGGGTGCTCTTTTTTACTTTTTATTTTGGGGTCAGAGTTGGGTTCTCACTTAAATCCAGTATATAAGTTTTTTCTTTTGCTGGGTTCTTATGATTCAATTATTACAACATTAGAGACGGAGAACATGAAGCTTTGCCTTAAATGAATGCTCAAGAAGTAGAAGGAAGATTCTTGTAAAAGAACAAAAAAATAGCATAGAGATATATATAATTCGGGCCATATGGGTGGGCTTGAACTTTTATTTTTATTTTTTAGTGGGTTTGGAAGTGAAAGTCTAGGCCCGAGGCCGGGCCAAGCCAGGCCTGAGTTGCTATTACAGTTGTTATTAGGTAGCGCAGGCTAGGCGCGAACCTGCCTTGCCCCACCCATTGTCCTCCTTACTAGGCATGCGAGTTTTTGACGAAGGTAGACTTTGTATGGATTGAAGGAAGAAAAGATGAATGGAAGTGCTAGCTATGAACTTATGAGAGGAAGGGAATGAAAGGAAAGAAGGAAGGAAGGAGAAGGGAAAGAAAGATCAGTACCTCATCTCGTTTGGATAATCAAGAGCGATGATAGAGTGATACTTCGTTTCTCTTGTTCGGTTTAATAATAATTAATCAAAGAAAATAAAGTATATAATGCAGTTTTCTTATTATATATGTCCTATGTATAAAATTTTAATTTTTTTGTTACAAATCAAGTAATTAGCAAGTCAAAAGTCTTGAAAATACTCTTACGCTTGGCAAGATAAAAAAGAAAAAAAATGCTTAAAAGGTGAATCTTCTCACTTCTCCATCCATTTCTCCTTCTTTTCTTAAAAATTACTAACAAAATATAATTAGTTCTTTCCTTCTAAATTCTTCACTTCATTCGTATCTCCCCCGCCACCCCCACCCCCAAAAATCTAATTTTTATTATAAAATGAAGAACTCTACTTATGTGCCTACTATTGCAAGAACAAGGACTTCTACGATTTTCCATCCCATCTGAACGAATTGAAATGACTCATTTGCCCTCCGCAGTTGGCCTGTCACCATGTCCATCTACGCAGCACCTACTTGCTCTGCTCGCGGCCGACAAATTTCGGCTTATAAAATGTCACATTACCACTGCAGTATTTAGAATATGTAATTTAATATAGTGATTGACATTATTTGGCTGTCGAGGGGTGGGTACAGATTTTTTTGAATTTTTTTATATGATATTTTTTTTCTTATAAATAAAAAAGTTAATTTGTTTTTTAATTTTTTTCCTTTTTTCCTATCATAATTTATAAAAATAAAAAATAAAAACTAAAACATTTCAGCTTAAATCAAAATAACAAAAAATTAAATTTAAGCTAGTCATGTGTAGCCTTTTTGTCTCCATTTGTTCATGTAGTAGGACTTAATTTTACATAAATAAAGGACCCACAAATTTCCAAAATAATAACTTCGATTTTTTCAAAATATTTAAATAAACCAATTGCTTATCCCCTTTTTCAATATCTAACTATTTTAGGTATTCTACTGCAAACGAAATAGACGTCACAATTTCCAAAGCAATATAGTTTTAATTTATTACATTTGACGTTAACGAATGGAATTTTTTGTAGACACATTACCTGACCCCTTTGCAAATATACATATATATATTTTTTATGACCGGGTGTCTAAACTAATTTGTGCATATTTCGATTAATTTTAAAACTTATGTAGTACTTCATCCCATATAAATTAGATAATTATCAAGTGAAAGGTTCTGAAGGTGGCCACAAGGAATTAATAACGTCTAAGAGGTTTCGAATCTGAGATTTTAGAGGGAGTAGACCCCTAAGTCCTAAGTCTTGACCACTAGGCCAACTCTTTGGGTTCCTTTTCGAATATCTAATAGACTCTTTGCTTGTATCATTTTCAAATACCTAAGAGATCCCATAGTTATAGATATAGTTGTCGGGAAATTCATTTGGGACGAAAAAAACACATTTTCTCAGAAACACACTTTCGGTATGGGGACGAAACGCATTAATTATTGTTATAGATACTTATATATCTTAAATTAATTTAGTTATTCAGTTGTGAGTAATAAGGACCCAACAATTTCCAAGATATTAATTTTTAATTTTTTTCCATGACCATCTCGAACATCTAACAGACCCACATTTGTAGGTTTTTGTATGATGATTATAATTTCATTATTAGGTTTTTACCTCCTATCTGTCATTCATGCCCATGAATTTAAATTAGGTTTATTTGCTTTGCTTATATCACAATTTTATAATCAACCATTCTTCAAATGCATCTGCAACCATCAACTATGGTGTAAACACTCTATTTTTGCCCACTCGACAATCTCTGGCCTAACCGGACCCAGTCTTCAAACATCACAACACATGCAAGCCCAAAACGAATCTTTCGAACTCCAATCCAGTCAACTAGTTGCTTCCCCAGGCCCACAAGGTCCCACTAAAGCCATAAACACCATCATGTCCCTAGACATTCCAGGTAGTTTTCAAAGACCGAGCGGTCTCAGGAACCAATGCCATCTAGTAGCTTCCCGAGATCAGGCAATCTCGAGGACCAACACCTTATCAAATTTCAGACAGTTCACTTCTAGCGCCTGCTAGCCCGCCAATGTAGAATGTCTGTCATTTGGTAGTTCTCAGAGATTAGACGTTCTCGGAGACCAACACCACCATTGCAGGTAGCTTTCTGAGACCAAGCGTTCTCAGGAACCAACACCACCCTATAGGTAGCTCTCTGAGATCGGGCAATCTCAGGGACCAACACCACACAGGTAGTTTTTCGAGACCGGGCAGTCTCGGGAACCAACACCTTGGTCAACACCGATGCCTACTAATTCGACTCGGTAAAAAATAGCCAAACCTGCCCCTTAGGCCTCCAGGCACGCTTGAGAAAGTTCAAAATCCCTCAAAACGGTAAGTCCACCCTTCCAAAATGCTACTAAGCATTTATGTCTACTCCGCACGCCATTTTGCCCAATCCCAGTACCATTCAGGCTAACTCTGGTCAAAATGACCATTTTGACCCTAAACGCCTCAGCACTGCACAAATTCCATCGAATAGTGAAAGAGTCTCTTGGGATCACTCTTGAATGACCCAACACGCTTAACATAACACTTCGATCCATTCCTGGCCATTTTCAACCAAACTCGTTCAAAATGACCATTTTGCCCCTAACAACCCGAACGCGCACCGAAAACTACACCGGTCTTAGAATATTGAATGGTGGGTCTTGTCACACACCCCTATGTAACCTAAAGATGACCTTGCGACACTAAACACCCCTGACTCAATAAAGGTTCCTTAGGGCATCTCGCAGATGCTCCATTAAAATTGCTTTTTCTCCCGATTCCTTGGTTAAAACGCACTGTCAAATGACTTGAGAAATACATAAACCGAGGAATTCCCAGAAGCTCAGCCATAGGTCTTTCCATCGATACGGCTCGATCGGATAGATAGCTCCCCAAAATCCTTCATCGCGTGGTTCGAAAACTACAACTTTCAGCAACCCCTAGGACGCTCCGCCAATGTTGACTTTTTTCTCAATTCCCTGATTATAATACACCGTCAAATGACTTGAGAAATACGTAAATTAGAGAATTTCCGAAAGTAGTTCCAGAGTACTTTTCATCAGTACGGTTCGATTGGAGAGATCGCTTCTTGAAAGCCTCGATCATACGGCACACAAACAGCCACTTTTGAACCTCCACTGAGCATATCACAGACCTTTCGCAGAGATGCGATTTTATGCACACTTTTTGAGATGATATCTCACACTTTTGAACACCATTCAAACTTTTCGAAAGCATGGAAGTTCACGAGAAACCCTAGGAGAACACTGTGGATACAACCGATTCCTTCGAAACCTTTTCGATTGGTTCAATTATCGAGGCAAAGTTTAAACGAACACTCCCGATGACAGAGCGTATGCTACATGGGCCCAGATTTTGATCAAATTGGCCAAATTTCAATTAATCGTCAAGATTTAACCAGTACATTGGGTGCCACATGGCATGCTGCCAATGGAACAGTACTGGCGCATGTGTTTTGCCCTGGCGCATGTAGGCTTCTCTTAGATTGCCTATAAATACAGGTCTCCCCCTTTGCATATTGCAGAATCGAAATTGATAGTGAAGCTCTGCAAAAACTGCTCCAAAATCTCAAATTCCTATATACATCCCATACCTCGAACACTTAAACTAGATTCCACCTCCCCCTAACCCATACACTTCACCTACATAGCCTCTCATGCCATAGAATACCTCCTTCCAGCCCCTCAAGCACACTTAAAGCCATCCTAACTCAAGTCAAAACATCCATAGAAGATTGCAAGTGTATTGAAGGTAAAAGGTGGTATTTCTTTTATATTTTTGTCTTCCCCTACTCCTCTCTTCTCCCTCCTAGCCTACTTAAACTATTCTCTATTTTAATCCCCATCTTATACCCCCATTTCTTGCATGTTTGGAGTAAAAGGGCTCTTAGTTCATGCCTAGAGGGAAGTCAGTGAGAGCCACCATGTAGGGGGATTTCTTACTAACCTACTTTCAGATGGTATGGCCTTGGAGCCCCTTGATTATGTGGTGTAACCTAAAATCTTGTATGAATTCATGACGCCCTTTGCGTATTGCTATCTTGTTCATGTTTTGTTTGTTTGGCTTTATTTTCATATTTATAACCATGTTTTTCACTACTTACACTATTCTCATTTCCATGCCATTTTCAAGCTCAACATTCTAAGAGTTGGTCTCTTGAAGCTTAGAATGAAACCCTAAGTAATCATGCCTTAGAAAATCTCTCCATTAACTCCTAACTCACATTTTTACACCCTTGCATTCTAACTTGCATAAAAATGCTTTTCAAACTCTCTAATTTCTAAGGTTATTATTCTCTCAAGTTTAGCGGTTGGAATGGCCCCCTTGGAACCCTCGCTTGAGTAGTTTCCCTTTACATTGGTCATCAGAGCCCTAAATTGTTAGAATGGTTTCCTTCTCTTTTTATTCTTCTATGAAAATGCTTTTCAAACTCACTAATTTCTAAGGTTGTTGTTCTCTCAAGTTTAGTGGTTGAAATGGCCCAATCTCTCTTGAGTGGTTTCCCTTTTACATTGGACATAGAAACTCTAACTTGTTAGAATTATTTCCTTTAAAAATGGTTTTTAAAATCTTCTTCTCAAAAATGGTTTTCAAAAGTTCATTCCCTTCACCTTGGCATTAAAAATAGTTTTCCAAAAGGTTGTCATTATTGTGTTAATTTTTAAAGCTCCTACTCCTTTTAAGATAAAGATTATAATGGTTCTAAAGGAAACCTTCTTTGGAAAGGTTTTCAAGCATCAACCATATAAACCATATACTTAACTAGAGTCAATTTTTATGGAAATGATCTTCAAAAATGGTTGTCTATCAAAGTCCTTCGCGTGACATGATTTTTTTTCCAAAACTCTTTTAAAAAATGCAGAAAACCACCTTTCAAAACCATCTTCCAATCCAGCCCGATGTTAACTTGAACCTAGTTATCCAACCCTAGGTTAACTTGACCCTAGTTTCCCAACCCTAGGTTAACCTAACCTAAGTTAGTTAATCTTAGGCCACCTTGACCCTAAGTTAACCTAACCCTAGTTAATTAACCCTAGTTCAATCCAACCCTAGGTTAACTTGACCCTAGTTGTCCAACCCTAAGTTAACCTAACCCTAGTTGATTAACCTTAGGTCACCTTAACCCTAGGACTAATCAAACCCAAGTTATTTAACCTTAGGTCATCCCTAACCTTAGGCCAATCCAACCTAGGTTAGTACGCTTTAAGGGTCCAACTCAAGGACCCTTTTCAACTGGTCTTTCAATTCAAAACTATTGTTATAACCCATTTTTTCAAAACTCCCTATTCTCTTGAGATTTCAAAAAACTAACTCCATAACCTTTTCTAATACTTATACACTCTATCTTTAAATTATTTCCAAAAATGTTTTCAAGAACTCACAACCCTAAGGTTTCTTTATCCCTTTTATGGTTAGGGATTCTAAGGGAAGGTGATACATTAAGTTCAACATTCAAAGTTGTCCATATTAGAGTTCCAAAGCAGTAAGTGTTTTCAAAAACCACTTTCAAAAATTTTTTAAAAACCAATTCACCAAAACACTCCAAAATCATACCTCCAAGGTTTTCAAAACAAAACTTTAACACATTTTCAAAACTCTTTCGAGTTATCTCAAAGCATTTTCAAAACTCCCTTGAGTTGTTCCAAAAACATTTCAAAATACTTCAAAACCCTCTTCCAAGAGTTTCAAAGTTCTATTTCAAAGCACTCCAACACCTGATCCCAAATCAAAATTCTCAAGTTCTTTTTTTCCAAAGACCACAAAGTGTCTTCAAACTATTCCAAAGACTTTAATGCGTCTTCAAACCTTCCGAAGGCCCTAATGCGCCTATTTTCAATCGGGCCTTTACCCGAACTACGAATGACCTGATTATCGCCAAGTGAAATACGTAGGCAACCTAAAATAGTGCGGTCATAACTCATATTTCAACCCCAATCCCATTTTCAAAAGTTTCTATCAACTCAAAGTTTCTATCTCAAACCCCTTCAAAACCCTCATATTTTCCAACTTCTTTCAAAACTTGCATCGTGCATTATTCATCCGAAAAGTGATGACTAAAACCCGTTTTTAAAATTCTAAAGTGAATATTAAGTAGATAATGGTAACCGATTATTTTAGTGAGTGAGCAAAAGGTTGATAAACATGTAGGTACCGAAAGGGTGGGGTAGGGTGATAATCTTAGGATATCTTCCCTGCACGTAACTAACCCCCAGACCATAGATTTCTGTTTTCGAATGACCAAAATGGAGTTACTTTCAAAAATGGCCTCAAATTTTCTAAAGGTTGTCAAACAACCTATTTTTTCAAAAACCCTCTCTCAAGTGAGTTTTTCAAAACCTTTTTCCAAAAATTCTGAGTTTAATTTTCAGATTAACACTTAGTTTTAGATGACCTAACTCACCTTAATCAAGTTAGGTGGCAACTCTTATTTCTCTAAAAAGCCATTAGCTAAACCAATTTTAAGTTCAAATTTAATCGCACTTGTCCTTCTAGGAGAATGAGTTCTAATGATAAAGTTCTATACTTTTTTCCGCGCCGAAAGGACTTGGTCCAAAAACCAGAGCGCGACACGTGAACTATAGTCACCAACTTCTATTAACACAATCAGTCCTTTTTCTGTTGATTAGAGACCATGAACGCATTGCTATTACCATGGTTACCTCCCTACAATGAGAGTATAAAATTCACTTAAAACTTTGGTGTAAACTAACCAATGATGACTACCAGTTGGTTCTGCGTTACAGTGCTTATCACCACCTTATGTGTATATACACGTGGGATGATGTTTTAAGAAGTAAAATTCTCGGACTCACCGAATTAGTTTTGCTCAAGTTTCATCTGCAAACTGGTAAGAATTTTTTTTTTCCATTGGTATGTATAGAACTTAAATTTATCATTGCTTTTCATTTTTTTTTTTTTTATTGCTTACCTTCGTTTTGTGCAGTAAGGGAGTTGTAGGCACGTTGCCATACACAATAATTGTAAGTGTAAGAATGATGGTAGGAAAAAAAATCAATTGCTTTGACTAGACAAAAGATTAATGCATTAAGTATGAAAGGAATATGCTAAGATAACAAACACACATGATATAAGATGGACTTGATGTTGTGAGCTTATCGTATAACCTCTTATCTTCGATTATATATTACTTTTTAAACATAATATTATATACTAATTTACCAATATTATATTTAAATGCAAAAATGCAGAGGTAGACAAAGTTGAGTTGAAAATTGATAGAAGCTTTATAGACAATGAAAAATATCTTGGGAAAAAAATTTCAAAAGCTTGAGGAAGATGAGGGCAGCAAAAGAAAATTGTGGGAATTGTACAGGATTATGCCTGCAGAAAAGGAAGAAGTGTGAAAAAGAAAGACGACATCTTATGCTTTATTATCAGATGAAAAGAAAGCATAATTGATGAAAAATAAGAAATACTATGCACGAAGGAAAATGTATCAGAATAGCCTTTTTGAATTTAGCAAGTGATGTACATTGTTACCTTTTAAATTTGAGAAAAAATGTTACAGATTTCCAACACAAGTAAGTTTTGTTTAGGCTCCATATCTACACAATCTCAAGTCTGGGATCCTTTCAGTGAAACAGGATACATGGAGCTTGAAATATCTACTGCTAGCTAGTATGAAGTTTGATACCTAAGTAGGTTTGTACATCCTAACCCATAGCTATTTTCTTATTCTTGAGATTTGAATTATGTTTTCGAAACCAAAGAAAAACATACAAAAGAATTCTTATTCTTGAGATTTGAATTATGTTTTCGAATCCTAAGAATAACATACAAAAGAAATATCTATGATACAACCAAAATTAGGTGAATGTACTAGTACCGATAAATTGCAACACATGGAAGACCATATTAATTGTACGTTTTAACTCTTTTGCATGCATTTGCTAATCAATCCGAAAATTTTTCTTTCAAGGCATTTGTTTTAGAGAAATGCTCAATTTGTCAACATTGCAGAGCGAGAAAAAAATTCTCATACCAGTCTTAAAGGGTTTTTGTTGTTGTGATGCACACGTGTCTAGCTCAAAATGATGTTTTAAGAAAACTTTTTAAGCTATTCACGTTCAATAGCAAGAATGTTACTCAATTTAGGCAATATGTTTGAATGTATAACAACATGTTCACATTTACATTTCTTGGGATAAAATATGATAAAAGAGTTTTGCCAGAAGAAGAAGGGCTGAAAAATTCTGTGATTCCAACTATATGGATTTACCGAATGCCTTTTGAAAGGTTGCTTGAATTGTTCACAATCAACTATTCAATCTTAATTTTAGTTCTTTAATCTAGTACATACAACAATCGTATGCTAAAAGTGAATATATAAGCAATCACATGCAAGACAAGAGTAATAATATTTTAGGTTAAAAAACCCGAACTAGGTAAAAATCACGGGGTCTAGTCTAGCCAACCAAGAACTATTAAGAATGAATATTAAATAGTCAACTAACAACAGTTGACAAAAAAAAAAAAAATAGTCGACTTACAACCTAACTCTAGATAATCTCAATTTTAAGGTGCTGAATATACGTACTTACGTGTGTGCTTTTCTTGTATTGACTGAATCTCATAATCACATATCTATCATTTGATATAATTCTTCAATGCTTGATTGAGTGTCGAACTTCACGACACCTCTAAAATCCTTCAAGAACTGAACTCAAATCCACCACCATCTTGAACTCTTTCAAAATATCAACCAATGAAGAAAAAAAGGCTAATCTTGCTAAGAATTACTTGAGAGCCTCTTCAAGGTGTTTAGAAACCTTACAACACTTTTCCATGCACTCCAACACTATTTGAAAACCCTTTGAATACAAAGGAACTTCTTCAATAGGTCTTAGACTTTTTAGACTTATCTTTTGGCCTTCTCATAACATTATATTTATAGTAGAGGCATTCTAAGGTTTTTAGACTTCCATTTTAGTGAAAATCCTTGCCTCAATCGATTTTCCCAGGTTTCTAAAAAAATCAGTCACGCACGTTTAGCGAAAGGTATTAAAAGCTTCAGTCAAAAACATCACTTGGTGAATCTTCGATCGAAATGTATTAAGGTCTGTTAAAAGGTGTTGAAGCCTGACTATCTGACACAACTCCCGGATTTTTTAATCGAACCCTATTGAGATCTATTAAAAGGTATCGAAATTACAAAACTTGTTTCAAATCTTCTGTTTAGTGTACCTATATATCTATTCGCATTTGTGTGGATGATAAATACTTCAACTCACATACTAACCTTTATTTCTCGCAACTTACAACTCTCTTAAATACTTAACTTATGATTATATGAAAGAATTTCTAGATATAAAAAAGTATTTTAGTCTAAAGTATTAGTCAACTAACATATGACTTAACAAAAGCGTCTATAATTTCAAAGTTCAAGGTCAAATATATTATTTCATCAACGAGTTAATTTTTTTAAATGGCCACCCCTTTCACATACAATTATACTTTTACGATATTGAACATGAGGTTGAAAATAGAATGCATAGATTAGAGAGCTGAGGGAGGATATTGTCAACAAATTAATGAATATATTAAGTGTCAATCCTTATTCCAATTTCTTTTGAACCCTTAAAGATTTGAAGGATATCGACATTAGTTAAATCTTCTTTTAAGTCTGCTCCCAATGTGGATAAAAGTATGTATAATGCGCCATCAGCTTCACAAATTGTAGAAATTTTGATCAAGAATAGTACTGACAGTCCACCGGGACATCATTGTTTTCATGCACCGTGAAAATAGCCATCGTGTCAATTGCTATTTCGATCGTTATAATTCCTTGTAATATCTTATAATTTTTTGCAATATCCTATTATTTTTTGGTTTGGCGATGCTGCATATCATGAAGGAATATCAAAGAAACATAAACAATGTAAAGGAAAAAGAAGTGCAATAGAGTGTACGAGTTCTTCAAGCTAAAGAACTCCCAAACATTTTTTCATCCATAAATAAAAAGATATATTAGGTTTGTTACATATGCAAATTGTTTGAATTATTATTATTCATAGTAACTAATAGATAATATTGTATATTTCAACTTTACAAAATAAAAAGCCAAAGAGAAACAATAAACAGTAAAACCTCAATAAAGTAATAACCTCACTTAGATAATAAAAAACTCCGGTCCCAACTAGAGCCTTTGTATTAAAATAATAATTTCGCTTAATGCATAAGATGATAATTTTTTCTAACTTTTCTTAGGGCCCATCAAATATATATATTAATAACTAATTAAAATATTTTAAAAAAGAAGTACATAAAAAGTCATAATGCATATGATGAACTTACCTAACAACTTCAATTTTTCTCAAAAAAATGCTTCTAAAGTTGCTTATTTTTTCTTTGCACCTAAACTGGACTAAACCTAATTTTTGGTTTTTTTGCAATACAAACACTAGTTTTGGTATATTCTTTTCATTTTGTAACAAGTAATTATTCAATGTTACTATGCTTGAAAGGCTTCTTTTAGAGAAGCAGTTAGTAGAACACTACTATCATCTAGATCATCATAGTTCTCATTGGTAGCCGTATTCATTATCACATCAATGATCTCTTCATCAGTAGGCGATTCCATCACTACATCATTTTCAGTAGGATAATTCAAAATGTCCTCAACATCTATCGCATTTCTATAATGTAGACCATAAATGGCTTGACGTAATAAATTGATGCCTTCATCCTTATCAACTTGTAGTTGAGAATCCATATCTTTATCTAACCGGATCTTGCAATGTCAAAACAATTTGCAATGGTTGTTGCCTTCACATCAATATTCAAAGTAGTATTAATAAAATTGATAGCATTCAATATGTTAATTTTCCCTAAATTTGTTGTTCCTAACTCGTAGCCCTCCAAGATACTAGAATAAAAACGACGACAATAATAGTTTTAGTGGTTGAATAATCTCAACATCACATGGTGGAATCTTTGATGTTGTATTACGAGGCAAGAAAAATAGTTCAACATTTCTCAAGCCTTCGATAACCTCCAGATGGGTTGGACAATTGTCTATGAGAATGAGAACCTTTCTATCATTCATTCTTTTATCAAACTAACAAACAAATTCTTGAAAAAGTGCACTAGTCATCCATGCTTTCTCGTTTGCTCGGTAGTGACAACTAAGATTGCTCATGTTCACTTGCTTAAAACATCTTGAATTAGCATACTTACCAATAATCCAAAGAGGCACTTTATATGAACCATCACCATTCTAACAAAAAATAACCGTAATTCTCTCATCGTCCTTCTTAAATCCTTCCAATTGTTATGTAGCAAGTGAGTGATCTGCTTCCAAATGATAAAATAACCTTGTTTCATCCATATTGTAGATATCGTTCCATTCAAATTGGTCTAGTTTAGATCAAATTTTTGGTAAAGCATTTTCAATGTTCTCCATGACAACTGAACCACTTTCACCGAACCTTTTGTAAAACTTAATTTCGTGTCTTGCCTTGAAACGCTCTAGCCAACTACTTGAGAACTTAAATTATGTAGCTGCTGCTTCACAATACATTTTCAGCAAAAACTTTTTTCCCTTGGTCTAGATCATTTCTCCAATCATATTCATTTTCTCTTGATATTAGAGAAACTAGTCACATAATGCTTTTTCTAACTCATAATATTTTGCTGATTTGTACTTATTCACATTACTATTTTTCATCTCATTTGACAAATACTCTGCTGACCTTTTAAGATTGTTTGATATTATTCATTGGCTAATGGAGAGTTGATCCTTTTCTTGAACCCATAGTTGCAAATCTTTTTGAATGAATAAGGATACTCATTTTTATACTTGTTTAATGCTCTCCTCATCTCATCAGTTAATGTAGATTTTTTCACTCTTTTCAAACGAGACACCACAGAGAAACAAGATGACATGATTTTGGGTCTCATAAATTGTTTATATAGAGATCATGTTTTATGTATATACATGGGCATTAAATTCTAAACCACTTTATCTTCTAGTTCTAGAAATATGTATGTATATGTATCTTTAAAACCCTTATATTTTCTTATTTTTAATGTTTATTAAAAAGTTTGACTAGTACATGAATCTATGGTTATAGCTTTTCAAAAGATATATGCACATATTTGCTTTGAAAACAGAAAATTCTTTATAAATGAATAATTTATTAATTTATTAATTTATTAATAAATTATTCATTTAATTAATTTATTGATAAATTAATAAATTATTCATTTATCTATAAATAAATAATCCCCTTAAGATAATTTTTTTTTTATCCGGAGAGTATTTATTTATCAAGATGTTACTGTATCAAGCTGGAAATATTATTGTACAAATTACAAATACAGCCTTCTCTACTATGCATTGGACACCTTCTCTAACATGTTATGTATATCAAACTTGAAAGTTGCCGTTTTGACCATAGTTCCTTAGAAACTTGTGTCCACAACGGAGATGAAACTTTTATGAAATTTAAAAAAAAAAAACTTTTAAGAAATGATTTCGAGATGTTTCCAAAACTCTAATATAATTTAAAGAAATTTGTCAAAACTCTAAAAAAATATCATGGAAACTGCCTAGAAACTCATTTCTCATAATTTATAGTATTTCCATGCTCTCAAATTTTATTATTTAACAATAATATAATTTTTTTTAATGAACCTCTATAGATATTTTGTAGTATTAGTATTTTACTTGATAATAAGAGTATTCTAAATACTTTATGTTGCTATTTTAGGTTTTAAATATATATATATATATATATTTATAAATATCCTTTTTTTTCATTATTTAGGGTTTCTCATTTCTCATAATTTTTTAGATCACTTTACACTTCCATTTCTCATATTGTTTCACTTCCGTTTCTCGCAGCTATGATTTAGACTTCATATTTAAGAAAAAAGCCATAATAGTAACAAAATCCCCTGAACCTGATTAATAGCTTGAATTCGCTATTTTGACATCAATATCTATAATTACATATTCAATACCTGTAATTAAACTACTATCATTGAAATTGCACATCTTGTAATACGTCAATAGGTCACCGACCAAAACCAAAAGGCCAAATATGGATTTAAGATTTTTTACTTTGTACATATGGCCTACTTCTAATATATTTTTCCTTCCAATTTCCTTCGGTTTCAAGTCATCTCTTCGTCTCTCTACCTCTTCCTCCCTTCCTCTTGGACAAAAAAAAATTAAGTAGTTAGATAGTAATACATTAATAAAAATTGCTTTGGCAAAACATGCAAGCGAAGAGGTGTTAGAATTTGGTGCTCGGCATGTGTAAACAAAATTTACACTAACAATGTATTAAAATTAAACTTAATTTTTAATAGGAGTAATTATACTTTATTTCCTTATAGTTTGAATGAAACAGGGTTATAGTTCGAACTTATCTACAAGATGGAACATATTTCGTCAAATAACAAAAACGCCCCTATGAATGACAACTCTTTACTTTGACATAAGAGAGCAAAATCGTTTTTTTTAATGTGTATTTTGAAAAGATAAAATAACAAAAAATAGCCCTATAACAAAATTGCTATCAATTCTAATGGTTTTCCTCCATTTTGTAGTTAAGTCCAAATCGTAAGTGAGTTATGTGTTTATTTTTAAGTTACATAGGAGTCATATAATTTTCGCTCACATCACCAGAGGCTAAAATATAATTATCCTTTTTATTATAAAATGCAGAATAATTACTTATCTACCTACTATTGTAAGAACGAGCACTGCTATAATTTTACATCCCATCTGACTGAATTGAAATGACTCATTTGCCCTCGGTGGTTGGTCTGTCACTATATCCCTCTATGCATCACCCATTGACTCCAGAGCGTATCTACCAAGGGCCGAGCGGGCCAACTGCTCCAACTAACTTGGGAATTTTTACTAATTTTTAAAATATTTTATTTATATTTATTTGACTTTAAGTTGTAAATATAGTGTATTGCCCTCACTGAATTTAATGACACTTACATTTGCCCCCAATGAATTCGTCCCTAAATTGTAAGTGGAGTATATACAGTTTTTGTACAGAGACGAAGCTCCCTTTTTGATGTCTTTAACATAATTTTTTTCTCCACATATCAAAAAAAATAGATTTTGTCAATTAGGATACAATTTTGTGTATGCTTTTATGTAAAATTTACCCCACTATACAAAAATACTTTATCCGCCTCTAATTGGCTCTACAAATGAAAAACTCAATTTAAATAAATTGCGCTAGGAATTTTTTTTTATTAGAAGGGGCAAAAAATATATATAAATTGAGTAAATCTGAAGCAATAGGCTGGTGCCCAAAAAGTTTTCATATTCTTAGTACTAGTAGCTACTCAGCCCGTGCTATGTACGGAAATTTAAAAAGTTCTGACAAAAAAATTTGAGAGCAGGTTGACAGTAGTGAGAGGAAGCGCCAAGACAATAAGCTCAAAAACTATTAGCAGTATGGACATTGATTGTCCCACCCAAATTGTCTTAATTTGTTTTAATCAGCTTGTTGCGAAAGATCAAAAGTAAATTTTAATGGCTAAATTTTAAATTGAATCAAAAGTAACTGGTTCTTTGTTTTTATTAAGATAAACTTTATCTATTTCTTCTTTACTATGTAATTTTTCCAAAATTAGAATTTGTTTAATAGCATTCAACTCGTGCTATTAAACAGAAAACAAAACCAGAAAAATAGAGAGTTTGAGGATATAACTTTTAGTTTAAAATACATTCAATAAATAGAATCTTTTATTTTCACCCACCATGCGAAATTATTCACCGGTTAATGTAGCACTATTTTGACCAAATATGAAATTATTCAGGATTTAAGACCCGTAAAGTCCCCCCTACTCCCCTTTCCCCGTTGGTGGAATGCTTTGTTACCCATCAAAATTCAATGCATGATGTACTTTTACCATGACTTTAGTTCTCTCTCATCAAAATTCTGGTCCTTTTTTCTGCATGGAGGTGGGGTCGCAACGGAGATACAGGACAGAACTATTGAGACCAAATATGAGTGCAATTTTTATGTTGAGAAAATTGCATTGAGTTTATAGTCTGCGTGTGAGTGATCTTTAATAAGGCCAAATTTCGGGTTATGCTACTGGTTTAAACTTCCCTAATCAGCCCCTAGTTGGTTTGATAATTTGTGCAAGTAGTGCTTTGCATGTTTATGCCTTCATGGGGTATTATAAAGCTGCATTATGCTTCCATTCAATAATACAAAGGCACCAACCAGCAATAACATTCAAAGTAGGATTGTAGTGTTAAAATAAGAGAGAGAGAGAGAGAGAGAGAGAGAGAGAGAGAGCAACTGACTTGTAAACCCATATTCTCGTAGAAAAGAACCTAAAGATTGATTTTACAATACCAATTAACTTGTTAGGGACCAATAATTGTCCAAGGCAAAGTTACCCATGCCCCAGTATTAAGGTTACAAATTTGCATTAGGCTTGGTTGGTGAGTAAAAACCCCACCTAGTTTGGCTTAGTTAAGAAAGGATTATTAAGTGTGCACCACTTGTTCAATGTCTATCCTACGCGAGTATTAGTTCCCTGCATTGCAGGAAACATGCTTGGAAGAAAACAAGCAGTGCCCTACTCGGGGCTGTAAATTGTGATTTCCAGCCTCCAAAAAAATTCACTTGCTAGAGACTTTGTTAATCACACACCCATTTAATTATTAATTTTTTACGGCAGTTTTAAACTTCCACAAAAAGTTTGTCGCCACTTTATTCGGTAAATTAGGCCCAGACTCAAGATAGCTTAGAATTAAAAAAAGGAATACCACGTGTTATTTGTGTCAGAGGTACCAAATATTAGAAGCACAAATCACTACAGAACCAAAAAAAAAATAATAAAAAAATAAGCAGTCAAGTTGACCTGCAAACTTTAATACAAGAATCTTGCCCCAACTTGGATGCAGGCAGGGGCAGCTCGTATGTGCTAGGCAGTTGCCCTCAAATTTTTTAAAATTATATTTTTAAAAAAAAATCTTACTTTTTGCCCTCTATGTTTTATACATATTTATTTTTTTCTTCTTTCTCATTTATGCTCTCATTCTAAATATACTTTTTCATACATATTTTTTAATGTGTCTTTATGCCACATATTATAATTCTTTACAATTTTATAATCTATTTTATCTTTTAAATAATAAATTTTCTTATCTATTTGAATGCTATGTTCTTCTTATATTTTTTTATTAATTAAAGTTATTGCCACTAATCCAGAAAAGTATAGAAAAAAATTAGTCTTAAAAAAAACCTTTTTTTTTCTTTAAAAACTCAGTAGAGTTAAAATTATTATCACTTTACATCTCTATTACTAACTTCATTAAAACTTACATGCTTTAAATTTATTTCGGACGCCTCACAAATTAATTTTACAAGAGGTCCAATAGGTTAATAAAATATAATTAAAAGTTCATAAATCTATTTAATATCGATACTAAAAGAAGAAAAAAAATGCATAGAGCAATTTGAGGTTTATCTCCAAAAATTTTAAAAAGAAAAAGAAAAATAGCAATAAGAGATAATGTATCGTCCAAGTAAAATCTTTTTTTCTTTTTTCTTTTTTCTTTTCTTTTTTCATATATTTTTGGGTATAGACCTCAAATTGTGTTGACTCAAGGTTGATCCTCATGTTGATTTTGATGATAACTAAGTCTTGTGTTATTCTACTAATGCATTTATTTAGTGTGCAGATTAATAATATAATTTAGACTTAAAGGTTTTAACTGAAAATTTTAATACATGTCAAAATAGATGCACAACAAGCCAAATCAAGTAATACACTCTAAGAGTCATGCAATGCACCAAACAGAGAAATTACACCTATTCTAACTTCAATCAAAAGATTTGCATTCGAAGAGATTGAAGATGTTCAAAATAATATTTCATTAAGTGTGCATAAACTCAATAAAGTTGACTTGAATTCGAAGAGATTGCAAATTTTCAAAAATAGAATTCATCATAATTGTAAAATCTCTATAAAGAATCCAAGAGTAGACTTCATTTGGAATATGAAGAGTCAGTGAAAATGGTATGTATTCAAAGAAATTGAAGATGTTCAATAGTAGACTTAATTAGGCTTATAAAAGACTCATTGAAGTGATCTTAAAAAAGAAAGAAAGATTAGTCACAAAAACAAGAGCTCGACAATGAGGCATCATGAATATGAAGTTCAACATGGATGAAGAATTCATTAGCAACAGATGGAGAGAGCTTGGAAATGAAGAAGAAGAACTCAGCATTAATGGAAAGAAGTTATGGCAGCTTAGAAATTAAAGAAAAGATGATTATCAAAAGTTAAATTCACTCCAAATTGAATAGAAGACAACTTTGACAAATTGAAGACTTTGATCTATCATCACACCTAAAAAAGAAGACTTCTTGAAGATCTTATAGTATTGTTGAAACTGAACTTAATTATTGAAAGAATGCATGAAGATTTCTAGGTAATGTGTCGACACATGAAAATGAAGAGTCGACACATGAGGACAGAGACTAAAGTTTGAAGATAGTATGCTCAAGTGTCAACACATGGAGTTGATGTGTCGACACATGGAGACAGTGGACAACATCTGAAAAATGCAGGTTGGATGTGTCGACACATGAAATCAAGTGTCGACAACTGGAATTAACGGCTAATTTTTCTAACGTAATAATGGACTGGACTTGCATTAAATGAGCCCCCAAATCCACCAACGGACGAAATCAATACAAAAGTTTATATACAACAGAGACAAGAAAAACAATATCCACTGACTGATCAAGCTGAGAAAATCTGAAAATTCCTTTTATCTTCATTTGGACATTAAGTGAGCTTTTATTTTCCTATCCACTCTATATAGAGAGTATGTATTTGTTGTGTATAACTTTCATACACTTGTAAGTGAGAGTTTGAGAGTTCTCTTGTAAAAGAAAAACTCTTGTAAGTTAAAGTGAATCTTGGACAAAACCACTTAGTAACTAGAAGAACTTGTGAACAAGTTCTTGTGTAAAAGTGAGCTGAGCACTTGGTAAATTAGCACCTTCTTTGTAATTGGAGATTGCATAGTGGAAAGAGACTTTAAGGGGATCTTAGGGTGAGGACATAGACCACAAGTTATGGTTGAACCTCGGTAATTCTTGGTATGATTTCTCTTGCTCTATTTTTATTTCCTTATTGATTACATTGCATTGCATTGCATATATCTTAATTCACTGTTCTATTGATTAAATTAGTTTTTAATTAATCTTAATTGCTATTAATTTTTAAAAAATCCAATTCACTCCCCTCTTGGGTTGCCTTTTGGGCCAACAATTGGTATCAAAGCTTGTATTCCTATTTTAAGGTTTAACATTCTAGAAATAGATCCATGGCAACCAACTTTGGAAGCTCTCTCGGTGAGGGTCAATCCACAAACAGACCACCTGTGTTTAATGGCACCAATTACAACTATTGAAAGAATAAAATGAGAATCTATATTCAATCGATAGATTATGAATTATGGAGACTTATAGTAAATGATCTCAAAACTCCAAAAACAAGAGTAGAAAGAACTGATGTCCCTAAACCTGAATCCGAATGGGATGAGGATGATTTGAAAATGCTGCAATTTAATGCCAAAGCCATGAATACTTTATATTGTGTACTTAATCCTAATGAATTCAATTGCATTTCTACTTGTGAATCAGCTAAAGAAATATGGGATAGACTATAGGTCACACATGAAGGTACCAATCAAGTTAAGGAATCTAAAATCAATATTTTGGTACATAGTTATGAATTGTTTAAAATGAAACCTGATGAGTCTATCACCGAAATGTTCACAAGATTCACCAATATTATTAATGGCTTGAAATCTCTTGGAAAGGTGTATCCTAAAAATGAGCAGGTGAGGAAGATTCTAAGGTCATTACCAAAGGCCTGGGAAGCTAAGGTCACGGCGATTCAATAAGCAAAGGACCTCAATACAATGCCTCTTAAAGAACTCTTGGGCCCTTTCATGACTTATGAGTTCACTCAAAAGCAACATGCCCAAGAGGATAAAGAAAAGAAAAAAAGGTCAATTGCATTCAAGTCCACCAGTCAAGATGATAAATCAGCAAGTGAGAAGGATGAAGATGAAATTGCTCTCATCACTCAAAAATTTAGAAGATTCATGAAGAAGAAATGGAAAGGTGGAAAGAAACATGAAACCAAAGGAGATTCTAGTAAAGAATCCAATATCATATGCTAGGAATGCAAGAAGCCTGGTCATATAAAGGCTGAATGCCCACTGCTCAAAAAGAAAGAAAAGAAATACCAAGGGAAGAGGGCAATAGCAGCCATGACAAGGAGTGA